>JALAZF010000485.1:4200000-4624687 GCA_022829125.1 Lathyrus tuberosus
ATCATATCTTTAAAAGTCTTTCTAAAAACTTGGAATTCCGCTTTCAAAAAACACATTTTTACATCTATCTTTTTGCATTTGAACTCATCCTCAACCTCTAGCAAGATTAACATCAGTTACTTCTCAATTATTAGAGAATGTGAGATCTATTGTAGAGGAGGTTCATTCTTGGTTGATGTTTGTGAAGTTATTGAGTTGCATGCCAGGATTCAGATAGTGTGGTGAAGCTGGAGTTTGGCAATCCATCAAGAAAAATAAGAATTATTTTCTTCAAGTTACTTCGGTAGAGTTGTGTAGAAGCCTATAAACGAAGTCGGGGTTTATGTGTTCTTCAGACAGATTAATGTTTAAGAGACCGCTATGATTTAGTAAAGGTTTCTACTAAACGAAGCCTTGACATAATTATGTATTCTAGAAGAGTTAAGTCGAGATTAGGTGGATATTGAAATATCAGCGAAGCAGATGCCCTATACAACAAGAAAAGATTAAGATAAGAAAACTAGCTATTTTTAGGAGTGTCTTGTATCAAGTCGTTGTATAGTTTTTGTAAATAATTGTCATATTATTTTATAGTGGAAGAAAACAATTTTCAAGGGGAAACCATTGAAGGGTGGATTAAGTTCATGCGAGGACGATAGAGTTGAACCACTATATATCTAGTGTACTCTCTCTCTCTCTCTCTCTCTCTCTCTCTCTCTTATTTTCTGTCTAATTTTGCATGCTTAGGTTTGTATCGCTTTCATATAGTAACATGCTACTAGGTTTTATCTGTTTATAGCAATTTCGTGATTAAAATTTAGGTATGTGATATATCTAACAATTTAAAAATTCTCTCTTGCTATTATTGCTCCATGAACTCTTATTTTTAGATTGATCATTCAATTAGTCAAATTCAATATGAGTTTTGTGTGAAAATTGAATTATGAAAGTTGTTGAATTGCTTGTTTAAGCAAATTCGTATTTCTCAGTTGTTTTGATTTTGATAATTTGATATAACTATAATATCCATTTAATTGTATGTTATATAAAATTGCCACTGTCTTTTGCTTCAGTCTATAATATATTTTCATGATATCAACAATTGGCCTCAGAGCTTGTAATCTACGCAATTGTTTGAAAAACTCTGTTTTGTAAAAGGAAATGTTTTTGAAAATGGTTTTCGAGGAATGGCCTACTCACCCCTTCTAGACCATTTTGATCCCCATATCCTCCACCAACAGTGTCAAGTTAGTTTCAGATTAGTTTAATGAGTTTTATAGGAAACAAATGCCCATTCACATGAATAAAATTCACACACATATGGAGATTTGGAGTGTGAAACTAGTATATTATTATAATTTTAAGGTCTTCTGAGTAAGGCAAGCTTGATGATGGAGATGTAAAGTGTATCTTCATTGGTTATTCTGAAGGTGTGAAGAGTTACAATTTGTGTAATATGGATCCTAAAGGATCAAAATTTATCATAACATGAAAGTTACTTTTGACAAGACTCTGGCGAGGATGAATTACAAAGATCTAGAAGTGAAAGACTTATAATCTATAACGGGGAATATTCAATTTAAGGTGGTGGTTTCTACTAGTGAGACTGGAGATGAGGAGGAAGTTAAATATCCAACTTCTAGTACTATAAGGGGGAAACCTACAACGACTCTTGATTATTAGTTGACTCGTGATAAAGTTATAAGATATATTTTACCACCTCAAAGATACAGTTATGTTGATATTAATTTTTATGCTTTAAATGTGTCTGAGGATTGCAAGATTCATAACTGAAGACCTTTAGGGAAACATTTGAAAATAAAGATAGTAAAAAATGGTTGAAGGTTATAAATGATGAAATGCATTCACTAGTGAATAACTATACTTGGGATATTGTGAGACTATCTAGGAAATAATGGTGGTTGGATGCAAATGGTTCTTAAAGAACAATGAGGGTATTTCAGGGATTGAAGAGCCAAGGTTTAAGGAAAAACTTATAGAAAAAAGGTTTACTTATGTGGATGGGATTAATTACAATGAAATGTTTTCACCTGTGGTAATATTGTTCTATAATGGTACTTATGACAATTGTGAATCAATACGATATTTAGTTAGAAAAGATGGAATTCCAAACAAGGTTCTCACATGGGGACCTTGAAGAGACAATCTACATGGAGCAACATGAAGGTTTTGTAGATAACGAGTATAAGGTGATTTTCTTAAAAAAAATAATTGTATGGATTAAAATAGAGCTCGAGGCTTTCTCTTTCCTCTGTGAAGTCTTTATTTACTTTATAATTTAGGTTGGACCACTGATGTTCATCGACTACGGTGGAATGTCTGTTTCGAGGGTATGAAAGCCTTTACTATTTGCTTTATGGAAAAAACAATGCATTTGATTATAATAAAGTGGCAGATATGCCCCTGAAATTTTCATGCCTTTTACAACTTGGTGCATAGAATAATGTTAAATACCATTTTTGGTTTCTATACCCGTCCGTTGTATTTAGGGTTTGCTGCAGTAGTGTATTAATTTTCATGTTGCATTTTGGGAATTTGCTTGTGTTCTTCGGGATAAAGTCTGTGATTGGCAAAGTCGGGTTCATGTAGTCATACTTTATACTATGCTCCACATCACAAAGGATTGTTCCCCAACCATCGGTAGAATCTCCTTACAGGCGCCATAGACTTAGCTCAGATCAAGGTGGACATCTCTAGGTTCCACCACCTACGCCTTGGGATTGGGTAGATCCGATAAGGGGTGCACAAAAGTGCATTCAATGGATCTCTGATGCAAGGTGTGCATTTAAGCCATATCAGAATCGCAAAGGTGCGTTTAGTCTGTATCAAATACATAATTGGGCAAGAAATGTGCTTAAGTTGTATCAGAATCGCAAAAATGCATTAAGTATGTATCAGATCCACATTCATGTAGGGTATGCGCTTAAGTCATATCAGAATCGCTCAAATGCATTGATTTTGTATCAGATACGCAACCAAACATGAAATATGTTTAAGCCATATCAGAATCGCAGAAATGTGTTAAGTATGTATTAAAAACATAATCCATTTCTTTTCTCTTCGTTTTCTTATCCTAAGCGTTCTAGTAGAAAGAGACAAAAACAAAACACAACACACACACACACACACACACACACACATATATATATATATATATATATATATATATATGAATTGAATTTGTTACAAATAGATATTAAAATGACAAGGTGGATAACCCTCATCGTTGACCTGGGAGAGGTCAAATTATTTTTGGAGTCTCTGAACGTTGTCTTCCTTGAAATGTCAGGTTGAGTACTTTCCACGCTCTGAAGTGCCTTTTTTGGTTGGACGATGTCTGGGATATTTGGTATGTGTGTTTCCCTGAGGCTCTGAGGCGGAAGGTCTTACTTAAGGATCTGAGGTGAGACTCTGTTCTTAAAGGCATCTCCCTGAGTTAGATGGGGTGTTGAATACCCACTTTTAATTTATTTATTGATATGTAGTTGGATGGATTCATTTGGGACAATGATATTGGCTGAGAGTATGAGATTATGGTTGATTCATTCCCTTCTCAAATAGACTCGAGGTGCTTTATCTTTGATTGCACGATGAACGAACCCACCCCATCTCCATTACTCCGATCGTATCTAGGTTTGAACTCTTGCCCTTCTTGATATACTTCCCCCGTGATGGTAGTGACAAGGTAGTTCATCAGTAAATCATTGCAAGAAAGATGCACTTGAATCGACCGACTTCCCTCCGATCAACTAAAACTTGTCATGGGTTTTAGGTGTACGACGAAGATCCTTTGGTACCCATAGTGGGCGTCCCGACACCCACTTTTCACCTGTTGTTAACTATAAACTTGTGGTATCTTCGATGTCGCCCTGACAAGTACCCTGGCATTGATGGAAAATACGGGTGAAATTAGATTGGTGGGTAGACCACGACTTTTTAGGCTTACCTTCACGGAATCTTCCTTTAGACTCCAGTGTAACTCTAGATATGGATACGAGATTCTTCGTTTTACTTCTTTGCGGAGCTCTCGAGGAAACCAGAGATGTTGGCAACGAATAATTGAAGTAGAAACAGTGATTAACTAAATTGATTGTGATGAATCTCTACTTTCACTTCTAAGTACTCTCGATTCTGAGTTCTGAGGGAGTTATGATGATGAATTTGGAAAGTGAACGTGAATTCGTGGAAACTGTTGGTCTTGGTCAAGTTCATATAAGAATGATTCAATCTTTAGAAAGAGCAACAAGGTGGTTGATGTGTAAATTAGAATCATTATTATTTTAGAGTCAAGGTGGAGAATTCTGTAATTAACTTCAAAAATCCTTTGGAATATTCATAAAAATGCATTGTTTTTGGCATAAATGTAGTGCGTCTTGGAGGAACGAAATACGTTATCACATTTTTTCTAGAAACACGGTGTGTTTCTGCTAACACCTATAATGGGTGCTTTTTATCCATTTTTAGGAACCAAATTGAGATAAGTGAAGTCTTAGTAAGATAAACTTAGAAAGAAAAAGAAAGAGGTTCTTAAAATTCATTATTTTAAGAATTAAAGATCTTTGAGGGTATCTAAGGGAATTGAGAAACATTGTTAAACACATTGATTTTTGTGGTTCATATATTGAGTTGTGTAGAAAATATGAGATGTTCTTACAAATTTGAAAGACTATTTTGTTGTAATTCATATTTTAATATTTTACAACAACTGTTGAAAAATAATAGATTTGAGAGCTACTCCCTACTCAATAGTAAACTGATTTGATCAAATTGGGCAAACAAATTTGACGTGTATTGGTCATTTTACTTTTTTTCTTCTAGTTATTGTATTTTTATTTTGATAAATTGATTAATTTTATTTTGATACCACTTTCTTTGTTGTCTTTTTATTTATCTCGAATATTAAAACTTTTAATATCATTAAACCTTTCAATTTCAATACAAAATTAAAATTTTGTTCCTGAGAGGACAAATGTTGGACATGATGTTGGGACAAATGGTCCAACTTGTTAAAGCAGTAAGACAATAATATAACAACAACATTAACACAATGCAGAAAAAAATAAAATAACATAAGACGTTGGTAACCCAGTTCGGTGAAACCATACTTATGTTGTGGTGGGGGTACTCTACTCAAAAAAGGAAATTCATTATTTCGAATTAGTACAATTAGTCTTCTATAAACATCAACCCCATGATGTTCAATGTTTCTTCCTAATCCTAATGACTTTTTATTTAGAACTCCCCCTAAATATGAGAACCCCTCTCACTTTCTCTCAATCACTAACCCCTAGTGATCAACCTCAATAACAACTCTATTGATTGTTGAATTTACAACTCAACTAAGACAAATTAACAACTATGTCAAGTTACTGAAACATGGAGTGGTGTACAACAAATAGATTCAACAATAATCCTTATGATGACATTAGCGTGAAATACAAGAAATAACAGACTCACAACCCCTAGACAATAAAAAATCAATCGTGTGTACAAACCTTCAAAATAAAACATGAGAAACGAGTCTCCTTATATAGCAATGTCTTATGAGGATTTTCTTCTTAAATTTCTGCATTTAATTCGTCTAGAATAATAGTTGAATTAGTTGGATTTAATTTGTTATATTTTAAATTCAAACTTAAATCTGATTTAATTTTCAACGGTTGTCAAACAAATCACACAAACATCGCTAATCAATCTGCAATAAATTTGATTGAATCTCAATCATAAATTTTGCACCAAACAACATCCATCATTACCAACTGACCAAGACCGGATGTTGCAATGCACACATGTTGGAACATCGTGTTCTACATGTTATACAAGTACATCTAAATTAACTATTCTTCATGAATTATAGATCTTCGTGAATCTTGGAAAGAATAAATTTAAACAAAAACTGCAATACTATCTATTTGTTGTAGAGAGACCAAATGTGTCTTTGTGAATATTAGAACATTGTGTTCCACATGTGTCTTTTCTGCACCAGAAACAACTTGAACTAACTCCTTATTATTTTACATAATCCAACAAATTCAAAAAGGAACAACAAAATTTAAATGATAAAACTCACAGCGTATTTGTTTTTTATTTTATGAATAATATATTTTTACATACAATTATATAGATTAGTTTTCAAGTCAAAGAGAATTATAGTATACAACAAAGTCCTAAATAAATTAGTCCTGCTTCAATTTTTTAAGAAATACATTCAAATTTATTACATTTAGTTAAGCTGAAAAAAAAACACAATTAAATAAAAAAAAATTATTGTTGTATTAACCAAATTGGTAGCAATCAGCATTAAGTTGTAAAATTAAACTTAAACTATGCAATCCTTATCCTATCATATTATACCAAAATATAGTAACACTTACCTTAGAATCATTCATCAAACAGCTACATCAACATGTGTAAAGCGTAGACGTAATAGTATTTGTTTTTTTGGTCAAGGCAAACGTAATAGTACTATATCTTTTCTTAAAATAAAAATATCTTTACTTCATAAAGAGTGAGTTTCTCGCTACTGATTCCAACAACAAAAAGCAAAGACCAATTCAACATTCTCAATTTATCAAAAAAAATCAACCAGTAATAATCACTAATTTCCTTTTTCAAATCTAACATACTACCATAAAGCTAAACATCATTAATACTAGTACTGCAATCCAAAGAGTAACATAATTTCAAAATATATATCACACCATTTATTTCATTCTGTACTTTAGTATAGTATTTATTTATTTTTTAAAAATGTGTTTATTTAAGAAAAAAAATAAAAAATTTTTTTTTTTAAATTTTGAAAATAAGAAAGACGGACTTGAAAGCAAAGCATTAAGGTAAATTGAAGAAGAATTTTGAGGTCCGTGTTTTTTAAACTTACCGTTGTTACATTTTCCAACACAACATATGGTAACTGCATAGTTGTTCTTGTTTTGTTCGCAAAAGAAGAAGAGCAAGAGTGTGAAACATACTCATAGCTATGGTGAAATCTAGCTCTTGTTTGAGACTAATCACGTGCGGTGGTGGTGGTGGTGATAAAGAACAAGATCAACAGGTTGTTTCTGAGGTGAAGTCTTTGACTGATTCCGAGGTTTAATTTTACTATGTTTTTGATTTGTATGTTTCTGTGTTTTTTGGTTTTGTTTTTGTGTGATCCGAGGTTGTTTGTGTTCATGATGTTACGAGCTTCGGTTGTTGTTGTTGTCTTTATGTGAGGTTATTGCATTGGTGAATTTGTTGTTTCATGTTTTTTGATTTTTTGTTCCTCTTTCTATTTTTGGATTTATATTGAAGATTTCATTCATTTTCAGTTATGATAGCTTAGGTTCGTAATTGATTATGTACAAGGTGGTTTTGGATATGATAATGCTCTTGAAAAGGAAAATTATTTTTTGAATTTCTTGTGCTTTTGTGATCTTTGAAGTTTGATCTAAGGATTAGCAATGGATGTGATGGAGCTGTTTATGAATGCTGGAAAATGTTACTTGATCTGATTATTGATAATTGATTATTGTTTTTTTAGATAGTAATTGGAGTTAATTAGATTCATGAGTATGGATTATGAACCTTTTCCAGGTTAAGGATTCTAATGACAAGCGTGGTTGGAGTTTTCGGAAGAGATCTGCGAGGCATCGTGTGCTTAGCAATACTGTGATAGCAACAGAGACTCCGACTTCGGGGAATAAGGAGATTTCGGAATATTCAAGTGTTAGTTTTCAATCTCCGGCTGAATCTATTGTTGTTGAAAAGATTTGTACGACAGATTTCTGTAGCGAGAAGCCTCAGTTATCGTCCAATGCATACTCAGAGGTGCCGGAAACAATTGTCACTGAAAATGAGGATAAGGCGGATGTCGATATACCGGAATCTGCTGTGATAATCGTCCAGGCTTCCATTAGAGGATACTTGGTACGTTTATTCCGAGATTTGCTTATCCTACATAGCACTAACCGATACTTCAAATGGAAGACGTGTCTGGTGTCTGGTGTCCAACATGTCGGGCACTAGCACCGATACAAATAGTGTTCCATTTTATCAAATTATTACCGGTGTTGATGTGTCGGAGTCTGTATTTGTGCTTCATAGCTGATCTAGAACCTTTTTAAGAATAAAACAGTAATTTTCTTTTTAGAAATATTTTGTTCTTGTTTCTTTCAGGCTCGGAGAGCACTGATAAAGAGCAAGAATGTAGTGAAGTTGCAAGCTGCTGTTCGCGGGCACTTGGTTAGGAGGCATGCTGTTGGGACGTTACGATGTGTTCAAGCTATTGTTAAAATGCAGCTCCTTGTGCGAGCACGACAAGCTCAGCAGTCACATTCAAATGGCAAAAATGAGTATCAGTCGGTCAAATCAAATGCAATGCACAGTTCTGTGGAAAAGCTTCTCAGCAATAAATTTGCTCGTCAGGTACGGTTAACATTTTGTTTTTTGTTTGGCATGTTTAACATCATTTGTTTGTTCATTCATACTAAATATTCTGTCGTTTCGATTCATTGAAGCTGATGGAATCAACACCGAAAAACAAATCTATCCATGTCAAATGTAATCCTTCTGAAGGTGACTCGGCTTGGAAATGGTTGGAGAGATGGATGTCTGTTTCAGCGAAAGATTCTGCAGAAAAAATAAAGCCGGTTAGTACGTCAGAACAATTGGATGAAACCCGCGAGAGCACTCGTGTATCTCAATTGGAAACAGATATTCCATCTGAAGTTATTCTTCAGTTAGCTGATTCACCTCTACCATCCGAGGACGAAGAGAAAACCTCTACTTATGATGATACCAACTCATACTTTCAAGCAAGGCCCTCTACATCTTCTCTTATAAAGGATAAGTTGGAAGAGGGTCCTCCCGAGAAGACGGTTACGGATAATGCTAAAGAAGTCTCTCCTGAAATAGATTCTTTCCGAACTGAAATAACAGAATCAAGCGCAAGTGTCGGACAGGATCCTGGTTCTCAGGATCGAGACGTTGATGGTGAAAAGTGCAAACAATCAGTTAAAGCATTTGCCTCAGACCAACTAGAGACCGAGGGAAAGAAAATTGCAGGTGTATCGAGGAAGTTAAGCAACCCTGCATTTATTGCTGCTCAATCAAAATTTGAAGAGCTGAGTTCAAATGCGAATTCGGGTAGGCCAAGCTATTTGTTCGATCAGGACGTATCGGTTGAATCACAAGCAGATACTGCATATATATCGAAAGAGTTCATCTCATCTGAGAATTCTGCACCATATCCTTCTAGAAATGGTGATCCTGAAAGTGGTACCGTACTCTCTATTTCTTCAACTCTTGATTCACCTGACAGATCAGAGACTTTGGAAAGCGAGCACGATGCCAAAGATTTAGTGGAAGGGATAGTTAATCCTGAAAACAAAGCTGGTCACAGCGTTGAAGCCGGCACTCCTTCCGCCCCTCTGAGTTCTAACTTACCTATCTCTAATTCGAATCAATTAGAAAATGTTAATGGCTACACTGGCAATATTGTTGATTCAGTGAATTCCAAAGAGCCTGCTGTTGAGCCTGAGAAAAATGCATCTGACCTGGTTACAGAACAAACCGAGACTGTTCGGCAGGATTTCAAGTTATCTCCAGAAGCTTCACCGGGAAGCTATATGACAATTACTGAATCTCAAGGAACTCCTTCAAGTCAGGTTTCAGTGAAACCTAAAGAGAATAAAATCAACAAGACTGGATCAAGCAGCAGACGTAGGGTACTGTCTGTCGGCAACAAGTCTCCTGCAAATTCAAACAACGATTCAGGCTCTAGAGTGTCCGTCGGTAACAAGTCTCCTGCGAATGCAAATCCCGACTCAGGATCAAGAGGTAGTAAAGAACAGTTGCCCAAGGATCATCTGAATGGAAAGAGACGCAATTCATTTGGCTCGATAAAACCAGATCACAACGATCAAGAACCTACTAAAGATAATAGCAGTAGTAACAATATATCTCTTCCTCGTTTCATGCAAGCTACACAATCTGCTAGGGCCAAGATAAATGCAAACTCCTCTCCGAGATCAAGTCCAGATGTACACGACCAAGACGTTACCATTAAGAAGAGACATTCCTTACCTGGTGCGACTGGTAGGCAGGGTTCTCCCCGTGTCGAACAGTCAATATCTCCAGCTCAGCAGGGAACAAAGGGCAATAGCTCAACTGGTAATTTCTACTTATATTCTTTTCTAAAGATTACTTGCTCCTTTGGTTTTTCAAACTCATCATACCATTTGAATTATGCATATTTCAGAGAGAAAATGGCAGAGATGAATCGACACCACGACAGTTCAGAGAGTTCAAGTGTGCTCACGTTGGCGGTTTGTAGTTCTTCTGATAACAATTGTATTCTTTGCCTCCCCTCCATGACTCCAAAATTTATTGCTTTGAGTTTGGTTGTGACAGACATAATATATAGAAAGACTATAACTAGAAAAGTGTGTCTGTTTGAGAGGCTTATATATGTACATTTTTTATTGTCCTTGTTTCTACTATTATTGTGTGTCACACTGATTCTGATTCTGGTATCATTTGTGTAAGTTACAGGCTAATTTTGCTTGTGATGTAACTTTGTGTTTATTAAAGATGTTTGATTGTTTGTTTGAAATCATCTATATATTTTTCACAAGTGTTGTTTGGTTTTAAGAAGCTGAAATATTTGCATTTTGATTTCACCTCTAATTTGTCAAAAAGTAAAGAATCAATTCCTTCTTTTTTTTACTAAATCACTCACACAATAAAAGTCCCACAACATTAGCTTTGATCTACAGACTCTGATATTATTTGTTGGAGAGATCAGGGAGCGTCGGGTGGGCAGTGTTAATGAATTTAACATTTAAAATCTAAAAGATCTTTAACATCGCATGTTCATCTAAAACACATTCATTTAATTTAACATCGCATATTCATCTAAAAAAACATTCATCTAAAAAACGGAGATGCATGAGAAATGAGAAAAGTATTCCAAAATTCATGGTGATTTTTATTTGACATTTATCATATTCACTATTTTTCTATATGTTTGTGCACCCCCTTCATATTTATTATTAAGAAATGAATGGTTGTGTACCTTGTAAAAAAATTAATATACCAGGTTTCACATTAGATATAATCATTTCACCATGTGAAATCTTCAACGTTGTATGTTCAACTCTAGTGTTATAACCTAGATTATTAAACATACTTATGGATAACAAATTTCCCTTGAGTTTTGGAACATGTCTCACATTATGAAGAAGAAACTCATGATTATAGAACAATTTAAGTCTAGCTGTACTGATCAGTGCATTTTGATGCACTTTCTTCTACTATTGTACTTAGGCAACTTTATAGTTTATTTTATTATTTTTACTATTTTAATGTGTTTTTATATTTAAGTTTATTTCTGCCTTTATTATTTTCGTACTTTATTTTCAACTTAAACTGTTATTTGATATCTTTTTACTATGCAAACCATAACTTGAGCTACGAAAATCGGATTGAGGCGTTCTAATAGGCGTTGGAAAGATAAAAGAGCTACAAGTTTTGTATTAAAGTCAAAAGCTGATTCGGAGTTAAGGAGAGTCGAATAATTCGTTGAAGTTCTAGACTTAATTAAAAATAGTTAGTTTGGGTTATTTTTTGTAATTTTTGGGTCGGTTTCCACAAGGGCCCGAATTTTCTTTTGTTATATTAGAAAATTCGCTGCAACTGTAGACATTATTGGGCATTCACGAAAATTAGAGGTTAGTGTACGAATTTCACGGAGAACTAAGTATCACACGGTTGATCTGTTGTATTCGGTTTCTACCGGTACTTTGAGGTTCTATAATTTTCAATCAAATTCCTTTTCCCTTTTCAATATTTGGCTTTATGTCTTGTATGCTTTATTCAAGTTTTATAGAATATATATTGATTAATTTTGATTGATTTACATTCATTAATCTTCATCATGTGTTAGCATAACTTTCATGTTAATTTGTGCAAATCTTTATTCTGTTTGCTTAACTCAGAAAATAGGAGTGTAAATCACATATTGTCAATTACGCTTGTTGATTGATGTTGTATTTGAAAAGGGATTAAATTCGCTTAGGGCATGAAAATTATATTAACTAATGATAAGTTAGGAAATTGAAACAGTAGATCAGTATGTTTATCATATTCGTAATAAGTTTCTATTAGTCAGTAGCATAATCGAAAATCAACCCCCCCCCCCCCCCCCTTATTTCAACCGGTTGGTAAAAATCAATACAAGAGTCCTTGTGATACGACATTCGAGTGTCTCTACCCTAAACTACACTTTTAAACTTGTTTTTGACCTGTGCGCGGCAACGGATCACGTACCAATACCATAAACCTTGTGAGCCTTATAGTCACCAAGAAGTACTACCCCGCTTTGCTCCAGCTTCAAAGTCTTAAAGTATTACTTTCTTGGACACATTTGATAAGAGTAACATAAGTCCATGACCTAACCCTCTTCAGTCTCCAGAAAATTTTTTGATCTTCCATTTAGCCATGGTGCTCACTTGTAAATAACACCCATTTACCTTCACGATGGACGTCACTTGTTGTGAAAAAGATAGATAACTCATGAAAAGTAAGAAGAATTGTTTAGAGTTCAATCACACTAGGAAAATTAATGTATGAGGCAAAGAACAAAGACAACTAACAAATGGTCTCAATCAATAAAAATAATTATAGACGACAACACAAGAAATTTGTTTACCCAATTCGATCAAATCGATATTCATCTAAAGGAGAGATCAATTTTATGATTCAGTATACTTCAAAATTATTATGAAGAGTTACATGATTCCACCCTCAAAATCTCAAATTCATCATTTTTTTTATTTTTATGAATTTTTTACTGTTTTCATAGTTTCAGAAAAATCCGAAATAAAAAAAAAAGGAAAATTTTCATTTGGCTTAATTAGGTTAAATTTCGTGTTTTTGGATTTTTTTTGTATTTTATTTTAATTATTTTTTGTGTTTCCCATCTATTTTGTTGTTTAGTGACATTGTTGGTATTTTCGCATTTGTTGCTGAATTGTTGAATTAGTCCTAACTACTAGGTCTGATTGTTCTGACTTGTTTGATTTTGATCATGAAGTTGAAAGAACCTTGCACACACGCCGTAGAGCAAATCAGACTAGCACTAGTTCACCACTTGTAAACGATTATGATTCTAATTCTTTGTATGTTCATAGCTTATTTGATTATGAACTTGCTTTTGATAATAACATGGCTGAACAAAGGACATTAGGAGAACTTCTTGCTCTTGATGTTACTTGTAATGGTTTATGTATCGAATATACTGATGTTGTTGTTCCCTTTGAATTGAAATTTGGTTTAATACACTTGTTGTCAAGGTTTAGTGGTCTTGTAGGTGAGGATCCGCGTAAGCATCTGAAGGAATTCCAGGTTATTTGTACTACACCTTTGAGACCTGAAGGAATAACAGAAAACCATATTAAGCTGAGAGCCTTCCCGTTCTCACTTCAAGGTACTGGTGGAACCTCATTTCTCTCTGGTTCGTCCATAATTTTTTTCAATTCTCTCTGGTCCGTCCAGAATCTTTACATCATCTTTGGTTTGTCCATAATGTTTTCAGTTCTCTCTAGTCCGTCCAGAACCCTTTCATTATCTCTGGTCCGTCCATAATCTTTACATCATCTCTGGTACGTCCATAATCTTTTCAGTTCTCTCTAGTCCTTCCAGAATCCTTTTATTATCTCTGGTCGATCCAAAATCTTTTTAGCATTTCTGGTCCGTCCAAAATCTTTTCAATTCTCTCTAGTCTGTCAGAACTCTTTCATTATCTCTAGTCTATCCATAATCTTTTCATTATCTATGGTCTGTCTAGAATTTTTTCAGTTCTCTTTGGTCCATCCAGAAACTTTTTAGCATATATGGTCCGTCCAGAATCTTTTCAGTATATCTGGCCTGTCCAAAATCTTTTTTGCAAATCTGGTCCGTTCAGAATCTTTTCATTATCTCTGGTCCGTCCATAATCTTTTCAATATCTCTGGTCTGTCCAGAATCTTTTCAATTCTCTCTAGTTCGTCCAGAATCTTTTTAGCATCTCTGGTTTATTCTGAATCTTTTTAGTATCTATGGTCCGTCCAGAATCTTATCAGTATCTCTGGTCCATCCAAAATCTTTTCATTATCTCTGGTCCGTCCAGAATCTTTGTCGTAGCTTTGGTTCGTCTAGAATCTTTTTAGTATAGCTGGTTCGTCCATAATCTTTTCATTATCTCTGGTCCATCCAAAAAATTTTCATTATCTCTGGTCTGTCCAAAATCTTTTCTGTAGCTCTGGTTCATCCAGAATCTTTTCTATAGCTCTGGTCCGTCCAGAATCTTTTCATTATCTCTGGTTCGTCTAGAATTTGTTGTCTTCTCTGGTGCGTCCTGAGTATTTCGTTCTCTCTAGCCTCATCCACAATATTTAACTTTCTCTTCCATAAAGAATCAAAGGAAATCTCCATTAGTTGTGCTAACTTGAGGCCCTCCCCTTTATTACAAATTCCTCGATTCAGTTATCGAATGTCAGAGAATCAAAGTTTACCCCATACAAAATAACTATAACCAGAGTCCACCTCTGTCAATATTAGTCATTCCTTTCACAAAATTAACCCAAACCGCTGCATAACATACATAATTTCATGCAAACATACATTGCATATATCATATGCATAAAGCATTTATTTTATGACTGATTCATTTCCCTAGCATAATATTCCAGTCAATCCCCAGCAGATAGACCTACAAAAGTTTGTTTTCCATTCCATATCTCCAATAAACAAATCCAAATCATTACACTCACTACATTCCTCAATGAACAAATTTTTAGAAATTCTTGTATTTAATCCTCTTCTACCTCGAATGTTTGAAAAGATGTTACCATTCCTACATTCGGGTCCAATAAAATTAAATAGGGGCAGCTGTCATACCCTAAAATTTGCTCCCTTTTTTTTCAATTTTTTTTGGCTTACCGCTCATTTCATTTGCACATCCACATGGCCTAATCATCCATCATAACCCGTTCAATATCAACTGCATCTTTCAATTAGCATCACTGATTCAAAAGGTATTGCTTATTTATTGTACAAAGCTAGGGGATCAAGCTTATGCTATGTCTTGACTACCTTGGCACAACGGTGATGTTTGGTTCATTCCTTATGGATCAATCCACATGGAACCCTAATTCATGGGCTTTGGTATGTATGGATTACATTAGTTTGCATTAGATCATTAGTTTGGTTTTGGAATACATTTTTACATTAGGTCGACCTTGGTGGATGGGATTCAATTGATCTTATTGGGTTTGTGCATTAGTTCATTAGTTTGTTTGATTGAGATTCAAGGCTATCGTGATTCTTTCATTTGAAAGACTTAAGGTCCATGTTATCAAGATCATTTAAATGCAAGTACAACACTTGGAATGCAAGTTACACATAGATAATTCAAGGGACCATTTTCCATTTCAAAACATTCAGCATCCATTGCAAACATCCAAATTCAAATTACAAAATTATACACACAAAAAAATTACACACTTTGACCTAGAGATTGACTTTTTGTCAACTGTTGACTTTTTGGTCAAATAATTGACCAAAGTCAACTAACTTCTCTAAACCCTAACTCTACTTTTCCATCATCGTCAAATTTCTCCCACTTTTTTGCACCCCAGCCTTCAAGAGTTCTTCATTCCACGACTTGCTAATTTCTTCCATGCTAATATTGAAATGCCATATTATGCCAAACTAAGCTGAATTTCAAGAACCATGCTCAATAAACAACCCTACACCCATGGGAAGTAATTAGCCTCATGATCATGACTCACATACATACATAATTAGACAAACATAACCATATATAGCCATGACAATTAGCATTCATTCATTCATTGAACATCTTGATTAATTAAGCATAACCTCAATACATGCTGACATACATTCAAGCCAAGCTCAAAGTTACATGACTCTAACAAGTAACCCTAACAAAAATTAAACATTCAAATATAGTCTAACTAAATCAATTCCCTAATTCTAATTTCCACTTGAATTCATAGGTTTCACATCAGCACATAACCATAACAGCTTGCACTAATCCTTTTTCACAATTAATAATTCAATACCACTATCCTAAATTCAACAACTAAGTGTCTTTTAATACAATAACAATACCATTCAATCCAATCACATAAATAACTTCTAACATTCCTAACTAATTTAATCAAAAATAACTGAATTTTCCAACTAACTAACTAACCATTGCAATTACGCATCTAACCCTAACATTAACATTGTTATAACTTTTAACTAAATTGCACATGAGTTAGTTAACAGAGTCTATAAATTCATATTCATATTCATCTAACTAACTAACCTATAATCTGTTAACTCTGAAACCCTATAAATTCATATTCATCACCAATTCCAGATTTCCCCAATCAATTTTCAAACTCACAACAAAAATTCTACAATTCTCTCTCTCAACCACATATATCTTCCCCATTCACTCTCTCTTTCTTTAAAACCCTCACTCACACTAAAGCTCCGAATCACCTTTGTTTTTAGAGTTTCAATGTTTGAAACTCTAAACAACTGAGTTAAACCTTTCAAATTTTTCCTCTAAATTCAATCAAGCTCTCACACAATCAACAACAATCACTACACATCAATGCATAAAACAACAACATAAGCAGTGTAAAGGAGCAGAAGAAGAGAATTGAGGGAGAAGAAAGTAGAAGCTTTACCTGCGAAGTCTCTAACTTCGTCGAAGTCGCGTCGGATTCTGGTACGTTTTATGTAGATTTTCTCTAAGTTATTTGAAATTCTGGCACGCAGATACTAGATGTCGAGACAGATGTCATAACACCAGGATCAACAACAGCTTGATCACACAAGTAAAAACTGCAGGAAAATAAATGACAGAAAAGTAAAATCAACACCATAATTGTTAACCCAGTTCGGTGAAACTCACATACATATGGGGCTACCAAGCCAGGAAGGAAATCCACTAATAGTATTAGTTCAAATTTTAACTCCCCCGTTTACAACTTATCACCTAATCACTACCCGTGCAAACTTCTACCTAGACACCCTCTAGGTATGAGAATCCCTTATCATTTCTTAATCACCTGAGTGATATCAAACAGTCATAATCCCAGTGAATGTATAAACAACAACAAACAATAGAAGTAACAGTGACTGTATAAACAACAACAAACAATAGAAGTAACACGCTTCTAAGACAATACTCGGTTTTGCTTAAAAGCTTAAACCAAGAACAATACACTCTTGCTTAAAAGCTTTAGAGTGGACAATGAACAATCACTCAACCTCAATGTATCAGAAGATACATGAGTGACATACAATTAACAAACAGAAAACCCTAAAGACCAACCAAAACAACGACTAATCTTTATTCACAAAATTCTCAGGTTATGCTCTCTTATTTTTCAATAGGGTTTTTCTTCTCTTTAAATACCCTTCAGACCTATTGGACTTGGGATTCATGAGGCGCACAAATAGCAACAATCAGTATAAACTGGCTGCAAATCATCCTGCACAATAAAAGGAGCAAAATACAAACTTTCCTAAAAAGGCTCAAGGATCCTTTTTATGAAAAGTAACAGAATCTGTAATAATAGAAAATCCCACAATATACTCCTATGAAAAACCCACGTGTGTGAATTAGAACACACTAAAAAATCACACTAAAAATACCAAAATAGACATGCCCTAGCTATCTGGTATAACATGTCCTGGAACATGTCACAACATCACACAGAACATGATGTCTGACTGTCATGGCAGAACATCTAGCTAACAGCATGTTGTTTTACCAAAATGTAGTCAATCCAAAAACTACTGGACTTACATTATTAATTTATGGTGCTGTTATCCATGATCGAAAGCCGATTCCGCTCGATTTTGCATCTATTTAATCCACCCATCATCGCGTATAAATCGAAACTTCCGGCATCGAAATGCTTGGATCGATAAACAATACGAAGAGTTTTTAGGTCGTTGCAACAAAAGGTATACGAAGAATCAAACCGAAGACGGTGCGATTTGGAATTGCGTTTGCAAAAAAGGGATTGTTGAGTTCGGTTAAAGGTTGAAATCACGCTTTTAATAAGTGATTGTTGAGTCCAGTTAAAGGTTGAAATTGCATTTGCAAGAAGCGATTGTTGGGTCCGGTTGAAGGCTGATTTCGTTTTGCAAGGGATTTTGGAAAAGTTGTACTTTGATTTTGAATAAGTCTTAGTGCAACATTGTGTTCTTTTTGCTGGCACCTGTTGGGCCATACAGGTATAGACCTAGAGCATTTTCACTTTCGTACCTGTTGTACCCCAAATTTTACCCTCAGATCCTCTGATCATTTTTCATATAATTCTAGGTCTATCATTCTTGCATAACTAACCTGGTTACCAGCTATTTGTTTGTTTTTCTTTCATTTGTGAATCAGGTTCTGCACCAAGAAGTTTCAAGGGTTGATCAATCAAAGTTTTGGAAATATCATTAACCAATCAGTTTCTTGTATTCTCAAGAAATTTCTCTTCTTCAAGAATTCAGTATAATTTAGTTTCATCGCAAGTCCTTTGAGGTTCAGGTCTTACAAGAATGAATCCAAGATCAGGCAAGGTCAAGGGTGTATGCGTTTGGTTTGAAATTCAGTGGAAGCTTGACCTAATCTTGGTCAAGCAAGCGACTTGGGTTAATATCAAGTTATCAGATTAATGTCAAAGACAATTGTTCCAAGATGTCAGGCAGGGCTTTCAGATCAGTTATGCATGCATTATTGATTGAGGTTCATCTGGTTGTGACTTAGTATTGATCAGGCAAGTTTGGGTTTCTTGATCAAGGCTAGGGAACATTGTTTCGGAAGGTGTGTGGCTGAGGATTCAATTAGGGTTTATGTGCCTATTCAAGTTAATTGTGTATGCATCAGATTATCAGAATGTGGCAAATTATCAGTGCTTCATGATCAAGGATCGTCAAGATTCAATCAGGGCCATTTATTCTGACTAATTTCGAGGCATGTTCAAGACGTGTCACGTTGATTGCCTTGGTTCATCAAGTTTCAAAGACTATTCGTTCAGGGTCCATTCACTTTGATTTGAGATCAAGATAGGAAATTCAAAGTTTCTACACATGTCTGGTGGTTAACTTCTTGAATTGATTCATGGTCTAGTCAAAATTCGAAGTTTCAAGTTCAAGATTCGAAATTCTAAATTCATGATAAATCTTTAATTTCTACATCCAAGATTCTAAGTTTCAATCAAATTCAAGTCTCCTCTCATGGCCATTTGTCATTTTCTATCCAATTTCAATTCATGTTCAATTTTTTTAAGTTAAATATTCATTTCAATCCATTCTAATTTCATTTCAATTCTCTCCAACACAGCTTCTTTCCAAGGTTCACTCATTTACCTCAGTTTCACGATTCAATTTCCGTGTCAGTTTCCAGTTTCGTGTCTAAGTTTCAATTTCGATTTCAAAATTCGTTAGTTTCAAATTCATTTCACATTTCCAATCTTGATTCAAAATTCTTTTATTTTTCAAGTCCAAGTCTTTTTCAAATTTAAATTCTATAATAAAATCCCAGTTCATTTTTTTCTCAAAGTCCATTGCCCCAAATTTTTGTTTAGTATAATTTGAGAAAACACTTGTTCAGCAAGTATACTTTGTTCAAGAAAGCAGCAAGGGTCACACGCATAAGAGGGTGTCCATGGTATGCCTATTGCACTTTTTTCATGTATAGTACACTGTACCAATATGCAAAACGTACGACACCACAAAGTCATTTTGCTACTTTTCACTGTAACCTCTTCACAAAGTCGTACCAGCAATGAGACAAAGCAGCAGACCTACTGCGTTGGACATCTTGCCAAGTTACACCAAAATGAAACCTGTGCCATCTTGCTCAAACCGTACACCATTAACCTGTCTCAAACCAGACTTGGCTTAATACTTGCGCAAGGAACAACGACAACACATCAACCTGCAATTTCTAGCACCAAAACCTCCCTCTGCAACACAACCTGCGATCTTTCATAGTCTGCGCCAAATTCCTTTCTCAACACTACAAGACCTGCAGTGAAAATGACAATTCAACAACGATCAAATTCAAAAAGAAATTGAAGAAACAAGTTTTGTTTTCTTTAGGAGTTAAATAGCAGAAAAATAGGAGAGCATAAGGGACCAACAATAAGCCGGGGACAGCAACACCATAAGCCTTCATCTTTTCTCTATTCCACAATAGCCTCACACCTCCTTTCAATTCATCAATCTTCAAACCGTCACCTTCAATATAACCTCCAACCCTTTTTCACAACCTTTAATAACAAAAAAAAAACAACCTTCTTGCGAACCACTCACGACCTCCATCATTCAATACACCTTCAACAAACCACAACTTCAGACACCCATTCATCCATCGAAATACTCACAGAACCAGAACCGGAAAAGAAGAAGAGAAAGTGAAAACCGAATCTCAAATCGAGAGAACCTGAACGAGAAATGGTTGTGGATTCGAGCGATGGAGACGAAATCAAACGCGAGGAAGGGTTGACGGCTGAGATGTTTCTTTGATCCTGAGTTGCTTCAAGTGGTTATTTGGTTGGGATTTATCTTCGTCGTCTGCGATGTAAAGATACATGAGGCATTTTGTTTTGTTTTTTACTTCCTTTTTGTTTTGAAAAGCACTGTAGATTTCTTTCAATTTCCATTTTTTATGCTGTTTAAACGTGTCTTGTTTTTCTTATACTGAAGATTAGCCATTGATTGAAACTTTAGAACCTGAACGTGAAAGATGAATTTGAAACCGAGATTAAGTTTGGAACGGACTTCGACTTTGTTGTCGGCGTGTGTTGATTTACTTTGCCTCGCGGTTTGTCTTCTTCAACTTCGTTTTAAACAGGGAGCAATGGAAACAGGGTTCAGTTTTGCTGAACGTATTCTTTGGTGTGGAATAAAACCTAATTTTGGTGGTTGGTCAAAAGTTTGACTGAGGCAACTTTTAGTCATTTAATGGGCTGTGAACCGTTTGGTTTCCAAGGTCCATTCTTTTTTTTTTTTTTTTGAATGTGAAAGGTCAACTGTGTCTTGGAGGTGGATAAATGGGCAAAGGCCATAGTGACTCTGTACCACGTTTCCAAGCGCACCCCTCCTTATTTTCTCAAACTCTCCCCCTTTTTTTACTTAATTTGTTTTAAAATAATTTCTAAAGAGTTTTTTTTTTAGTTTTAAAATTGATTAGTCTTATTATGATTTTGTTTAGCAATTTAAAGTTTTAATTCTACTCCTCTTTTCTTTATTTGGGCCAATGATATCACAAAAATCATGACTTGATTGATTTATTCAAAATCACTAAAAATCTTGATTAGTATGAGGCCCATTTTATTTTTTTTTATTTTTGTTGGTCAATGAAAGTCTAATTAAAAGATTATCGATTTCTCGATTAAATCTTGGTTTTGACGAGACCAACTTTATTTTCATTTTGATTCCATTTTCTTTATTTTGGGTCGATGATATAACAAACTTCATGGTTTGGTTGATCTCATTAAAGCGACAAAACTTTGATCAATATGAGACCACTTTCTTTTTATTTCATTTTCATTTACTTTTTTGGTCGATGAAAGTCTAGAATCATAGTTGTCAATCTTATTGATAAATTATGATTAAGACTAGACTATTTTCAATTCTATTTCATTTCAATTTTTAACTTCTTTGAATACTAACTTTTCATTTCTCTCCTTGGTGAGACTTGTAAATATTTCATGATGAAGCCTTGTGGAGGACCCTCCTGTTTTTGTTATGATTGTGGTTGCCTGTTTCATTTGACAACTTTTCAATACCCTTCCAAAGGAAAGTCTCTCTATTGACCTCAAAGTCATAGATAGCTCACTAACATCTTGGCCTCCTTAGAGCCATCTCCCTCCTTGACCTCATATTCATAGGATTCCCTCTTGACCTCATAGTCATAGAGCCAATCCTTTAACCTTTGACCTCATAGTCATAGGCAACCTTTGACCTCATAATCATTGGTAACTCTTTCCCTTGACCTCATAGTCATAGGATACTTTCCCCTTGGCCTCATAGCCACTTACATTACAACTTAGACTTAGAGAGTTTCTTAAACTCTATATGAGTTCATACTCATTCCCCTTGGAACTTTGGCCATAGTCAATGGTTCCTCACCCTTAGTTAGGTGAACTACGATTACTCTGATTCTTTAGTCAGATACGTAGGCACAAGATGTGACGTCTTGGCGAGCATACTTAGTGTATATATCCTTAGGTCTTTACCTTTACCCTTAGCAGATTCCTTAGCGAGCAAACATAACATAACACAATACTAACAATAGGTTCCTGTAGAGTACTACGGATACTTAGGGTGCTAATACCTTCCCTTAGTATAACCAACCTCCGACCCCCGATCTCTTGGTTGTGTCTTCACATAGCGCACTTAGGGTTTTCTTCGATCTTTACCATTTCCTTTGGATAAATCAAAGCTCAGTGGTGAATTTGAAAGATGTGTGATTCAAGTTAATTAATAGCTTGATATCTGATTCTCACCGCAACAGTACCCCCTACGTGGTCTTCATCACCCCTTTTGAAAAGCAACCTTAACTGTGGGCTTGGTGGTCTTTTGGCCTACTGAGTTTGATACTCACAAATCCTGTAGCTAGCGATGCATACAACCCTGGATTCTTGGTTTTTATTTCCTTATACTTTTTTTTTTAATTAAATGTTCAATTTCCTATTCTTTTTGCTTTTACTTTTAATGCATTTTTATGTGAAGCACTTAGAAATAATTAGGAATTAATGTGATTTTGATTAGTGCTTAATTCACTTTTTTGGTAAATTGATTAGGATTTGAATGCTATTTTCTAGAATTAATTCCTTTCTTTGAATTTTATTCAAAATAATGATTAGTTAAAATTTTGATCTGATTTTAGGATTAATTTTGTAATTAGTCTCAAATCAATAACATTGCCATGTTCCCATATTTCTAGGCTAACTTTTAGAATTAGAAGCTTAGTGTAACTTGAATATTCCTTAGGGTTTTAGGTCATTGATTCTTTGTGCCTGAGGTTTTCAACTGATTTTCGTCCTGATTGATTAAGTTGATCAAAGTGGCTTTGATCAACTAAATCCTTTGACAGTGCTTATTTCCTCTGTCTAAATCAAGTGATCAGAAGCCTTTTTATCACTTGACAAGAATAATTCCTTGTACTAAAGCTACTTTGGATCTCTTGAGACATTCAAATCGATACAAGTCAAACAGAATATTCCAGACAGACTGGATCACTGTTCAAGCACAACAAAGGTTCTTCTTCAACACTTGTCAGTTTTGACGAGAATTGTGTGTGCCACGAGCCTTAAGAAACAGAGAATGGTGAGAGGGATTAATCCTACCCTTGTATAGAGTACCTCTACGTACGAGGCGTAAGACCTAGTTATTTAGAGTATTCGCCTCCGTTCATAGACTTTAGTGCGATTCAATTCCACTAATTGATAAGTATTTTTCCCCATGTTCAATAGACAAGACTGCAATAATCAACACCAATAACACTCTTCTTTGTGGACCAAACAACCTTATTTGGCATCCATACCTTCTGTGGGTCAGCACCTCATCCCAGCTCTAAATCAAATCTTCATGCATTGCCCTGTGGAACTTTACGCTTTGGCAACTCCCTTTGTAAGTCTTGATCCCTGGATCTAGGCAAAATCCTACAATTTTGCAGTGGCCACGCCATATAATGGTTACACCACCCTCTTTGGTTTAGATACAGATACTCTTTGGATTCAAATTATACATCTTGGTTCAAACCACGCCTTCATCATTTCACAACACCTTTTTCATTTCATAATATTTCCAACTCAAGCAACTATTCTTTTCATAACAGAACTTTTATAATCCATTCCTTAGCAGTCAGACTAAAGCTCGGAGCATCCGACCTAGGATCAAATTAGCTAACGCCTACACACTTATAGGATACAATTATAGTTGTTTCCTAAACAACCAACACACCCTTAGTTCCATGAACTATGGAGATTTGATTTCCTCGTTGCAATATGAGGATACGCAGCCACATGATTGCGAGATCTTGGCGATCACACTAATTTAAAAATTATTTTTCCACTTTCGCAAGCAACCTTTATATATTAACACTCATCCACATAAAGAACAAGCAAAATGGTTCTCGTCGAGTACAGTGGATGTGAGGGATGCTAATACCTTCCCCTCACATAACTGACTCCCTTACCCGTTTCTCTTTCTCTTGAGTTTTATCAATATTTTCCCTTTCCTTTTGGAATAAATAAAGCTTGGTGGCGACTCTGTTGTATCATCATGCGTGTGATTCGCTCGGTTATTTTTCACATCGCGACAGCGCCAACAGCCTCAAATCTCCGACACGCATTATCCCACCTGTCTTCGGCCTCCTCTGACATCATATGAGTACCAAACAACACTTTTTGTTCCTAAATACAAGCCATCACTAAAAAAATCCCAATATGTCTGAGTCATGTCTGTGCACCCTCTGGATCATATTTGCCTTTGAAGGTCGGCAAATTATTTCTCTAAAACTTCCCCAATCCATGAAACTCGTCACCATCCTGATTCTACCGACCCTGTAGCATTTAAGCCATCGCCTCCAAAGCATCAGTGTTCGCTTAATCATTTCGTACTCCTTCCATATTCTGCACATCAATGAATAATCATTAGAATAAATATTGAACCAACAATGTTCATACGCATGTCGCATACTAGGGAACAAACAATATGAAAAAAAACTTGATTGGATAGACCGACCTCCTCTTATACCACTAATGTAACACAATAAACCCTGAAACTTATATAAAAAGGTTTAATCGACAACTTAGGGTGTCACCAACTATCAACACTAAAAACTCATCAAAAACATGTGACAACACACGCAGCGGAAAATCATAACATAACAACTTCATTTTATACTTCATAAATAAAGTATTCAACTTCAAAACATACCATTCAACATTAACTCAAAGTATAACAATATGTCATGTTCCCGATGTTACATGATCTTATCACTAAAACTATTAAATGCTATAAACGGTAAATAAAATGAAAATAGCTCCAACAAGCCACCTTTCACATATAACAACAACTTTACTACTGAGTATCTGCAAGATGTCCGTGGTGGACAACATTAAGCAAAAGGGGTGAGAAATCAACTTCGATATAAACGGTATAAAAAATGCAAAGGTAGAGAAACACACATTATATTATACATTCAACACACAACCAACATCACCATAATCTCACACCCATACACAATAATATACAAATATATGTAATGCAACTCATGACACAACGTGACACTATGTATATAGTACCAACTTAACATTTGGTTCTCTCATGAACTGGGTCCTCCCTTATGAACCCATGAGCCTCCCCCCCCCCCCCTTCTGAGCTTGGGACAAGCCACTAGTCCCCCCTTTTGAACTAGCAAACATGTCTCTTTCAACGACACAATACAATGATGCATGTCAATAAAAATTAATGCAACAATAATAATAAAGCTTATGGTCCCTCTTGTGACCATAAACAACATGCATTGACACACTATAGTAATTCTCCATTATGAATTAGTATCCAAAATAATAACAACAATGCACACGAGCGCACAAATAGTCCCCCATTCTGAACTATTCATCACCACATTAACAATACATAAGTAATCACCATATAATCATGCATATTATAACAAAACTAATCACATTCATGTCATGTAACATCACAAAAACAACACCATACACATCCCATATGAGTGTTACACCATATAAACAACAACATGAGAGTAAGGAGATTACCATCCAACAACAATGATTCCACCACGATTAATTAAATTCATAATAATTAATTAACAACACCAACATGACCAAATAGTATTCATTCATCACCCAAATAGCAGAATCATGTCGAAAATCCAAACCAACGACTGAAACTACATCAATAAGGGCAAGAACATCCCTTCTAACAACATGACGGGTAGCCCGTCACCAAGGTGATGCCTGCCATCCTGTTAAAATCATCAAACCATCATTAATGTGATGACCAGCTTGAAAAAATGAAGCATGGAAACCATAACAGTCTCCCTGTCATAGCGCTGATGCTCGTCAACATCTTAAGGTGTGTGACGGCGTCACCCTGCACCAGAAAACAAAAAACATGATTTTGCCATGAGAGTCGCATTGGAACTCAATTTTGGCTCCCAACCATCCCTAACACATCCAGGAATTAATACTACATATAATAACAAGATAAATCACAAAATTACACATTTATTCACCGTATTCATGAATTTCATGTTTATGTTCAAACCTTCAAAAATTTCAACAATGGCATAAACTCATATACAGATAAATAGAATAATACATATGTGAATTCAGTTGAGAAAATTAGATAATCATATCTTTAATCATCAATTTTTAGATCAACATATAACAACAACAAATCATAATAAAGTTCACTCAATCCTTAAAGAGAGTAAGGGTCTTTCTTCTACACCCTTTCATGCAAAACATCCATATAGAAGCCTTTTCCCCCTTCTCACAGCATGACGGATATCTCATCACCAGGGTGTCGTCTGTCATCCTGTTAAAACCCCCAGATTGTCATTAATGTGACGACCGACTTGAAAAATGAAGCCTGAAGAGCATAACGATCTCCCTATCATAGTTGTCGCTACGCGAAAAATACAGAGTTGCCACCAAACTTTATTTATTCCAAAGGAAAGGGAAAATATTGATAAAACCCCTAAAAGGTGAAGAAGATGGTCGTCGGCCCAAATTCGGGTTCGGGAGTCGATTATTCCAGGGGAAGGTATTAACACCGCTCACATCTGTTGTACTCAATGAGAATTGTTTTGATTGTTTTATCCGCGAATGAGTGTTATTATTTAAAGGTTACTTGTGAAAGGGGAAAAATAAGTTTATAATTAGTGTGCTAGCCAAGATCTCGCAATCCTGTGCCTACGTATCCTCATAGTGTAATAAGGAAATCAGAGCTTCATATTTCGGGGTAGAAAATAACTGTTTGTTAGTTGTTTTAAGTGAATAGTGTTAATGTTTGCGTTCTGGCTTAAATGTTGCTTGTATTCTCGCGCATGAGAGACTTGAGCGATTGTTTGTTTGTAGAGAAAAAGGGAAGAAAGAGGACAAATCTGTGAGACACATGGCATACAACTGTGCGTTCTGGATTTTATTCACATTTGTTCATCAATTATATTGCACAATATCTTGAATTTTGATCTACTAAAAATTAATAAATAAAAAATAATATGCAAATTATATATCACCGGACGCGATTTTTCGCAAGGAATCCAAATATACGGTCGAATTTTGCAAATGAGCCATGAATTTTGAAGAATCGGGCAAAAAGGAGAAAAATAGAGTGTGCAAAGAATTGATTGATTCACATTCGCTATAATGACTTGTGAATAAGTAATCATATATTCAAAACCGTGACAAAAAATCGCATTTAATGATATATTCACATGTAAATAACGGTTAGGATTTGAAAAATCATTATTTTCAAGCTTATGTGTTTTATGCAAAAATAAGTGATTATCCAATAAGCAATTAAAAAATAGTAGCTTGAGCTAAATCAACCAGCACACATCTAATAATTCATGTCAAGAATGTGGAAGAGATAAATGATTACCGGCGGAGCGGAGGTTTGCTCCGGTAATTGTTGAAATTCAGAGTGTCAAAGTGAAATACGAAAAACTTTAAGAATAAGCTCCAATTAACTTCCAAGACTTGATGATGGATGAACATAGAAGATGAATCTTGAATATGTAATCTTGATGAGTAGGCTTGAATTCATGAAGTTTGGATGATGATTGTTGATGAAACTTGATAAGCTTGCTTGGATTGTTGAAGTTTGATTATTGTTGAGTGATTGTGGCTAAGTTCCACCAACTTAGAACTTTAATGTGAAGTTCTAAAATGGTGACGAATATGAATTTTAGCGAGGGTTAGGGATTGAAGATAATGATGAGAGATTTTGAGAGATGGTGAAAAATGGGAAATTGTGAGAAAGTGTTACAGTGGTTAAAATGGTTCAAAGTGGTTAACCCCCAAAATTTTGAAAAATGACATGTTTATATAGTTTTTTGAATGATTGTGAAATTTTGGATTATGATCCAAGTAAAACTTTTATCAATGGTTGAAAATTAATATAAGCTCAAGTTGCAGATCACTAATTATAACCCTTGGATCAAACGTTAATAACAATTGGGATTAAATGGATTTTGGTTGAAAATTGGAAGTTAGAAACTGTGTTAGTCTGATCATTAGAGAAGTTAGGGGTAATTAGGTAAATGGATGGCTTGTGGAGAAATAGGTAGTTAAGGGTAGTTAGAGACCAATGGTGTTGGAGTTTAGCAAAAATACCAAGTTAGGATGTAAGACAAACATTCACTAGTAATTATCTTGAATTTGAATGTTTTTACCTTGTTTTTACCAAGTTGTGATGAATGATGATGAATCCTGTTCTGGAATGGGCCTAAGGCTGACCCACCGTCGGGCACGGCCCAACCCAAGTCTTCGTCGGGGAGGGCCCAAATAACGTCCAGCCCATCTGCGCGACCGGGGAACCCACACACGTCTCCCCCATAGACTCCACGTGCCCATCACGCGGGGACACATCATTAGGCAAATACCCATTTTCTGAAGAATTGGTCAGCCCACCTTCCGAAGATCACGGGACAGTTGCTTCAGGGCGAAGACCACATGCTGGTGTTCCCTACGCCATGTAAGCCCTGGCAGTTATCTGCATTGAGCCTAGTGATCAAACCCAGTGCAGATGACCGATGGCCCAGCGCCGGGGGCACACTATAATACCCTCTTTCACTAGAGGGTCAGGTATTCTAAATTTCTTTCTCTCTACACCTTTTATGTATTTGCGCTTTCTACTCCGTCTCTTACTTTGGCATCGGAGTACCTTGCAGGTACACCCCTCAACTTCTCACCACCACCGGAGAATAACGGAGCTCACGAATCAAATTCTTTTAGAATAGGTCTAGGAAAATCCAGGAGTCAAAACAAGTCAATGGTCAACAGTTGACCAAAAGTCAACAGTTGATCAAAAAGTCAACTTTGTGACCAAAAAGTCAATTATACCTAAAAGATGAAATTGTTTATCCTCTTTCCTTGTAATCTATTATTTTTAACTTGTATATCAAGAAATATGCATTGTATCGGGAATTTCCAGTAAGTGAATGAAATCTTCCTTTTATTCCAACTTTGCAATTTTCTTTGAATCCAATAGGCATGACAACGGGGCGAGTCAGAGACGGTTTTTACCTCCCCCAAACCCAAACTCAAACCCGAATCCCCAACAAATCCCCGTTCCCCGCCCCAAACCCATACGAGGATGGATAATTAAACTCAAACCCGTCCCAAACGGGTTCGAGTATCCCCGCCCCGCCACCATCTATTTAGTAAAATTAATTATTTTAATAGAAATATTTATTTTTTCCAAAATCAAATTACATTACAAATAACAAAATAAAACAATCTCAAAAAAGTTCATACGTACATTTCAAATGTTTTAAATAATTAATACAAATCAAAATATCAAAGCATTGACCACATATTTAATATTTCAAATTAACAAAACTAAATAATAATGTACATAATGAGATAAACGGGGAGCGTTCGGGGGCGGGTACTAGTGTCCCCATTACCCGACTCGTCCCCATATATTTTAATTGGGAAAAACCCAAACCTGAACCCAAACCCCGTCAACTTCGGAGCGGATTCAGGTGGGTACCCGCGGGTATGGGTTAGGTTGCCATGCCTAGAATCCAAGCAAACTTCTGAATTGAGTGATAATTAGTCGAATCTCCCAACTAACCATAAATCTCAAATAAAGAGATGATCAGCACCACAAACAATATAGGAAATAAACCTGAATAATTACCAAATAATATTCACCTTGAAAATCCACTTAAACTGATAACATCCATTATTATCGAACCTTTGGCTTGTATTTGTGCTATACGAAATGCGATGAATGTTATGTTAAATCCATGACCTAATTGAATTAATAGATTATCATGTATGCAGATGATTTGGAACCATAAGCAAGATAAATTGAATTAATGGTAGGACAAATTTTAGGATATGACAATAGCGCTGACGCTCGTCAACGTCTTAAGGTGTGTGACGATCAGCCCGTCATCTGAGTGACGCCCGTCACCCTGCACCAGAAAGCAAAAAACACGATTTTATCATAGGAGTCCCATTGGAACTCTAATTTTGGCTCCTAACCATCCCCAACACATCCAGAAATTAATACTACATATAATAACATCATAATAACAAGATAAATCACAAAATTACACCATATATTCACCATCTTCATGAATTTCATGTTTATGTTCAAAACTTATAAATGTTCAACAATGGCATAAACTCATCATATATACATAAACATAATAATACATGTGTGAATTCAGTCACGGAAATTAGAGAATCACACCTTTAATCATCAATCTTCAGATCAACATATAACAACAACAAATCATAATAAAGTTCACTCAATCCATAAAGAGAGTAACGGTCTTTCTTCTTTGCCCTTTCAAGCAAAACAACCATATAAAAGCCCTTCTCCTAGCCCAAATTCCTAGCCAAAATTCATAATTAGGTTGATGGTTTGTTCTTCCCTTTTCAAGCCCTAACCTTTTTTTCTCCCAAAGGCTCTGTTTCACGTACTAACTGCTCAAAGTTCCACTAATCTTTTTTTATCTCTAAAAACCTAATTTGATCTTTTGTTAATTACACTTAGTCCCAACTTTTTTCATAGTCCCCACCATTTCCCTTATTTCTCATTAGTTCTTATTCTCTACCAAAAAAACATTTTTTATTTATTTACATTAATTATTTAAAAACAATTGTACATTTTAATTATTTCTAATTATTTTAATTATTCTATCCACCCACCAAAAACTCTCACTACACCCTACCATATATCACATGCACATACCATCCTAGGGGTGGCAAAACGAGTTGTGGTCCTGTCATACCCCAAATTTTAATCACAAGATTTCCCATCATTGTGAGAATCATTACCACAATATATATGTACCATCATGCCTCATCAATCTCCTAAAGATAGTTGAGCATCCAGTACAATCAAGAATTAGGGTTTTTGAGCCCTCTCAGAACACTTAGACAAAGGATCAATCAAGAAATGACATGATCTTCAACTTGTCTAACCTCTTAAAACATCCACAAAGGATCAAGAGGACCCTCACATCAAAAATTAAGCACACAGTTGTGACATTCCAAGTGTTTTGAGCCTCGAAACACCCGATGTCGCCAAATTAGGGTTTTGGATGACTGGGACCTCCAGAGTGAGATTTTCACAAGAGGATGAGCCAAGACTTCAACATGTGACTCAATATGCTCAAAATAACCCTAGGAATCCATTTTCAAAGCTAAATTACCCTCAAAGGATGCATTCCCCAAAAGTCGAGAATTAGGGTTTTTACGCGCCGAACCGCTCCGGAGCCAAAAGTTAAAACATGACTTTTTTGGTAAAAATGATCCTTATGACTCATATTTTCATAAAATATGACTTATGGTGTCATTTGAACAAGAATTGATCAAGAAACCAAGATAACTTGTAAAAGGGGCAATCTTGAAAAATTGAAAAATTTTCTAAGTTACTAAATTTGGATGGTTTTGGTGCCAACTTTCAAGGATCATAACTTTTGATCTAGGCAGCCATTTTGAGTGATCCAAATCCTGATTTGTAGGTATTCCTACACTCTACAAAAGCTTCAACTACATCAAACTCTAATTCTTCATGGATTTTAAGTTATGGAGTGATCAAAATGACAAAAATGAAGAAAATGACACTTTTTCAACACTTAGTAAAAATCTGCCTAAGTTACCAGCCTTGGACATCAAAGTTCATGGGGTTTTTTCAGTTGGATTCAAATAGTTTCAAGACAAACTATGATCATACATGGATAGTACCATATGAGGGCTCTTTAAAAAGTAGAAGAGCCTCTCATAACTCAACTTGAGCAAGAAGATATGATCCATTGAAAATGGAATTTTTCACTGATTTTTGCAAGACAGATTTGTGCATTGTTGCTCGAATTGATCAATTTGTGCAATAACAAGCATGGTTATCCATCTGCACACCTCAAAGGGGAACAACCAAGGGACAAACACTAATCCACCAACCTCATAAGTCCATGGATCTATGTTTAGGCATGACACTCCTAAAATTCAAGATGCTTCAAATGGTCAATTTTGTTTTCAAGAATTTAACTGATGCATAGAGGTGGAATTCATCAAGACAATGTTATCCAAGTTCAGTCAAGCCTTATCCCTACCACAGAAGACTTATAGCCTGTGCCCTAACCTCAAGTCAATGGCTAGAGGAGACTTAAGGTTCCATTGGATCAACATTTGCCACAGGCCTGCTGCAGTTGCCATTCACTATTGCAGCCAAAACAAACTTGCTCTACTATAAATAGAGCTCATTTGTGATTAGTTTGAGTACACCAAAGCACCCAAACTGATGCTTTACTCAAAATCTTCCTTTCACTCCAATTTTGCCTTCTAACTCAAGTCATTATCGGGTTTTGAGATTGAGAGTGATTCCAACCAAACCAATCACACACACACCTCATAAACATCATATGTGAGTGATCTAAACACTAACATAACATCTGGAACATTAAATTCATCAAATCACCAGCCAATTGCTCACGTTCTTGACAGAATTGCAGTTGAGGTACCACAACCAGTTCCAGCTCATTTCAATCCACTCTAAGCATTCAAACACACTCCTTGGCACCTAAGGAAGTTGTCCAGATCATTGGAACCTATTTACAACACCTCCATCATCAAACTCGATCACCAGCTGCAAGAGGTAAGCCTGAACCCTTCAAACTCTATGATCCATGCATCATGAATGAATTTTTGAGTTACCATCTTGTTTATGCATGTATGTAGAGTGATAACCCTCAATCAATTGCCATGAATCGATCGTGTATAGAATTTCATTGTGTTCATGCTGAAATTAGGGTTCTTGAGGTTTTCCATTGATTTCTTCCTCCATACTTAATATAAATGCAATTAATCTATATGGTTATGATCCTTGTTCAAAAACGAACAAGATTGATACTTGAATCGTGCAAAACCATTGAGTAATCATGGAGAAAAATGAGAAAACGTAAATCTGCAGAAACAGGGTGCGCGCGTGTTCTTCCTTGACCGTTGGCGCCTTCTTTCAAAATTTGAATTTTTGAATATTTTGATATTTTTGTTAACTGGTTCAAAAATTAATTTCTCTCTGAATATTTATGTTTTTGAATTGATTCTTTTTCTCAAAATTCACAAAAATGTTTAAATATTTTATTTTCTAAAAAAAATCCAATTTATATTATTTATTTAATATAGCTAGAATTTCTGTAATTAATTTCATTTTTATTGTTTTTAAACATTTTTAAATGAAATTCCCACTTTGATTTTTAAAAACCAATTGGATTTCTAGCTTTCATGTGATTAAACATGATTTTTCAAAACATTTTTCAAAGTGTACAACTTGTTTTTAAATATATTTGATATTTTATATCATTTTTTATTTAATTTCCTTTGAAAATTATATCTTTTAAATTTAAAAGTTAGGGTTTTCTCTAAATTTTGATCTTTAAAACACTTTGGGTCTCTAATAGAGTGTAAGACCCATCCCCTTTATAAATACAAACTAATTTGAGCCTCAATCATTGTGTAAGTCCCGACACGTTTTTAGAAATCTCGGCGCGATCGCCATTTCAAAACCATTTAGGCCTACCCTTGTGTTGTAAGTCCCATTTCTTTTCTTTTTCAAACACTTTGAGCCTCTAATAGAGTGTAAGACCCATCCCCTTTGTAAATACAAAATAATTTGGGCCTCAGTCATTGTGTAAGTCCCAACACGTTTTCAGAAATCTCGGTGCGATCGTCATTTCAAAACCATTTGGGCCTACCCTTGTGTTGTAAGTCTCATTTCTTTTCTTTTTCAAACACTTTGGGCCTCTAATAGAGTGTAAGACTCATCCCCTTTGTACATAAATAATTTGGGCCTCAGTCATTGTATAAGTCCCACTATGTTTTCTAAAACCACGACGCAATCGTCGCCTTTCAAAAAAAAAACATTTGGGCCTACCTTGTGTTGTAAGTCCCATTTCTTTTCTTTTTCAACACTTTGGGCCTCTAATAGAGTGTAAGTCCCATCTCTTTGTATATAAAACCTTTTTTAGGCCTCAGTCATTGTATAAGTTCCGATACAATTTTCAGATCAACGGTACGATTACTGTTTTTCATCTGGGCCTCTTCTTAAGTGTAAGCCCCAATCTTTTCAAAACAACTTCCCTTTTGATTTAGGTTCAAATTCATAGTTGTTATCAAAACTTTCTTTAATTTCTTGAACAACTAACCATATAGCTGTTACAATGGAAGCTTGCTCACCTGTAAGTTTTAAACAACTTTTCTTTTACATACTTGCATATATATATATATATATATATATATATATATATATATATATATATATTTGTTTGTGCTGGAAGCTTGCTCACATGTAAGTCCTCCTACCCTCTTTTACATACAATATATATTTCATCTGTATATATATGCCTGTATATTATCTGCTTAGAGTTTTCCCCGGCAATTAGGTCTAGGACTAGATAAAGCCAGTGGTCACTCTTTTAACACAGTCAAAACTAGTTCCCCATAGGAATTCCAGATACAGTCTTGCCTCCTCTTGGGCTTATACGATATGGAACAAAGAGAAAGACATTATTCCCGGTGAAACTTTTCTCAGACTGTCACTATTAGAAAATTGTCAAAAGAAATTCATTCCCCCAGAGAGGTTTAATTCTCGGTGAAACCTCTCTTGAATTTCTTCAAACCCTAGAACTGTTCTCTAAAGGATTAATTCCCGGTGAAACCTTTTTTGAACTTTCCTTAGGTTTAGACCCACAGGCTTCCTGAAAGCATCCCCTCCTCCTCTTGGGCTTTATACAAGGACCCTCAGACTTCTTGGAAGCTCTCATGCCTTCTCTTGGGATTGGTACAAGGACCCGGGACCTCTTAAAGGTATATAGGACATAACTTAGTCATCCTTTATTAGAGCAGTATTTCCAAATAGTCAAAACCTCAGACCAATTTAGGGTTTATTCTCATCCCTTAAAGAATCAGCCTCCTCACGGGCATCATACAAAGATAAACTCTTTCATACCAGTAGACTTGGACAGTCTAATCTCCTATTGGATCTCAAATACATTCTCAAGCTCCCTACAAACACCGAAGAAACCCTGATCATTTGATCAATCTCCAACAGAGTTAAAACCTCCATAGGTTCTAAAACTCAATCTTTCATCCTAAATTTCCCCAGCTAGGGTCAGCTTATCATCAATACTAGCCTATTAGAACCTCAAGGCATCTGATACCTCGACTCTTCTGTAATCCTCAGCAAGAGTTGATTCCCTACTTTGGACCTGCCTTTGGATATAAATAATCCTCAGCAGAAAGCAACCTCCTCTTAGGCTTTGTATAAGAAATTCCGCAGCCAGCCTCCTCTTAGGCTTTGTATAATGATTCTTTCTTCTTCCTCATCACCTTTTCAGCACTCTCTTGTTGAGTCAATCACCTTTTCAGCACTCTCTTGTTGAGTCAATCTTCTTCCTTAAAGCACTCTCTTGTTGAGTCAATCTTCTTTCTTAAACACTCTCTTGTTGAGTCAACCCTTTTCAGACTCCTCCTAGGCTTTGTATAATGATTTTCCTCAGTAGAGTCAGCCTCAATCTTGGGCTTTGTACAAGACAGAAAAAGAAACTCTCTTGTTGAGTCAGTTCTTTCAGCCTCAATCTTGGGCTTTGTACAAGACACTTGAAATATCCTCGGCTGAGTCAATCATCTTTTTTAGCCTCAATCTTGGGCTTTGTACAAGACATATATAAACTTTCTCCAGTAAAGTCAAATCCTTTCAAACTTTCTCTTAAGCTCTGTATAAATATCTCTCCAACGGAGTTAATTCCTCTCAGCCTTCTTTTAGGCTTTATGAATTAATCTCCCTAAGCAGAGTCGATCCCTTTTAGCCTCAATCTTGGGCTTTGTACAAGACACCCCAAATATATCCCCAGTGGAGTCAATAAGTTCTTTTAGCCTCAATCTTGGGCTTTGTACAAGACAGACAAAATATTTCCCCAGAAAAGTCAACTTTCAGCCTCCTCTTAGGCTTTATATGATGATTTTCCCCAAAAGAGTCAACTTTCTCTTAGCCTCAATCTTGGGCTTTATACAAGACAAATAAACACTCTCTTGTTGAGTCAGTCTTTTCCAGCCTCCTCTTAGGCTTTGTATAATGACCTCCCTAGTGGAGTCAATCAATCTCTTAGCTTCAACCTTGGGCTTTGATCAAGGCACATACAAAAAACCAAAATCCCCTCAGAGTAAATCAAAAACCTCTCTGTCGGAGGACATTTCTCTGTATATCACACATTCAAAACAAACCTTAATTCCAGATAACTGCTGTAAGTGGCACACTTATTGATCCAAATATCCAAGTTGTAGTCCATCTCTTATCCTGGTAAACTCCCTCTTTCATCTAACAGCTGTAAGTGGCAAGCCTCTGGATTATTTACATCCACGCCAATGTCCCTCTTTTAGCATTAAAGTTTTCTCCTTCAGGACAACACCCTTATAAAGGAAATTATGGCATTGCTGGATTCCATATATTCCAGCTAAAGTAATCACCCTTTATAACCAGTCACCCAACAACTGTGATAAACAGACGAGATATCTCCCTTTAGAGATGACAAATTCTCTCTCAGTCAAACCTTTAGCTTCAATCTTGATCTTCGAACAAGACACAAATACCCTTTAGCTTCAATCTTGGGCTTTGAACAAGACACCAAACATCTTTTTCCTCCCATAGAATAGGAGGAACTACGATTGCTCTGATTTCCCTGTTTCCTTTAACGGGAATACGTAGGCATAAGATTACGAAATCTTAGCGAGCACACCAATCAAAAACTTTAGGTCCAGTAGCTTCACACACTAATCAAAACCTTAGGTCCAGTACCTTACCAAAAACATTGAAAAACCCAAAATCAACAAAACCCCTCTCTCTCAAACACTCCCAAAGGAGAAACTTTCCTAACCCATGACAGACAAACACCAGTAAGTAGAAAACAGTGTAGAAATTGCTAACAACCTGTGGATAATCACATATAGGATGGGTAATTGACAACTCCCCATTGTATAACCTGACCCCAGACCCCCCAATCTCTTAAGCATTTGTTTAGTTAAACATTTGCGTGCAAGGTTAGTTTTAGATATCTTCCCTTTCCTTTCCAGCTTCACAGGATAAATAAGAAATCAGAAAATAGCACCCAATCCCTACCATTGCGGGGAGTAAAAACCAAATGGCGATAAGGTGGTCGCGTCACCGACAAAAATCGCACGCTACAGGTCCGCCGGGTCAGCCCACGCACCCGCTATAAAATGGCGGGTTGGGTTGGAATTTTGTGCCAACCTACCCGCCTAGCCCACCGCACTTTAAGTACGCCTTGCATTAAGCCTTCCAAAAAAATGCGTAGCTATCAAGCACTAAAATCATTTTTTTGTTGGTTGAAGGTTAATACTTGAACTATATTTTGAAATACTTGTTGATGATTCTATTTTATACATTTATTTGTGAATATATGCAATATGTTTTTAAATAAAATTTGTTAAAAATATGCTTTATAAAAAATTGTTCTAAAAAATAAGTGAAAAATCTAATTGAAATGTAAAAATGAGCCTATTAATCTATTAAAAAAATAAAAAATAAATAAATAAATAAATAGAAAGGCAAGCCCGCACCTGCCACCTTGGCGAACAAGCTATATTTTTAAATCTGTTTTCACTTGGCGGGTTTTTCCGCCCTGCCCTTTTTTAGCGGGTTTAAGGTGAGGCGGGGCAGGCAACCCGTTTTTCCACTCATATACTACCCATAACATATTTAATTAGAAACACCTCACATACTAAATAATTAAATAAAAATACGAATAATTTGATTGAATAGATTAATTAAATTTTAAAGAGTTACAAAATCCGATCTATGATAGAACCACAAAATACACCTTATAACACTACCTTTTTTGTGCATGCTCTCTCGAGGTAGTTTCGAAACGGTAAATGAAAATCATTCTATATTTATTTTTTGTTTTTAGATGCGGTTTATGATGTGTGGTAAGTCACATTCTATATATGGTTTTGATGTCTTGTTAAATATTTAAATTTATGCATATTAATATTATTTTATTAGCCTTATTATTTGTTTTTTTTTATTCTTTGTTGAAGGGTTGTTATACTTTAAAGTAAATATTTTGTTTTATTCTTTGTTAAATATTTTATTTATTTTTATTAATATTTTGTTTCATAATACTTAAACTAAAAAATGTTTATTATTTTGAGATAATATTGAATCTTCAATTACATTTAAAATGACACTTCAAAAAGGGCTTGAACACATTTTTTAAAGTTAAACAATTACAAATTAAACACTATATTAACTTTTATTTTTAAAACTTACAAAATGTTACTTTTAAACTATTAAAAGCTACTTATTGTAGTGACATTTATTTTCTTAGAAAACAATTAAATTACAAAAAGTAGCTTTTATAATTTAAATTACAAAGAGCAAAATAAGAAAATAATTTTTACATATTATTTTAAAATATTAAATATTTAAATATGTTCGAATAATATTTTAATTCATATGATTCTAAATGTGTTTGAAATTTGAATATTGTTACAAAAAATAAATATTTTTTTGTTTGCCATTCCTAGTTTGAATATTAAATGGATTATGCAAAATGAATTTTTAGTTTATAATTTTAAATATGTCCGTAATTAATTATATTTTTATTACGAAATGATGAGTTTATAATTAAATAGATTTTTATTTGTAAAATAGTGTGTTCATATTTAAATGAATTTATATTTTGAAATAGTGTATTTATAATTAAATAGATTTTTATTAGTAAATATATAATTTGATGAGCAATTACTTAAAAATGGAATTATAGCTCAAATGAGATAACACACCTTTATGTTCAAAGTTGACGGTTGAAATTTTTGCTAGATCAAATCTCAGTTTTGCTATTTTAAATTTTAATTACAAAATTTGTTAAGGGGTCAAAAACATTACATTTTTAAATGACATTTCTTGCAAAGCCAAAATTTTATTTTGATATTTTAAAGTTGATGATTTTTTTTTAAATAAAGGCAAGAGCCCAATATAAAAAAAAGACCAAAATTAAAAAAAAAAAAATAAATAACCAAAACTTCGGATTTTAAAATAGAAAGACCAAAACTCAAAAATAATAAAAATAACAGAACAAATTTTCCGTGTTTCTTTAATTTCAAAACCAAACAATTAACTAATCACCAAGTTCAATTATTCAAATTTAGACAACATGTTTCTTAATAGCAAGCAAATTATAAAAAAAAAGACATTCGAGTCTTAGAATTACCATAAGATGTTATTCTTAATTGCAATATATTCAACCTGAATCCAAAAATTTGAAATAAAATTGTCATCCAACATCCTTAATATGTTTTCCAAATTGTACGATTAGACAACTTAATTAAGGCAAAGTTCAAGGATATTGCACCAAAGTTTCCCAGAACTCTTGCCTAATACCCTGACTCCTCTACAACACAAAACCCTCACTTTCAATGGCCAACACAATTTTCCCAATCAACCCTAAGCTGAGCTAGAAAGACCACCACCACATTAAAAAAACGAACCTTATGCACTTTTAAATTCATTAAATAAAATGTATATGAACAAAAGGAATAACGGAAGTAGTATTATTCATAAACCCAAACCTTACACACTTTCTCAATAAGATACATTAGTTATTGAATAAATTAAAAAAAAACAAACTTTAAATAAATCCGGAAGTAGTATTATTTATACTCAAAAGGAAGAACGTTGAGCTCAAGATTTATGCTACAATTGTAATCAGAAATTTGTTTCCAAACACAAAATTTCATTAGAAAAAATTTTCGTACTCATGGTATACAGGGAGAAAGCAAGGGTGATAAAGAAATGTCTGATGTGTCCGAAACTGTTATTGAATCGGAAGAAACTTATTTCCAGCCACTTCTAAGATGGTACACATCAATTTTCTGATATTGTCTTACTTGTTATTGGAAATACCTACAAGATTATCCAACCTAGAACTGCAAATCAGCTACACTTACCCACCAAGCCTATCTCAAACAATTTTGTCATGGTTGAAAAAGGGTCTCATACAATACTTATGTTTCTGCCCTGAAGTTTTCATCACTTCAAAACCACTCTTTTACATTCCTTATTACATACTTCTTTCTATTGAAGGGAAGGTGTTGTCTTAAGAATAAGTAGTTGAGGACAGCTCTATTCAAAAAATCCAACATAACCAACTTAAAACTAGTTCGGTTCAAAAAATTTATAAAACTAAATTGAACCACAGAACTGAACCGAACTCTCGTTGTCTAACCAAACAGTTTTATCTAATTAATGAACCTAACCACAATTTATGAAACAGTTCTATAACCAAACTAAAAACTATCGAACCAAACCACGATTAACTAACCATATTAATGATATGATTTTAATAGATTATGTTAGAATTTTGCTTTCTTTTCTCTAAATTAAATTTTTAACATTGAAGTTTATTTTAAATATGGAAAATTAGTTCGGTACTAGTAGTATTTAGTATAATGTGATGCTAAATAATAGGAAGTCAAATAGTAGCAGAATTTGAAAAAACAATTATCCTCTGCAAATCATTGTATAGGGAGTTTGATACCATATATATCTACAAAATAGTAAGAAAAATACAATTTTATGACATATTTGGATTCACAACAGAATAATTTGCCTTCCTTTGTTTATCTGCGTTTCACATTCCAGCAAACAAAAACGGCTCTCTTAAAAATAAAAATAAAATGGTTACCAACAATTTGATAGGGTTTGGAATTACGGTTCTAAACCAATAGTTTGGTTTAGTTTAATTCTAAACAAAATGAAACAGTTTGGTTCAATTCTTACACTTTTTTCTTATGATTCGGTCCGGTTCAGTTCGGTTCTCTGAATAAGTTATACCATTAACAGCCCTACTTGGAATTATAAATTGAATTTTTACATATTGACAGTCACCATTGACTATTGATTCTAACTACTTAGTTACATATTCACAGTTAAGACCTAAAATTTACGTGGATAAAATACTACCATCTTTTCAATGCCCTTTTCTTATCAATATCATTGAAAACAATTTCCTGACAACGTACAAGTCCATTAGCTCCTCCAAAGCACAACCATCTCTCACTACCCTTATTCAAGTTCCATCTCACTTTATGCAAAGCTGTCTTTTTTGAAGGAAAGACTTCAGGTATATACCCAGAATCAAGCTTTTCATTATCAACTCCAGGTGTATTCCCATCTCTACTAATAAGAGATGTGCTTTCATGCGGTTTCTTCTTTCTGCTACAACTCAGTTTTGGTCTTTTGGGCTGTTGTTCCGGAGAGTCACCATCACAAATGGCTGCAACAAATTGAAGGCTGGATGAATATTCTCAGAAAATCAATGAAAGTTAATCGTATTAGAACCACATCAAAATTAGCAAGGTTTACCCAAAATCTGAGAATCGTTACTAGAAGCTTTAATCATTTGATTATTTGCACTTCGGCTCAAATTTGCCTTGGATAATAAGTCTCGGAAAGATTGAGCCTGGTGGCCTCTATCTTGCACCTTCTTCATTGGGAAAGGGGAGCTTGATACTTGAGTGTTGACAATGATGGTTGATTCCTCTTCAGATACAGACCCACATAGAAAGAATGGAATTCGATTGCGGAAATGTTCGGTCTCCACTGCTTTAGCAGTAAGCTGAGTACATTAAATATACTCATTAATAATTATTTTATTTTGGGGCTGTGGAGAAAATTCATGTGTATAAGTAGAGCTGTCAAAATGGACTACCAGAGCCCTCCCTAAATGGGCCGACCCTAGTGGGCTCTGACTTTTTAGAGTTGGACCAAAAAAACTCATTTCTAATATGGGCTCGAAAATTACTACCAGAGCCCGAGACCAGCCCTAGATGGGCTTCGGACTATACGACCCTAAACGGGTTTTTTTTTTAATAAAAAATTAAAATAAAAATACCATAATATTTAGTATAAATAAAATTAAAAATTATATTATTTTAAACATAATACATTTTTAAATATTATATTATCTTTTATAAATACTATAATCTGTTTTTAAATACAATACTTGTCTAAATTGTATAAAATAATACTTGAATATTTAACATAAGAGAAATTAATAAAATACGAGAAAAGAGTGTTAATATTTAAAAGAGAAAGATTGAATAGAATAGAGATAAAATTTAGTGATGTGAGAAAAATCAATGTATTATTTTGGAGTAAGACAATATAAGTATTAACATAATTTTTAAAATTTTATAACGATGTGGACCTAATGGGCTAGCCCTAATGGGTAGCGGGCTTTTTAGAGACGGGCTAAAAAAGTCCTGAAAAATATGAGCTCTAATTTTAAGGTCCAAGCCCTATGATTTTTTGGGTCTGACGGGCCGGCTCATATGGGCTAGCTCATTTTGACAGCTCTATATATAAGCATTAATCGAGGATTATGTTACAGCTACAAATTTGAGGAATATATGCGCCAACTAAATGTAAACTGGAGTCCTCTCAAATTCATAAACGCAAAACATTTCGGCTTCACAGTTATAAGAAAACATGAGGGATATCCGTCAAGTGATTGCAAAATGTATTTCTTAATTCATGTAAAAAATATGTATAGTTCAACTTAAAACAGTGGTATGCGCGGATTGAAATCTTGACTATTTTGATCATGTAAAGTTATAATACCATATCAGAAGATATGCTGGTAATTGCAAGTATATCTCCAACAAGATGTTACTATTACCTGAAAACGAAAGGCAGCACCATCTGCTCCACAATATGCAACCATGCCTGATATGATAGAATAAACCACAACATTTAGTTAACATTAAGTAACAGTAATGCACTGTTTAACCAGATAGTTTGTTTACTAAAAAAAAACTAACAGATGCTTTTACTCCATATATGGTATTTTCATAATGCAGGTTTTTCTAAACCCAGTTTTTGTCTAAAACCAACAAGATCCATTGTGATAACATCACAGAAGAAATGCATACCAAAAAAAGTACCTGTTATCGGTGACACTTGAACACTCCAAATGGCATAAGACGAATATACAGAACCATGCAACCCTCGTTGTCTTTTTCCATTGTATATCGTTCCAGTGACAGGGAGATCATTTGCAGTCTTTGCCAAGCTAATGGTTTTCATTGTTCCATCCTCAAGGCACATAATGATACAACTACAAAAGCATAAAAATAAATGAGTTAACTATAATGATGATGACATCAGGCATCATTCGATCCAATTAAAATCATGGATTACCTTGGCTTTGACAGCCAATCCAGACTGTATATGATTCTCTGGGAAGGATTGAGGAGCCTCAGAGGACGAAATGGATTACTGCAAATATGATACAAGTCATTGCAAAAAGTTTAACATATACTAAGGCAGAAGGAACAAATATAAATCAATAGACTATAATAGTCATCATTTCTAATCGAGGAGACAGAAAAGCTAACAAAAGACATGCACATATAGATGATACAAAGAAATGTTGACTCTCTAGTTGACTTATTTCACAAAGCTTATACTTAGAATGCAAATGAAATAAAGAGTAAATACACGAGGATACAATATTTAAAAAGACAGGTATGCTTATATTGGTAGTCGCAAGTCAAAAAAAGAAAAAAGAAAAAGTATACTCTAATAAAGATCGAATGCAACATAGCCATTAGATTTATATTTGTTCAAAAAGAAATAAATAAAAACTCACCGTAGGTCCCAAAACTTCAGGCCTTCATGTCCTGCGGTTACTATTATGTTAGAACTCTCTGGATCACTGAAACATCATAACAAAAAATCACATCCTATTAAACACTTCAGAAGGTAAGAGGATGATCAAAGGATGTAAATATAGCATATTTTAGATGTAAGATATTTGTCTGTGTAATGTCAATGCCTTTTTTATTGAAGTAATCTTCATAAAAGTAAGGGTGTGTGTCTACACCATGGAAAAAAATTACAGCCTTGCAAACAATGTTTGAACACAAATGACGCTAGTTTTTATTATTTCTGAAAGTAATAGTTTGAATAACATAAATAAGGCAGCTAGTAAGAGTTGATATCCTCCCAGCCTAATAATCAATCTCCAGAATGATTTCAAAAGCACATATACACATTATAAAGAAATAAGTTAAATGATTTATCTGAGGACTTAATTAGATTAGGTTTTAGTTACAGTATCAATTAGAGTCCTTTTTATTAACCAATGAACAAGATGAGAGAATACAAAAGTGAAAATCATATATATACACTTTGGAGGAAACTGCTGTATCTATCCTTGATCTTCCTTTAGTTTATCACTTGTAATTATATAAACCAGGTTTCCCTTTTTAATTAAATTCTGGCCACTTTTTTAACCAGAATTATTCAATAAACGTCAGAATTCAATTCAGTTTCTAACACAACCAATCACATCAGTCGTGGCTGAGAAGTTTTAACTAACACTAACCCTTCAAAAGGAGCCCATGCAACTGTTCTAATAGGAACTGTATCCCCACCGAAACAAAGTATAGGCCTTGTATCTGCAGATAAACGACCGAGTCAATAGACAATAATTTATGATTTATATGTAGTAAATATATTTCTCAGCACAGCCCCCTTCGGCCCTTCCCTAGCAGCCCCAACTAGGAAAACATAAGAACACATTACGTAGCAAAATTATTACCATCACATTTAGATGAAGACTTTGTAGAGAATTTCCATAGAGCAATCTAAATATAAAACAAATTCTATTAGTAACAACATATATTGTTTAAGAATAATATTGCATTTGTTGGAAAATATTTTATAATATTTTATTTCTTTATTTAATTGTTTCCGTTTATTGTCATTTATTTTCTTTTATTCTCTATTAAGGAGAGAATTAAGTATTTTTATTGTATTCTCATTATATAAACCAACATTTGGCTGAAGAATAAAATATAACAGCTTTTACCTATTTCTTCCAATATGGTATCGAGAGCTCTGGGTTAGGGTTACCTGACCCGATTCACATACCCGTTTAGCCTCCTATGGCGAATAACAACAACAGGTGGCCTTCCCTATCGCAGGCCTACACCGGATCCAACCACGGCGAACAACCGCAACCTAAGTCAGGCGTCGGCCGCGGAAACGACAGCGGCCGCGGCAACGGCGGTGGCCGCGGAGATGGCGAATGAGAGGAACCGTCAGTGGTCACAAACAGTGGCAGTAATGCCGACAACAATGAAGACATTAACTAAATTGTTTTTGGCAGTAATGACGGCAACAATGGAAACAGAAACATTGTCTTTGGTGATAGTTATTCCAACATAGGCAGTAATGATCAAGAGGGTTCCTCATACTCCCTCAAGGTCAATATCCCTAAAATGAATGGGAATAACTATAATGAATGGGCTCAAACCGTTCCTTGATTATTGCGTGGCTGGTAAGTTCCATGGAAACTGGAATAGGTAAGCCTTACATGTTTTTGCCCTCCGCAAGGGATGAGTGGGAAGCTGTTAAGGAAACATACTCTGATATTCAAAACTCCTCCCAAATTTTTGGTTTAAAATCAAAGTTATGGCATGCGAAACAAGGTGACAGGAGTGTAACTGTTTATAACAATGAGCTGTTGACACTGTGGCAAGAGTTGGATCTCTGTTATGATGACAATTGGAGGTGTACAGAAGACAGTGTTTTGTTTCTCAAGAGGCAAGAAAATGATCGTGTATTCATGTTTCTCGTTGGGCTCAATAAAGACCTTGATGAGGTAAGAGGTAGAGTTTTAGGAAAAATACCATTGCCAACTCTTCGTGAAACTTTTGTAGAAATAAGAAGGGAGGAGGCACGACAAGTAATTATGATGGACAAGACACCACGAAGCTCTGAATCTGAAGGTTCAGCTCAGGCTACTAGGAACCTTGACGAGGGAAGAAGGTCAGATAAAGTTCCTTGGTGTGATCACTGCAAGCGCGAATGGCATACACGTGAAACCTGTTGGAAGCTCAAAGGCAAACCTCCAAACTGGAAGAAGAAAGGTGGTCGTGCATTTCAGACTACTAATTCTGATCAAGGGCAGCAATCCCCTACAACTCAGCTTCCACTTACTACGGAACAACTAGACAAACTGTACAAACTCCTCGAGTCTCCAACCCCTTCTTGCTCTATGACAACAAAAGGTAATTATGCATTTCTTAGTGTCAGTCCCAGTCATACTTGGATAGTAGATTCAGGTGCCTCTGATCACATGACAGGTGAATCTACTTTGTTCTCTTCATATAGTCATTGCAGGTAAAGCATCAGTTGTGTTGTCACCAATATTAACTCTTAAAAATGTCCTTCATGTTCCAAACTTATCATGTAATTTAATGTCCGTCAGTAAATTAGCCCAAGATATAAATTGTCAAACTAATTTTTTTCGATCTCACTGTGTCTTTCAGGATTTGAACTCGAGAAAGACGATTGGCAGTGCTAAGGAGAGTGGAGGACTCTACTACCTTGACATTGGATTTGCATCACTACTACCTTTAACAATAAGTTCCTGCTTTGAGTCTTTTTCTATTTTGAATAATAAAGATGACAACATTATGGTATGGCACTTAAGATTAGGTCATCCTAGTTTTCGTTACTTAAAACACTTGTTTCCTAAGTTATTTCACAATAAGAATTTTTCTTCGTTTAAATGTGAAGCATGTGAGTTTGCAAAGCATCATCGTTCCTAATTTTCAATACAACCTTGTAAACCATCAAAACCGTTTTCTATTATTCACAGTGATGTTTGGGGCCCTAACCGTACTAGTACACTCTCTTTCAAAAAATGGTTTATCACATTTATAGATGACCATACTACCATACAAGAGTATGTTGGGTGTACTTGTTAAAGGGGAAATCAAATGTAAATCAGATGTTTGTCATGCTGTAAAGAATTTTTTTTCAATGGTGCAGAACCAATTTCAAACAAATATCCACGTTTTTAGAAGTGATAATAATGGCAAAGAATATTTTGACACTACCCTAGATGATTTTTTTCTAAAAAATGGGATTGTACATCAAAGTTCATGTCCTAATACTCAACAAAATGGAGTGGCCGAAAGGAAAAATAGACATTTATTGGAGGTTGCTAGAGCTCTACTTTTTTCAAATAAAGTACCAAATTATTTGTGGGGCGAAGCTGTTTTATCAGCTGCATATTTAATTATCAGAATGCCCTTCAAAATTCTCAATTTTCAAACTCCAATTAATGTCTTCAAAGAATGTTTTCCTAGTACTCGTGTTTTAACTGATTTGACTTTAAAAATCTTTGGTTGCATAACCTTTGTTCATGAACATAAAAATGTTGGAAAACTTGAGCCACGTGCTATAAAATGTGTCTTTGTTGGATACTCCCCAACCCAAAAAGGATATAAATGTTTTGATCCAAAAAACAAGAAAATATTTGTCACTATGGATGTTACATTTTTTGTAAATAAACCTTTCTTTGATGACACTCATCTTCAAGGGGAGGAGATAAAGGAAGATTCGTTTCAAATTGAGGACATGAGTTTTTTGAAAAATTTATCTTTGCCTGTACCACAAAATTCTGAGACTTTTACCTCTGCACCAACAGAAAATGGCCATGATTCTGTATCTGATCCTACTCCTGTTATGAGTATGGAGCCTTGTGAATCTGAGCCTACATTTTCTCTTGTAGAAAACAATGAGAATCCTGAAAATGATGATAATGATGATCTAATTGAAATGCCACAAAATAATGAGTCACTTCAAGAAAACAAATTTGAATTAGGAAACAAGACTTGGAAAGGGAAGGTTTTTATGAAAAAGCACCATAAACGAAGGGATGAGTCCACATCTCACTGTTGCCAAGAATCTGAACCGGAGAATGATCAACCTCCTTACAAAAGGAAAGGTAAGTCTATCCCTGTTTCTGAGAGTCGTATTTTGTATCCTGATATAGATGATCCTGTTGCCATTAGAAAACCTGTCAGATCTTGCACTAAACACCCCATGTCCAATTTTATTTCATATTCAAATTTGTCTTCATCTATGTCTGCCTTCACCTCAAAATTGTCTAGTGTAGAAATTCCAAAAAATGTACAGGTTGCTCTAGAAATTCCAAACTGGAGGGAAGTTGTACTTGAGGAGATGAAAGCTCTTGAAAAGAACAAAACTTAGAGTGTTACGTCGCTACCAGATGGCAAGAAGACAGTTGGATGCAAATGGGTGTTTACTGTGAAGTATAATTCAGATGGGTCAATTGAAAGGTACAAGGCTCGCTTGGTGGCTAAAGGCTTCACTCAGACCTATGGTATAGACTACTCAAAGACATTTGCTCCTGTTGCAAAATTGAACACTGTAAGAATTCTTTTATCTCTTACTGCTAACCTGGATTGACCCCTACTTCAGTTAGATGTTAAGAATGTCTTTCTTAATCGTGATCTAGAAGAAGAAGTATATATTGACATTCCTCCGGGTTTTGAAAACAATTTTGGATCAAATGTATGCAAACTAAATAAGTCTTTGTATGGATTAAAGCAGTCCCCGAGAGCTTGGTTTGAAAAATTCACCCAGTCCATGAAGAAACAGGGGTACATCCAAGGACAGGCTGACCAAACCTTGTTCACAAAATTCTCCAACGATGGGAAAGTTGCTGTTTTGATTGTTTATGTTGATGATATTGTCCTTACTGGAGACGATAAAGTGGAAATGGCAAGGGTAAAAGAGAAATTGGCAGTAGACTTTGAAATCAAGGACTTGGGATTCATGAGATATTTTCTAGGCATGGAGGTTGCTCGGTCAAAAAATGGTATTGTGGTTTCACAGCAGAAATACATTCTAGAGTTATTGAAAGAAACAGGAATGAGTGGATGTCGTCCTCCAGATACCCCTATGGATCCTAATGCTAAACTTTGAGGAAAAGGTAATGTTCCTGTTGATACTGGAAGATATTAGAGATTGGTTGGGAAACTGATTTATTTGTCACACACCCGATCAGATATTGCTTTCTCAATCAGTGTAGTGAGTCAGTTTATGCATTCTCCTTTCGAGGAACATCTTGAGGCAGTCTATAGGATACTGAGATATCTGAAGGGAAATCCTGGAAAAGGATTCTTTTTTAAGAAGACTAGTGAAAGGAATGTGTCTATTTTCACCGATGCTGATTGGGCAGGTTCAGTCACAGATAGAAGATCAACCTCTGGATATTGTACCTATGTTTGAGGTAATCTTGTGACATGGAGGAGCAAGAAACAAGGCGTTGTAGCAAGGAGTAGTGCAGAAGCCGAGTTTAAAGCTATGTCTCAAGGTATTTGTGAAGGATTATGGATCCTTCGAGTCCTAGAAGAACATAAGATGAAAGTTGAGCTTCCATTGAAATTGTACTCTGACAGTAAAGCTGCTATTAGCATAGTTCATAATCCAGTTCAACATGACAGAACCAAAGCATATTGAGATTGATCGACACTTAGTAAAGGAGAAGTTAGATGCTAGAATCATATGTCTACTTTTCGTGATTTCAAGTCAGCAAACTGCGGATATCCTGACCAAAAGTTTGGCAAGACCTACCTTTGAGCACTTGATAGACAAGTTGGGCATGATACATATCTATGCACCAACTTGAGGGGGGGTGTTGGAAAATATTTTATAATAATTTATTTCCCTATTTAATTGTTTCCGTTTATTGTCATTTATTTTCTTTTACTTTCCATTAAGGAGAGAATTAAGTATTTTTATTGTATTCTCATTATATAAATCAGCCTTTGGCTGAAGAATAAAATATAACAGCTTTTACCTATTTCTTCCAATAGGTAAAAGAATTATAGTACCTGATTATTAAGAAGACCGACTAACCAACAGCTAAGGGGACCAACCAACATCTAAGGGGGTTGGCTACGTGGATCCCTTGACACCATAATCCACTGTCAGGTATTGAGTTCGTAGACCATTATCACCAATCCTCTCTTAATTGATTGACCTATAGTTTGTTTTGAACTTTCACTGTTTCTTGAGCTATCCTCCATTTTTTATCTCATGAACTTTATAATTGAGACCCCCATTTTCTGCCTAATTTAATGGTTGTATTTCAAATCCTATATCTACTTGTGTAACTGCCCATCCTGTGTAATATTCTTATGACTCTACAACATTGAGTTTATTTTCTTTCTGCTTCCATTTCCCAACATTTAATCCATACAACATTGCAAGCTTAAGTGGTATTTTTCATTGTAGATCACACCCATTAATTCAATGATGGCATCCACCTTACATGGATTCTATGGTGAATTACTGCCTATTATTTTGTATGGTGGATTCAAAGTACACAAGGCATGCGACTTGGAGTTATTACAAATTTTCCGAATTGCAACTCCAAATTTGGATGTGAGTTTCTTGCTAAGCTTGCATTCCATGTACACTATTTTATTTAGGAAGAAACTGTTTCCAAGGCTTGTTTCACACCTAAAATTTTCCATTTATTTCTTCCCTTGCTCCCCAACTAAGAGTATAATCTAAAGAAAAACATATAATGTGACACCTTCTTTTGGATATGTTGAGTAAGAATGTCTAAAACAAAGTAAACCTTTATTGCACAACTATAATTATTCGAAAATCTACTGCATTCTCGCCTTGTGTTCACATGCTAACCATGATGTGACCCTCTCAAACATATCTTTGATTTATCAAAGGTAAACAATTTGAGTTCCTTTCTTCGCTGGTTTTCCATATAACCTAAGTACACATTATCATATGCCTTGTTCAAATCAATGAAAACTCTAGATCTTTTTTATTCCCCGAGTGCCTCTCCACCAGTTTTCATAGGAGTGCCTCTCCACCAGTTTTCATAGCAAGTATAAAGCTTCCATGGCCGGTCTCTCAAACATAAAACCAAGTTCACATTTACTAGTGTGTCTTTCTTGTCTTTTTTATGTGATACAAGAGGGCAAAAAGCCCAAAAAACAATAAAAACTACAAATGACCCGCATATACGAAACTCCTATAAGATAAAAAAAAAGATCAAACTCAGCTCTGCAGGGCAAGTATTGGTCCATGTTTTAGCCCCAAGTTTGCCAGCGCATCTGCAAGGTGTCTTTCTTGTCTTAATCTCTGCTTAATCACTCCCTAAAGCTTCATAATATGACTCAAGAGCTTAATCCCTCTATAACTTGTAAGGATTAATAAGTCACCTATGTTTTGTACTTCTCCATTCATTCAACATGTTGTTAGATCTCATAATCTTGTTAAACTTTGTGAGCCATCTTTTTCCTTTCTCTCCTAGATCCTTCCAACCGTCAATAGGATCAAATTCCAGTCCAATTGCCTCTTATTCTATATATTAGAAAGGTAGAGAGAATGATGAATTCAGCATCTATAATATCTAGAACAGAGAAAGGAAGAGAGAATCTGTTATGATTGATCAGAAAATGGTTATTACAGTGTGAGGGCTAGGATAGCACTAGATATAGGGGACATGTGACTAACTGAGTTAGTTAAAGCTATGCGGACTCAGCATAGAGTTTGTTAAAGCGCTAACAGCTTGATAGATACAGTGTAGATAGAGATCTGTTAGAATTCTGTTGGTATATTGCTGAGCTGTACTTGTTAGTTACTAACTCTATAGTTTGTTATACAGGTAGTTAAAGTTTGTTATACAGTTAGTTACACACTTTGTTATAGCCCTCTACTCTATATATAGTGCTTTTGTATCACCTTGTTTATGAAATACAATGAGGGTTTCTCTAACTGTTTTCCCTAACTGCATTATGCAATTCTATCATGGTATCTAGAGCTTGTTTTTACGATCCAGCAAAACGATTCCATGGATCCTCTATTTCCGTCTTCGCAAGTGAAGCTCTCTCACTTGATCTCTGTAAAGCTTGATGACAAGAACTTCAAGCAATGGAAGCAACAAATCGATGGTGTTGTTCGCGGTCATCGCCTGCAACGTTTCATCACCGTATCGGTGATTCCTCAACGGTCACCGTCCGATTCTGATTCTGCACTTCACGGTGCAAATTCTGCGTATCTTGATTGGGAACAACACGACGCACTCATCTGTACATGGCTTCTATCCACCATCTCCGATTCGCTTCTACCGAAGCTCGTGGATTGCAAGCACTCATGGCAAGTCTGGACGGAGGTTCATCGTTACTTCAATACGCTTCTCTCCACCAAAGCACGACAGTTACGATCGGAATTGCGTCGTCTCACGAAAGGTACGCTTACGATTGAGGAACTCATGGTTCGTGTTCGCGAAATCAATGAATCGTTGGTTTCGATTGGAGATCATGTTCCTCTTCGTAACCTAATTGAAATCGTCCTCGACGCTTTTCCTGAGGAATACGACTCCATTGTTGCGGCTGTTAACAGTAAAGAAGAACTCAGTTCTCTTGATGAGCTGGAGTCGTCGCTTCTTGCGCATGAGTCGCGCCTGGAGAAGCATCGCAAGGCTGTCGTCACTAAACCTGCAACGGTGAATCTTACGCAGGTAGCACCACCGTCTACAACGGCCACCACAGATCAAACTGTCACAGAAGCGTTTCCTCAAGGTACGAGTCACGTCACTGCTAATGCTGAGAATTATGGTTCTGGCTCACGTGGAGGTTGTTCTGGCCGTGGAGGTGGCCGTTATGGTCGTGGAGGTGGTCGTTTTGGCAAAACGCAATGTCAGATTTGTCACAAATCTGGACATGATGCGTCTATTTGCTATCATCGTTATTCCAATGATGATGCGTATCCACCTCAAAGAGCTTCTTACAATCCCTTTCTCATTACAGCTCGTCCTATGTTTCAACCTTCATTTGGTTATGGAGTTCCAAGAGCTACTCCTCCTAGGGCAGCTGCACCTCAAGCTTTCTTTGCAGGTTCTGAAGCTAATTTTAACAACCAATGGTCGTATCCAAATTCAGGTGCATCTCACCATGTTACTCCTGATGCCTCAAATTTGTCTGACTATCTCTTTGCCTGGATCTGAGCAGGATTTTATAGGAAACGGCCAAGGTTTGTCTATCAAACCTATTGGTTCCATGTATTTTCCTTCCCCAAACAATCCTGACATGTCCCTCACCCTTGTCCCTCACATTACCAAAAATTTGATGAGTGTAAGCAACTTTGCGCAAGATAACAATGTTTTCTTTGAGTTTCACCCTAAATTCTGTGTTGTCAAATCACAGGCTTCTTCTGAAGTTCTGCTTCGTGGTTTAGTTGGAGATGATGGCCTCTACAAGTTCCCTAGTCCTGCCACTCAACTGTTCAAGTCTACTCCCAGTCTTCATACTTGTTCAACTCAAGCTTCTTCCATGAATAATTGTAATTCAGCTTGTAGTTCATCTTGTCCTCCTGTAGCTTATAGGAGTAATACTTCAAGTTGTATTTCAAATTGTGTTCCTTCTTGTAATTCTGTTTCATTCAATAATAATAATTTGAGTACTTTTCCCAGTCTCCTCATATCAATGTTGTCACTCATAATCTTGCATTATCATCTCAACATGTTAATAGCTCATCATCTATAGCCAATAATAAATATGTTTTGTGGCATACCAGATTAGAGCACCCAAATCATCATGCTCTAACAGAAATTTTAAAGTTGTGTCACCTACCCATCCTCTCAAAACCCCCTGTTGAACTGTGCACTGCCTGCTGCTTAGGCAAGTCTCATAGACTGCCCACCTCTTTATCTACCACTATGTACAGTCAGCCCTTTAAGCTTGTGGCTTGTGATCTATGGGGACCGGCTCCCATGACATCTTCAGGTGGCTACACCTATTTTTTGACATGTGTAGATGCTTTCTCTAGGTTTGTTTGGATTTTTCCTCTTAGACTCAAATCTGATACCCTAATCCAATTCACTCATTTTAAGAAGATGGTAGAACTTCAATTCAATTGTTAAATAAAGTGTGTTCAAAGTGATGGGGGGGGTGAATTCCGGCCCTTCACTAAGTATCTCACTGAGTTGGGTATCATTCATAGGTTCACATGTCCACACACACACCACCAAAATGGCATTAATGAACGCAAACACCGTCATATTGTTGAAACTAGCCTCACCTTACTTGCTCAATCTACCCTCCCATTAAAATTTTGGGACCATGCTTTTGTTACAGCTGCTTACCTCATCAACATACTTCCTAGCCCCACACTTGACAACCACTCCCCTTATTCTAAATTACTTGGCAAACCTCCTGACTACTCTAATCTTAGGGTGTTTGGCTGCTCTTGTTATCCATTTCTTAGGCCTTATAATTCTCATAAATTGGATTATAAGTCTCAAGAATGTATACTTCTTGGTTACTCCACAGCTCACAAGGGGTATAAGTGTCTTGCATCTAATAGACACATTTACATTTTTAAAGATGTTTTGTTCCATGAATCTAAATTCCCTTACTCCACTATGTTTCCTACTACCTCTCAATCCACTCCTGCCTCACCTTCTTCCTCTGTGTCAGCTTGGTCTATGCCATCTTTCTTCACTACTACTGTTCCCAGCCAGCATGACAGTCTCCCCTCCTCTTCTTCGGCCAATTCTCAACAATCAATTCCATCTAATACTGACCTTGTCTCCACTCCCAGTTCATTACCAGCTTCTGCTTCTTCTGGTCTATCTGCTACTCCTAACACACCCAATTCCTCTTCTACTTCCACCCCTGCTCTTATCATTTCTGATCCTGCAGAAGCCAGCACTATCTCACCTTCTTCACCCCAAACTCTATCTTCTGCACCTAGTCCTGTTACTCCCAATACATCTCTACCTTTTATCCACCCTTTAAATGTTCATCCTATGCAAACCAGGGCTAAAAGAGGCATTACTCTTCCTAGACTTCATCCCACCCTGCTTCTTACTCATATGGAACCAACATCTGTTAACCAAGCTTTGCCTGCTCCTCACTGGTTTCAGGCAATGCAAGAAGAGTATCAGACGCTGCTGAGAAATCAGACCTGGACATTGGTGAAATCATCTAGTTAACAGAGAATCCTTCAGGTTAAAAGAGAATCCTGATGGTTCCATAAACAAGTACAAGGCCAGGCTGGTGGCCAAAGGTTTTCATCAAAAGGCTGGAAGTGATTTCACTGAAACATTTTCACCTGTTGTTAAACCTGTTACAGTCAGAATTGTGTTAACTCTTGCTGTCACCAACAACTGGACTATTCAATAAATTGATGTTAACAATGCCTTTCTTAATGGCACTCTTGAGGAGGAAGTTTTTATGCAACAGCCTCCTGGATTTGAAGCAGCTGATAAGTCTCTAGTGTGCAGGTTGAACAAAGCTATCTATGGGTTAAAACAGGCTCCCAGGGCCTGGTTTGACAAACTCAAGAGTGCTCTTCTCCAGCATGGGTTTCAGGCTAGCAGGTGTGATCCAAGCCTATTTTTGCTTAATCATGGCAATCTACAGATCATGATCCTTGTCTATGTTGATGATATAATCATCACAGGAAATTCTGCCTCATTTATAGATTCTTTGATTAAGCATCTTAATGATAAATTCTCTCTGAAGCAGTTGGGCAAATTGGACTATTTCCTAGGCATTGAAGTCACCCACTTTCCTAATGGATCCTTACTTCTCTCTCAAACAAAGTATCTCACTGATTTGTTGGCCAAGGTGAACATGTTAAATGCAAATGGCATGCCTACTCCTATGATCTCAAGCAGTAAGCTCTCAAAAATAAGATCTAATGTTGTGGATGACCCTACCCAATTCAGATCAGTTGTTGGTGCTCTGCAGTACGCTACCTTAACTAGGCCTGAAATCTCTTTTTCTGTAAACAAGGTCTTCCAGTTTCTGTCCAATCCCTTGGAGGAACATTGGAAGGCAGTTAAAAGAATTTTAAGATATTTAAGTGGTACTCTTCAGCATGGCCTTCTTATTCAACCTGCATCTACTCGGCAATCATTGCCTTTGCTAGGGTTCTGTGATGCTGACTGGGCATCAGACCCTGATGACAGAAGGTCCACTTCAGGAGCATGTGTTTTTCTAGGTCCTAATGTGGTTTCATGGTGGTCTAAGAAGCAGCAACTGGTAGCCAGATCTAGTGCAGAAGCAGAGTATCGCAGTATGGCCCAGCTGGCTGCTGAACTAATTTGGATTCAGTCTTTACTTAAGGAACTACACTGTCCTTTCCAGGTGCCTAAAATCATGTGTGACAACTTGAGTACAGTCACTTTTGCCCACAATCCTGTTCTTCACAACAGGACCAAGCATATGGAGTTAGATATTTTCTTTTGAGAGAGAAAGTTCTCAGCAAGAGCCTCATTGTGGCTCATGTTCCAGCTCAAGATCAGTGGGATGATCCCTAACTAAACCTCTGTCTGCAGCAAAATTTGTTCCTCTGCGTGCAAAACTAAGAGTGTTCAACAAGAATGATTTGCCAAGAACACCCCTAGCTTCTAAGGGGGGATGATAGATATAGTGTAGATAGAGATCTGTTAGAATTCTGTTGGTATATTGCTGAGTTGTACTTGTTAGTTACTAACTGTATAGTTTATTATACAGTTAGTTACAGTTAGTTACAGTTTGTTATACAGTTAGTTACACAGTTTGTTATAGCTCTCTACTCTATATATAGAGTGCTTTTGTATCACCTTGTTTATGAAATACAATGAGGGTTTCTCTAACTGTTTTCCCTAACTGCATTATGCAATTCTATCACAGCTATGCGAACTCAGCAAAAAGTTTGTTAAAGCACTGACAGCTATTTACAGCTTACAAGCTAACTGAATCTGTGTTTCTTAACAAAACAGTTACAGACATGGTGAATGCAATGACTGCATTTACTCTAGTACTATACAGTGCGTCTTTTACTTCAGATTCTCAAATTAACTCGTAGTAGGATTGTAGGAGTAATCTTGATCCTCTTCCCTACCGTTTAGTCTATTTGAGTCCAAAGAAATATCATGTCCTTCATTAAAAAGATAAGGAATACCTTTTCCACCTTTTCTCGATGCCTTGTTCCTTGGCCATTACTTTTTCCCTCATCACCTTTAAAGCACCTTCCCTGATCCAATTCTCTTTCTTTTCTTTCCCTATAGCTCTCTTTGACCACTCTGCTTTTGTGTAGTATAAGATAAGATGTTGCTCTCTCTAAAATAAGTGTCTGTCATAGTTAAAGCTATAGAAAAATCAAAGACAGCGGTTTGGCTCTCTTTACTTACTTCCCTACGTACCCCATTGACATTTGACACCATGATACCCACTGGATGCCTACACACATGACCATTTATATCACCTCTTAATGAAATATTTTTATTTACAGGTATCTCTTGGAATAAAGCTCTCTTCCAATATTACTAATGCAATGTAAATTTTATTTTAGAAAGGCAAAGAAGACATAAATCAGATAGCATTGGGGAAAATTATACCGTTCCATCATGGCAGCCAGCAAGTAAGTAATCATGAGGGGGCGTAACCGACCACTCCACTGTCAAAGGAATGCTGTGTAACAAAAGAACAGAGTAAATTAAACAACATAGCCAGTCTAGAAAAACATATATTAAAAAGCATTGTGTACAACACATTCTGCAGTTGCATGAATTTAACCATCATAAGCCAACATGTCAATCACTCTACTCCAACGAGCCACCTTTTTTATGTGATTATAATTTTTAACATTTTCCAGAATTAATGATAGGCAGAGGGTTATAAACAGAAAATTCAATTCAGTAAGGTAGAGACGGAGATCTAAACATTGCACTTTCTTTTAAAATTTATATTTACAAGCATTCTTAAGCTGGAAATTTAAATAAAACTAACATTTCCTTCAGTAATCAATTGCAGCGCACAGTTCTTGCATACCCAGTCAGAATGCAAATTTTTGTCCCATTATCACCAATAATTTAAAGAGTTGATACTATATACAAATTGTATTCTGAAAATATGAATTCTTCATAAAAAATATATATAGAGTGCATGTCAATGTTTGTTGAGGTTTAAAATATAACAAAATTCAAATTTCTTTTTGACCATTTTAATGTAGATGGGTTTAATGTTCACCTTAGTTAGAATGAAGGAGGAAAAATACCTTCGTAAGCTACCATGCTTCAACATTGAACATTTGAATACAGGCTCCAATCTTAGAAAACGAGGATCGGTGCCTTCGATATGCGGATAAATTGCTCTCACTGCATGAGGAAGGGGAACCTCCCACCTGAAATTGATACAAGAATTATGAAGCAACATCAAAAGTCATCCACGTCATAATGCTCCTCAAAGTCACAGATAGTTAAAAAAAGAACTTGCTTTTGTTGAGAAAAACCAAACACTGAAACTTTAATGAACTTCTTTTAACAATTATCAACAGCAATGGCAGTGCTACGATAGGGACTTCAGGATTATGGGGTGCCTACGTACCTCATCGAGTCAGATGCTAGGCGACTATTATGTTGTTAATCTCATATAGCGTTGCAGGATAGCCACTAATGGAAAGACAAAAAACCAGTGTAAAAGGATCCATATTTAAATTTATACCGTTAAAAAAAAGACAACAGCTGCTAACGGTTTGAGGAATTTATCTCTGAAATCCTATTTGCAGACGCAATAACCGTTTGGGGCCGCAGTTTCACCGGAATTAGCGGCCTCTACAACTGCTATTGCAGAAGTCGGCTCACACGACAAATGCGTCACGCCGAACCCTACCACTGGTACGTTATTCCGCTATAGCGCACTATTGACAACATAGCTAGGTGGAATACTTAAGTAGCTCTCCTCTTAATAAATAGTTTCTAAAGGAGAATTTCCAAAGTGCTTGGGTGCTTGGCATAGTTCTAGGTGGGGGAGGAAAGGGGGGTGAGATCTTATTTTGGATTTTGTGACAAAGGAGTATCGTTCACTGAGGGAGTTGGGTCTTTGGAACTTGTAGGGATTTCTTTTTAAAATCATTGCAATCTGTCACTTGAGGTGCCATTGTGGGCTACTGCAGCCAATTAGATATCTGTGGCTAAATTTTTGCATTTTGTGTAGATAAGAATAAAAAACACAGAACTGGACAAACAAAAACAGTGAACTCTGACTATTGCAACTATTTCCACAGTGAACTGACCATTGCAGCAATTTCAATAGTGAACATTAAACCTTGCTGAATCTACATGAAAAGGATCAGTTCATAACTATTGCAACTATTTATTTACAACTGGTACAATATTGTTTCAGTTTTAGCCTTTTACAAGAAACTATGTAACTTTACATAGAGATTAGGTACCATACCGGGATAACAACGGAAATACGAGCAACTAGCTTAATGAACAATATTTTAATCTTCTAAGTGTAATTTATCATAAACATTGACCTGGGTTTACTTTATGGTAAGCATTGGCCTAAGAAAGCACTTATGCTCGATAGATTGAGTCACAATTTATTCAAATTTCAAAATATACCAAAAATCAATCCGAAGTCTCTATTTAAGCAGTAGTCTTTTGTTCATTATGTCTTGTTCAACTTTTTAGGAGAGGTCGTTATGAACTTATGATGCAGACACACAATCAACATAATATAATGATTAGAATATTATTTACTTAAAATATCCAAATTTCAAATACCTCAAATCTAATAACATGATAGTTCATAACAACATATATACACACAATCAAAAAGAAAAATAAATCATTCAAATATCACAAAGAAGATCATTAGAAAATGGAGAAAGAGGCTCAAAACATCTTACACTTCCAGAGATCCATTGCCCAACAAGACAGCAAGATAGCCCATTCGATGGTTGCATGAAGAATCAATATTGTTAAGAGGCCGCCATTTGACATCCCATGCCACCTTTCCATTATGAGCCAGACATGACACAAATTTTGGCAATGCTACATTTTGTGGAATGGGACATGTAGATGCTTGAGGTTCCAATACAGAGCTACCATTTGATTGATGGTCTTCCTCCTCCTCACAATGATTCAATAATGGCCTGCTTGCATCTTGGCTACAGCTTCTTTCCAAGTGATTAATATCCAACCTACTCATTGTAACAGGAGTTTCTGAATCGCATGCAGAAGCAACTTTCTTGGCATTCTTTTCCTTTGTATTAGAAAACTGTTGCGAATGATTTTCATCAGAATTACCATGAACTACATCCTGAGAAATAAATTCGGCTGAATCTGGAAATTCAACAGCAAGAGGAACAAATTGGTTCTCACAATTTGGATCACTCGCTGTTACTTCTTTTGAATTCTTTTTAGGTCTCCTTATAGGCCTCTTAATTGGTGCTGATTTTTGTTTCAAGGTTTTATTTCCTCTAGGCCCTTTTTTTCTCTTGTATGTAATCCAAAGTGTTTCTTCTTTGTTTACATTATACCCATTTGGAGCAGGAGACTGGATAGAATTTTCTTCAAATTGAACAGTACCAGATGGTATGACTATTATAGTTGGATTTTTTTTCGATACCCTCTTGTTTGTAATAGGAGGCATTTCTTCATTGTTTTCAAGATTTTCATTTGGAGCTGGATTTTTTTTCGATCTTCCTTTTTTCCTCTTGTTTGTAATAGGATGCATTTCTTCATTGTTTTCAAGATTCTCACTTGGAGCTAGATTTTTTTTCGGTCTTCCTCTTTTTCTCTTGTTAGTAATAGGAAGTATTTCTTCATTTTTTTCAGTAGGATTCTTACTAGGTCTTCCTCTAGGATTCCTTATTTCTGTCGATTTGTCATTTGTACCTGTGTCTTCTTTTTTAGGTTTTTTTCCCTTCTTCCCGGGGAGAGAAGATACTTCTTTGTTGTGTTCCTTAATACTTAGAAGACACCATATTTGCACAGCACCTCTGCCACTAAGTGGGGCACCCATTTTGTGATAAGATGAACCAGGTGGATGAGCCGCAACAGCAATGAACTAAACCAAGTATCATAAAAAGGTCATTTAATGTACAAGAATTGCAAAGAAAATGAAAATTATTTCCTACTCCCTTGTCTGGAGCAAAGGTAAGTGCAGAGTTTTATTACATATCTGAATATAGGTGCAAACACAATAAGAAAGCAGCCAAAAAAGTATATCAAATAGGTATGCATATGGAGTAGCTAATATGTAGAACATTGAAGAATTTTAAAATAAAATTGGACTCGGTTCTGTGTAATCATTGCACAGTGTTACCAGTGTCTGCAAAATTAATTAACCAGAGGAATTAGGTAAGTCGGATGGCAATTTAAAATGGTGGTGCCTAACTATTAAATTAAGTCCACGGAATCTAACATTTGGCATAAAAAAATGGGTAGGAAGGTGGTTTTTTTTCTCTTCTTACTGCTATTGGTGACAAGTGCAGCATAGTACTTATGCAAATTCAGCTTTCTACTTGGGCAAAGAATGTGAACATCAAGAACAGCAAAAAAGTTTTTTTTTCGAATAGGCGGGAGATAGCTACATGAATCAAACAACATTATAATGCCTCTTAAATTATTTATAGTGAAAAACCATTTCAATCTAAAGGCTTTTAACAGTTAGGAATATTTTTCTAGACCTCTATACCTGTAAACATTAGAATAACTTCCATCTAATCTACACTCATTACCACACCATCAAACTTCAAATAAGCAATCACCCTCAACACGTGAAACATCACACTCAGAACCATCAGAAAGACAGAATGCACTGCTTATATTGCATTCAAACTTTAAAGACTTCCCAAAGCAGCAATAAAACAATAAAAAGCACTATTATTAAATGTGCAATACATGTCTACAACGAAGAGAGAAAACAAAGTACCTCGCATTTAATTGAACAATCTGACTCCTCGTGCATCCTAGGACACCAATCTAATGCCCATACAGAACCACCAACATTCATCACAAAGTCTCTGCTACAACAAAATTTTAAGTGTTTAGCCAAGTTAAACAATAATCCGCGACAAAATACTTATTTATCAGCATGTTCAACGACAGTACAAACATAAACTTAAACTCCATGGAAATGTCATTGAATAAACCACAACAAAACAAGTTAATATTTAAGCCATACCTGGAGTCTTGAGATTCCGCATCCCCAAGTAGTTCCTCCTTTTCTGTATCATACTGAAAAGAACACACAATGATAATGCCTAGAAAGTCTAATTATTAATAATTATAAGTTATAACTTGAACTTAAAAGCAAAATACATTCTATAACATACACGCCTGGTAAACAAATAAAGTAGAGTTAAGTATAGGAGGACTTGTACCTTAGGAACAGCGGCAGATGAAAACTGAGGTAAGTTTATGTCTTTAATATTATTTCTCTCATAACACTCAGAGCTCCCAAGTCCATAAGCAAACCTAATGTTTTTAGATGGATATTTAAAATCTCTCCATGCTCTGCACATATTCAATGGTCAACCAAAAAAAGAAATTAAGGGGTTGTTCTAAAAATTATATAGTCAATTAAGTTCATGAAAACAAACAATTTCTAAGTTTATTTTATTTTAATCCAACTTTCTCGTTGTCCTTCAATTAAATATTGGATTGGATTGACATAATTGTAGGAACACTAAGTCGTCCAATGATTAACAAACATGCTAAGTTTCTCCAGTTTAAATTAGATAAAAGGTGACCTGATCTAAAACAAATTTCAACCAAACTAGTCCCCAACAAAACTAAATTCATACAATTAACTTATTATATCTTAAAGACAATTCTAAAGCGGCTGTCAAACTGCCCCACAAAACATGAGATAACAAACAAACAGCATAGCCGATAGTGATACAAAAAAAAAACAGTTACATGATATAAATCACATTTGTCAATCCAAAGCATCATAGTCGATACATGTTAATCAATAATATAACAAAATTGCATTGCCTGAGAACAACACATATTTTTAATACAACAACACCAACTAAGCCTTATCCCACTAAGTGCCATAATGTTTTATCCAGAGCCATAGTTTTATCCAAATTGTTACACAAGAGCAAAAAGAATTCAAAAAACGCATGAAACAATTAGTTCTTTACAAGCCATACCTTAAGAAAGTGAGCGAAGAACTCATTCTCTTGATCTCGCTTTGCTCAACATTAGCATTGTGTTGTTCTTCCCCACAGAGTTTGGCAATGGTGTCCATGTCATGGAAGAAATTCTCAACAGAGAAATCAAACATAGAAACCCTAAGGTTAGAATCACCGCTGGTACTACTGCGCACTGTAATGGAATCATGAGCAACAGCAATAGTTTTGCTCTCTGTAGTTGCCTTAGTAGTTTTGCACTGTAATGGAAACATGAGCAAAAGTGAAAACCTGAACGAGAAATGGTTGCGGATTCGAGCGATGGAGACGAAATCAAACGCGAGGAAGGGTTGACGGCTGAGATGCTTCAAGTGGTTATTTGTTTGGGATTTATCTTCATCGTCTGCGATGTAAAGAGACAAGAGGCATTTTGTTTTGAAAAGCACTGTAGATTTCTTTCAATTTCCCTTTTTTATGCTGTTTAAACGTGTCTTGTTTTTCTTATACTGAAGATTAGCCATTGATTGGAACTTTAGAACCTGAACGTAAAAGATGAATTTGAAACCGAGATTAAGTTTTTTTTTAGTTTTAAAATTGATTAGTCTTATTTTGATTTTGTTTAGCAATTTAAAGTTTTAATTCTACTCCTATTTTCTTTATTTTGGCTAATGATATCACAAAAATTATGACTTGATTGATTTATTTAAAATCACTAAAAATCTTGATTAGTATGAGGCCCATTTTATTTTTTTATTTTTGTTGGTCAATGAAAGTCTAATTAAAAGATTATCGATTTCTCGATTAAATCTTGGTTTTGACGAGACCAACTTTATTTTCATTTTGATTTCATTTTCTTTATTTTGGCTAATGATATCTTCATCGTCAAGAGGCATTTTGTTTTGTTTTGAAAAGCACTGTAGATTTCTTTCAATTTCCCTTTTTTATGCTGTTTAAACGTGAAGATTAGCCATTGATTGAAACTTTAGAACCTGAACGTGAAAGATGAATTTGAAACCGAGATTAAGTTTGGAATGGACTTCGACTGTTGTCGGCGTGTGTTGATTTTCTTTGCCTCGCGGTTTGTCTTCTTCAACTTCGTTTTAAACAGAGAGCAATGGAAACAGGGTTCAATTTTGCTGAACGTATGAGGCCCATTTTATTTTTTTATTTTTGTTGGTCAATGAAAATCTAATTAAAAGATTATCGATTTCTCGATTAAATCTTGGTTTTCACGATACCAATTTTATTTTTATGGCTTAAATGCAACTTTTGTCCTTTTATTTTGTGTTTTTTTGAGTTTTGATCCTCCCATTTTAAAAACCACGCTTTTTTATCTCTATTTTAAGTTTTGAGTTTGATTTTAGTCTCTTCTTCAATTTGAGACATTTTGTTAATGATGTGGTGCTATCCAAAATGACATGGCAATGCCATGTCATTTTAAAATTAATCCTATTCATTTTTCTTTATTTGATATATACGTTAATCTATTTTGAAGAATATTTAAATTCATAGTATTTAATTTTAGTTTTAAAAAACAACAATAATTCAAATAATTTTATTTTATTTAATATTAATAATTTTAATTATGTTTTGTTTTTTAAATTAATTAATTAATTAGTAGTTTATAATAAAAGATAATTTTGACCAAATTTTGGGCTGGGTCAAAGAACATTTCCTTTCAACAATAGTCCAATGCACAAGATGATACTTACCATTGTGTGCTTGAACTATATAAACACTCATGTTTCTTTTAACCTAAACAATGTGGGACTCTATTTCTTAATTCATCCTATTTCTCTTTCAACAACAACACCACTTACTAATTCATCCTCTTTCTCTTTCAACAACAACAACACTGTTTATCTTCCTGACATCATATGAACCAGTATGCTACTATTGTAATTTAAATATTGTAATTCAAGTGATTCTTTTTGTTCATTCATCTCCCAAAGCAATCACATACCTTTTTGTTTTACTCTGTTGTTACTAATCCAATATGCCAAAATTTCTTAAACGAGTTCTTCACCTTAACATTACACAAATGTGCCAGCTTAACAATAAATATAGTAACACACTTCAAGCATGAAATATTGGATAAACCTATTTTACTCTGCAGGGGATTATTCAAATTTTCCAGAAAACATTTGAGTATTCCGGAGAATTTAAACTTTTCTTTAACAGTTCTGAAACTCAATTTGAAATTGTTATTATAAAAAGAAGTCAAGATGTGCATAGAGGATTTAGAATGAAGGAAAAGTATGCCTAAACCTATAGTTGCTACCTACCAAAGAACGTGCAGCTCTGAAACTTTTCTTTTACTGTTTTAAGCTCATTTGCTGGCATCTTATAACTAATCATAACTGCAGACTGTTATTGGACAAACCCAAAGTAACATGTTAGTTTCCAATCAAGACAAAATTTCTAGCAAAAAAACCCTGGACAATTGCCAAAAGTTAATGATTTGTTACTTACTTACCCCAGCAGCTTCAGATTCAACAAAACAAGAAAATCGTGGCTCATTGTGTGATGGCACCTGGAATGTTGGTATAGGTGGAGGCTCAGGTTCATTGTGGAGAAAATGTTGCATTAACAAAGAATCTCTGGTTTAAAGAAATAGGGTGGACTTAAACTTATTGGACTTGACAGTGTTTTCATTGTCATTGTTGTTATTGTTTACAAGAGAAGCAGTTATGGGAGAGACAAATGGCTCCACATCGTTTTCTTTAGAATTTTTTTTGTGTTTATGATGGTTACTCATGAATTGTATTTCAAATTGAAAAGATGCCATTTGGATGTGGGTTTGAATGGTTGGGCCAAGTAATCTTTTATTATAAACTACTAATTAATTAACTAATTAAGTTAAAAAACAAAACATAATTAAAATTATTAATATTAAATAGAATAAAATTATTTGAATTATTGTTGTTTTTTAAAACTAAAATTAAATACTATGAATTTAAATATTCTTCAAAATAGATTAACGTATATATCAAATAAAGAAAAATGAATAGGATTAATTTTAAAATGACATGGCAATGCCATGTTATCTTGGATAGCACCACATCATTAACAAAATGTCTCAAATTGAAGAAGGGACTAAAATCAAACTCAAAACTTAAAACAGGGATCAAAAACGTGGTTTTTAAAATGGGGGGATCAAAACTCAAAAAAACACAAAATAGGGGGACCAAATTTGCATTTAAGCCTATTTTTATTTTTATTCCATTTTCTTTATTTTGGGTCGATGGTATAACAAACTTCATGGTTTGGTTGATCTCATTAAAGCGACAAAACTTTGATCAATATGAGACCACTTTCTTTTTATTTCATTTTCATTTACTTTTTTGGTCGATGAAAGTCAAGAATCATGGTTGTCAATCTTATTGATAAATTATGATTAAGACTACACTATTTTCAATTCTATTTCATTTCAATTTTTAACTTCTTTGAATACTAACTTTTCATTTCTCTCCTTGGTGAGACTTGTAAATATTTCATGATGAAGCCTTGTGGAGGACCCTCCTGTTTTTGTTATGATTGTGGTTTCCTGTTTCATTTGACAATTTTTCAATACCCTTCCAAAGGAAAGTCTCTCTATTGACCTCAAACTCATAGATAGTTCACTACCATCTTGGCCTCCTTAGAGCCACCTCCCTCCTTGACCTCATATTCATAGGATTCCCTCTTGACCTCATAGTCATAGAGTCATTCCTTTAACCTTTGACCTCATTGTCATAGGCAACTGAAATTCTGGTACCAGATGTGTGATGTTAAGTGTGATGTCACAACAACACACTCTGCAATGGACAATGCAATAACCAGCAATAAATTAACACAATGATTTGTTCGCTCGAACTACCTACGTTTGGGAGCTACAAAGCCAGGGATGAAATTCACTACTTGTAGAATTAAATTACAGACTCAACAACCCAGTTGACAATCTCCTAATCTTAATTCCTACTAGTGACTTTCTACCTAAGAAACCACTTAGGTATGAGAACACTACTCAATCCCTAAACCCTTTCAAAGAACACCCTCTTTGAGAAACCTTGATCCTGCGTCACAGCTTTGATCAAGTAACAACTCTCTATCGCTTCACAGCTTCTAAGAGAGGACAGAAAACAACTCACCAATTCAACCTAGAATGGTGTATACATAACTCGTACAAAATACTTAAGACACTCAGCGTATGCTCTTGATCTTCTCTCTGTATTTCTCTGTACCTTCTTCCTTTGATCTATGCGCTTTATATAGCCACCTGAATTGGGCTTGGACTCCTTGCAATATTTGATCTAATTTGTTTATTTAAAACTGAATCTTCAAAACAGATTTTATCCCCCAAAATCTTTTTAAATCTTCACCTTTTAAATCTCCTACAAACCTGCATCAAATCTCTATGCAACGAAGAATATCTAACCCAAGATATTTGCATCCAATGAGACACCTTGCTCTCCACAATTCCAGCTAAGACGCAAACCCTAACAACACCACAAAACCTGATGTTATTAATTCTGCAGACCTGATGTCACAACATCCCATGTGACATCAGACATCCAACTTAAACACTTAACACAGCCCAGTGTTAAGACTCAATGTTGTGACATCACCCATATGACATCAAACATTGAACAACCTTTGTTTTACCAAAATTCCAGCCAATCCAAGGAACTAACAATCTCCCCCTTTGGCTAATTTTGGCTAAAACAATCTCTGCACCTTCAGAGACTTCAGCAGCGGAATAATTTTTGAAACAATTTTGAAACTTCAAGCAGCAGCATCTTCAGTACATAGAGACTTCACGTACATAGAGGCTTCACTTCACACAAAACTAGAGACTTCTCGTACATAGAGGCTTCACTTCACACAAAACTCTGCTGCAGCACTATCTTCAACAGCTACTATTTTCAACAATCAACAATGGTGCTCCCCCTCAAACCAAGAACCAGCATAACAGCTGTTCAGCAGATCAGCAATTACTCCTCCTTAATTTCTGCACTTCTGCATCACATCACTTTAGCAGCATTTGACATTTGTACTCTTTGATACTCTTGGCTCACTTGGCTATTAATCCCCCTTTTTAGCCACAATTTGACAACCTTCAACCATAAGCCCAACTAACTACAGTTAGTACTACACTAGCTCTCATTATTAGCCTCACAGTTAGCATAACAAATCATAGAACAAAAAAATATAAAGGGTGCATATACAACACAATATTCATGTTACAAACCAAGCACAACAGTGCAGAAACAAAAACAACACGAAAAAAAAAAACTAAAACTACTAACTAAGAAAACCAGTAAAAGCTTTAATCATCTGAGCTGAGATCATCATCATCTTCTTCATCTTCTTTTGAGCAATCAACATTGTCATTATCAGATTCATCATTCTTATCAGCAACTTCTTTCTTACTTTCTTTCTCTATCATCTTCAGATTCAGAAGTAATTTTTCAAACTTCTTCTTTCTTTCAGTGCTTACTCTGATGACTTCATCTAACTCTTTACACGCCTCCTCTAGTTCAGAAACTATATCAGTCTTGACATGAGTATGATGAGTAGATGTTGAGGCAGATGTCTTGACACGATCAACAACATGTTTCCCTTCAAACAACTTGTGATGAAAGGACAATTCATACTTTCTTCTACAAACACTATCATACTGGTGAAGAATCCCAGGATGTTGAGACAAAATTAACCCACAAATGAGGGATGGAAATGTAATAGGCAATTTCACTGCTCTTGTTGCAGCATGCTTGATAGTCTGATTATAAACGTAAAAGCCATAATCAATTAGTTTCTTTGTTCCAATGGCATAAACTAATTTGCCCAAACCAGCAGAAACAGAGGTCTTGTGGTTTGTAGGAACCCAGTTAACAGCACCTATTATGTGAAGAATAGCATATTTCACACTTAATAAACTTGCTGACAACTTTCTATTTGAGGGACAAACTTCTACCTGACCAGCTGTGATTTCTTTGAAGATAACATTATTAGAAACTTCTAATTCTCCATACTCTTCCTAACTTCTTCCTAAGTAGGCATTAATCACCTTAGGAGAGAACCAGACACACTTACCCCTAACAGTAACTCTTCTGAAAGTCAGGCTTTTGCTGTCAATGATAGACTCAGGTATATTCACTATAAATTCTCTGACCAGTCTATCATAGCAACTAGTCAATCCTGATACAATCCTCATGAGACCAGCAAACTTAATTAGATCTACAATTTCAGTAGACTCTAAATCATCTGTAACTAACTCTCTTTCCATATCTATCCTTCTCTGGCTCACACAATTCCACATGGATGCACTACTGGCACAGTGAAATGAGATGTCATCAGGAACTTGATCAGCAACTCTGTTCCTCACAGGGTTGATGTCTTGAACATCACACTCTGAATCTGATTCTTCCCTGATTCTCCTCTTTTTGCCAGAAATGGCAACTTTGCTCCATGACTTGGGAGAGCCTGCAACTGAAGTCCTTTTCTTATCCTTGACCATATTTTCATTAGGAAGTGACTCCACACCTTTCCCTTTCCTATCCTCCCTCCTTCTTGCTATCGCATTACCAATGATATCACTATCAGATGAGTCCTCAACATCTATAACCTCAACCTGATCCTTCCCTTTATAACTGTGACTTTCAACCCTAAGGGAAGATGTTCTGACATCAGGGATGACATCAGTATCTTTAAGATCTTCTTCTTTACTACCACCTTCAGCATCTTGAATCACAGACAAGTCCAGTCTATGAAGATTGGCGTCCTCACCTTGAGAGCCCACCTGTTCAGCAGACATTTGCCTTAAAGGGACAAAAATCCCTTTCACACGTATTCCCTTCTCAAGTATTTTGGTGGCAATCTGCTCCAAATGCATGTCAACATCATACTTCTCCTCAACAGCTTGAGAGGATGATGACCTAGTTTTAGTTTTATTCAACTTGGTTGAAGGTTTAGAGTTACCTGAATCTGGGAGTGCCATAGGAATGTGTTCTTTGTCAACATATTCTTTTTCTGATGAAACCCTAGTTCGTTTATGCGCAGGTCTTTGAGAATCAGAGTTCTTGGAATAAGAGGACATCTGCTTTGACATGGTTCCTTTGAAACATATGAGATTCAGATAAGATTGCTCGTTCTGTTGAGAACAAAGAAAATGAACCGTTGAGATATGAGGAACTTGATGAATCAAGAGATGTTCACAATGGGTAATGATGGTCTAATGTAATGAGCTTGATTCTGAGAATAACTTAAAGACCAATCAATGAATTTCTCCCTCCATAAAAACTTTCCTTTTAAAAATTTAAAAGGATTCACATCAGAACTCATTAACTCTGATTGACCTTTCAGCATCTCTTCACACTTGATGTCACAGTCTAATGTTAAAACATCAGTCTTAACATCAACAGTTGAGCTGACTTCTATAGGTATGCATAAATAACAATTATCTTTGGATCTTACTCCTTTCATGACCACTTTATCCTCCTCATTTGTCACCAGACACTCATCCTTGGAATAGCTGACTTTGTACCCTTCATCACATAGCTGACATATGCTAATCAGATTAGCATTCAAACCTTGGACAAGGATCACACTATCAAGAGTAAGACCATCATGATTCTTCACTCTTCCAACTCCTTCTACTACTCCTTTTTCTCCATTGCCAAACACAACCTTATTTGCATGGCAAGGATTGAACTCCACCAAATGCTCCTTGGATCCAGTCATGTGCTTTGAACATCCACTGTCAAAGTACCATGCATCCATGGCAAAATGTCCATACGAGGTATGAGCCAATAGACATGTGACCTGAGCTTTACGAACCCATTGTTTCACCACCTTGGGCCTGACCTCCTTCTGTCTGGGTTGAGGAGCAGAATTTGGATAACCATGAAGCTTGAAGCAAGAGGACTGCATATGTCAAAACCTGCCACAATATAAGCATCTGACTCTATCTTCTCTGAAGTGGTTATTTCTTCTGCCACTTTGATGATGATACTGTTGGTGCTGCCACCCAAAATGATGTCTCATTCTACCATAGTTGGCCTGTCTTCTATGGTGCGGTTGTCTTCTCCTGTACTGAGGATGCTGTCTCCTATGGTAATGAGGCTTCCTTCTTCCATAGTAATGAGGCACAACATTGTTGTATCCATATCCATATCCATACCAGTTCCCCTGATGTTGAGACATCTGATGAGTCATGTTCTGTTTGAACCTGGCAGCTTGCATGCTCTTGTGATATTGGGGAGGCATATACTGACTAGCTCCTTGGGGTTGCATCTTCCTCTGATGGGGACCATTATTCTTCTCAATATTCTAAGGATGTGGATGAGCAACCTGCTTAGGTTTAGGATCCTGTCTCTTAGTGTGAAGTTGAGACATCTCTTTCTTGGTTCCTGAAGTGCTTGCTTCAGCAGACACCTTTTCCTCAACCACAAATCCTAATCCAGTCTTGTCTCCAGCTGCCCTTTCTGTCTGAAGGATCTTATCAAGTGTGTCTGTACCACTGTTCAACATCCTAACAGATTTGGTCATATGATCAAGATGAGCTTTGACCAATAAGACTTCATTTTCCAAATAAGCTTTAGCAGCCTCAAGCTGAACAATCTGTTTCTTATGTTTCTCACTTTCTTAACAGATTTCTGCACTCTTTAGACAAAGCTTGTGATAGGTGGACGCTAGCTCCTCAAAAGTCAGTTCCTCATCACTTGAGTCACCATCAGAAACAACAGTTCATGTCAAAGCTTTGACATGCTTTGCTGACTCACCTTCAATTTCACTATCTGAGTCAGACAAGGAAACTGACATGCCCTTCTTCTGCTTCTTCAAGAATGTGGGACATTCTTTCTTGACATGTCCATACCCTTCACATTCAAAGCACTGAACACCTTTATCCTAGGCAGTCTTCTCTTCATCTTTCTCTTTTGACTTGCTGATGTCAGAAGGAATGTTCTTGACATTAGGCTTGTAGTTATTGTTCATCCTCTTGACCACTTTGTTGAACTGCCTTCCCAACAAAACAATGGCCTGAGATAGATCCTCCTGGGATTCAACACTATTCCCTTTCTCTTCTTGATCATTTGAAACCAAGGTTATACTCTTTGGCTTCTTTTCTGGTTCTTCCTCATTCAACCCAAGCTCAAAAGTTTGAAGAGATCCAATGAGCTCATCAACCCTCATCTTGTTGATGTCTTGAGCCTCTTCAATTGCAGTCACCTTCATCTTGTACCTCTTAGGAAGGGACCTAAGGATCTTCCTTACAAGCTTTTCTTCTGACATCTTTTCTCCAAGAGCACTGGATGCATTGGACAACTCAAGAATACTCATGTGGAAGTCATGGATAGTCTCATCTTCCTTCATCTTCAGACTTTCAAACTTTGATGTTAGAATCTGAAGTCTTGACATCTTAACTCTAGATGTTCCTTCATGTGTAGCTTTCAAAATATCACATGCTTCCTTAGCAACTTCACAGGTATTGATCAACCTGAATATGTTCTTATCAACTCTATTGAAGATAGCATTTAGGGCTTTAGAATTTCCAAGGGCAAGCTCATCTTCTTCCTTGGTCTATTCTTCTTCAGGCTTCGGCTTTGAGGTGCCCTCTTTATCTTTCCCAGCATCATCTTTTTCAAACACTACAGGTGTTTTCCACTCTTTAATGATAGCCTTCCAAGCCCTGTTGTCCAAGGATTTAAAAAAGGTGATCATCTTTGGCTTCCAATAATCATAATTCGAGCCATCCAAAATAGGGGGTCTGTTGACAAATCCTCCAACTTCTTTGTCCATCTTTACACCAGAAAGTAACTTCCCTAGATCTCACCCAGAGACAGACATGATGCCTGCTCTGATACCAATTGAAATTCTGGTACCAGATGTGTGATGTTAAGTGCGATGTCACAACAACACACTCTGCAATGGACAATGCAATAACCAGCAATAAATCAACACAATGATTTGTTCACCCAGTTCGGTCTAACTACCTACGTCTGGGGGCTACCAAGCCAGGGATGAAATTCACTACTTGTAGAATTAAATTACAGACTCAACAACCCAGTTGACAATCTCCTAATCTTAATTCCTACTAGTGACTTTCTACCTAAGAAACCACTTAGGTATGAGAACACTACTCAATCCCTAAACCTCTTAAAGAACACCCTCTTTGAGAAACCTTGATCCTGCTTCACAGCTTTGATCAAGTAACAACTCTCTATCGCTTCACAGCTTCTAAGAGAGGACAGAAAATAACTCACCAATTCAACCTAGAATGGTGTATACATAACTCGTACAAAATACTTAAGACACTCAGCCTATGCTCTTGATCTTCTCTCTGTATTTCTCTGTACCTTCTTCCTTTGATCTATGCGCTTTATATAGCCACCTGAATTGGGCTTGGACTCCTTGCAATATTTGATCTGATTTGTTTATTTAAAACTGAATCTTCAAAACAGATTTTATCCCCCAAAATCTTTTTAAATCTTCACATTTTAAATCTCCTACAAACCTGCATCAAATCTCTATGCAACGAAGAATATCTAACCCAAGATATTTGCATCCAATGAGACACCTTGCTCTCCACAATTCCAGCTAAGACGCAAACCCTAACAACACCACAAAACCTGATGTTATTAATTCTGCAGACCTGATGTCACAACATCCCATGTGACATCAGACATCCAACTTAAACACTTAACACAACCCAGTGTTAAGACTCAATGTTGTGACATCACCCATATGACATCAAACATTGAACAACCTTTGTTTTACCAAAATTTCAGCCAATCTAAGGAACTAACAACAACCTTTGACCTCATAATCATTGGTAACTCTTTCCCTTGACCTCATAGTCATAGGATACTTTCCCCTTGGCCTCATAGCCACTTACATTACAACTTAGACTTAGAGAGTTTCTTAAACTCTATATGAGCTCATACTCATTCCCCTTGGAACTTTGGCCATAGTCAATGGTTCCTCACCCTTAGTTAGGTGAACTACGGTTAGTCTGATTCTTTAGTCAGATACGTAGGTACAAGATGCGACGTCTTGGCGAGCATACTTAGTGTATATATCCTTAGGTCTTTACCTTTACCCTTAGCAGATTCCTTAGCGAGCAAACATAACATAACACAATACTAACAATAGGTTCCTGTAGAGTACTATGGATAGTTAAGGTGCTAATACCTTCCCTTAGTATAACCAACCCCCGATCCCCGATCTCTTGGTTGTGTCTTCACATAACGCACTTAAGGTTTTCTTCGATCTTTACCCTTTCCTTTGGATAAATCAAGGCTCAGTGGTGAATTTCAAAGATGTGTGATTCAAGTTAATTAATAGCTTGATATTGATTCTCACCGCAACAGTACCCCCTACGTGATCTTCATCACCCCTTCTGAAAAGCAACCTTAACTGTGGGCTTGGTGGTCTTTTGGCCCACTGAGTTTGATACTCACAAATCCTGTAGCTAGCGATGCATACAACCCTGGATTCTTGGTTTTTATTTCCTTATACTTTTTTTTTAATTAAATGTTCAATTTCCTATGCTTTTTGCTTTTACTTTTAATGCATTTTTATGTGAAGCACTTAGAAATAATTAGGAATTAATGTGATTTTGATTAGTGCTTAATTCACTTTTTTGGTAAATTGATTAGGATTTGAATGCTATTTTCTAGGATTAATTCCTTTCTTTGAATTTTAATCAAAATAATGATTAGTTAAAATTTTGATCTGATATTAAGATTTATTTTGTAATTAGTCTCAAATCAATAACATTGCCATGTTCCCATATTTCTAGGCTAACTTTTAGAATTAAAAGCTTAGTGTAACTTGAATATTCCTTAGGGTTTTAGGTCATTGATTCTTTGTGCCTGAGGTTTTCAACTCATTTTCGTCCTAATTGATTAAGTTGATCAAAGTGGCTTTGATCAACTAAATCCTTTGACAATGCTTATTCCCTCTGTCTAAATCAAGTGATCAGAAGCCTTTTTATCACTTGACAAGACTAATTCCTTGTACTAAATCTACTTTGGATCTCTTAAGACATTCAAATTGATACAAGTCAAACAGAATATTCCAGACAGACTGGATCACTATTCAAGCACAACAAAGGTTCTTCTTCAACACTTGTCAGTTTTGACGAGAATTGTGTGTGCCACGAGCCTTAAGAAACAGAGAATGATGAGAGGGATTAATCCTACCCTTGTATAGAGTACCTCTATGTACGAGGTGTAAGACCTAGTTATTTAGAGTATTCGCCTCCGTTCATAGACTTTAGTGCGATTCAAGTCCACTAATTGACAAGTATTTTTCCCCATGTTCAATAGACAAGACTACAATAATCAACACCAATAACACTTTTCTTTGTGGACCAAACAACCTTATTTGGCATCCATACCTTCTGTGGGTCAGCACCTCATCCCAGCTCTAAATCAAATCTTCATGCATTGCCCTGTGGAACTTTACGCTTTGGCAACTCCCTTTGTAGGTCTTGATCCCTGGATCTAGGAAAAATCCTACAATTTTGCAGTGGCCACGCCTTATAATGGTTACGCCACCCTCTTTGGTTCAGATACAGATACTCTTTGGATTCAAATTATACATCTTGGTTCAAACCACGCCTTCATCATTTCACAACACCTTTTCATTTCATAATATTTCCAACTCAAGCAACTATTCTTTTCATAAAAGAACTTTTATAATCCATTCCTTAGCAGTCAGACTAAAGCTCGGAGCATCCGACCTAGGATCAAATCAGCTAACGCCTACACACTTATAGGATACGATTATAGTTGTTTCCTAAACAACCAACACACCCTTAGTTCCATGAACTACAGAGATTTGATTTCCTCGTTGCAATATGAGGATACGTAGCCACATGATTGCGAGATCTTGGCGATCACACTAATTTAAAAATTATTTTTCCACTTTCGCAAGCAACCTTTATATATTAACACCCATCCACATAAAGAACAAGCAAAATGGTTCTCTTCGAATACAGTGGATGTGAGGGATGCTAATACCTTCCCCTCACATAACTGACTCCCTTACCCGTTTCTCTTTCCCTTGGATTTTATCAATATTTTCCCTTTCCTTTTGGAATAAATAAAGCTTGGTGGCGACTCTATTGTATCATCATGCGTGCGATTCGCTCGGGTATTTTTCGCGTCGTAACACCGCCAACAGCCTCAAATCTCTGACACGCATTATCCCACCTGTCTTCGGCCTCCTCTGACATCATATGAGTACCAAACAACACTTTTTGTTCCTAAATACAAGCCATCACTAAAAAAAATCCCAATATGTCTGAGTCATGTCTGTGCACCCTCTGGATCATATCTACCTTTGAAGGTCGACAAATTATTTCTCTAAAACTTCCCCAATCCATGAAACTCGTCACCATCCTGATTCTATCGACCCTGTGGCATTTAAGCCATCGCCTCCAAAGCATTAGTGTTCGCTTAATCATTTCGTACTCCTTCCATATTCTGCACACCAATGAATAATCATTAGAATAAACATTGCACCAACAATGTTCATACGCATGTCGCATACTAGGGAACAAACAATATGAAAAAAAACTTGATTGGATAGGCCGACCTCCTCTGATACCACTAATGTAACACAATAAATCCTAAAACTTATATAAAAAGGTTTATTCGACAACTTAAGGTGTCACCAACTATTAACACTAAAAACTCATCAAAAACATGTGACAACACACGCAACGGAAAATCATAACATAACAACTTCATTTTATACTTCATAAATAAAGTATTCAACTTCAAAACATACCATTCAACATTAACTCAAAACATAACAAAATGTCATGTTCCCGATGTTACATGATCATATCACTAAAATTATTAAATGCTATAAACGGTAAATAAAATGAAAATAGCTCCAACAAGCCACCTTTCACACATAACAACAACTTTACTACTGGGTATCTGCAAGATGTCTGTGGTGGACAACGTTAAGCAAAAGGGGTGAGAAATCAAATTCGATATAAACAGTATAAAAAATGCAAAGGTAGAGAAACACACATTATATCATACATTCAACACACAACCAACATCACCATAATCTCACACCCATACACAATAATATACAAATATATGTAATGCAACTCATGACACAATGTGACATTATGCATATAGTACCAACTTTACATTTGGTTATCTCAGGAACTGGGTCCATTATGAACCCATGAGGCCCCCCCCCCCCTTCTGAGCTTGGGACAAGCCACTAGTCCCCCCTTTTGAACTAGCAAACATGTATCTTTCAACGACACAATATAATGATGCATGTCAATAAAAATTAATGCAACAATAATAATAAAGCTTATGGTCCCTCTTGTGACCATAAACAACATGGATTGACACACTATAGTAATTCTTCATTAGGAATTAGTATCCAAAATAATAACAACAATGCACACGAGCGCACAAATAGTCCCCCATTCTGAACTATTCATCACCACATTAACAATACATAAGTAATCACCATATAATCATGCATATTATAACAAAACTAATCACATTCATGTCATGTAACATCACAAAAACAACACCATACACATCCTATATGAGTGTTACACCATATAAACAACAACATGAGAGTAAGGAGATTACCATCCAACAACAATGATTCCACCACGATTAATTAAATTCATAATAATCAATTAACAACACCAACACGACCAAATAGTATTCATTCATCACCCAAACAACATAATCACGTCGAAAATCTAAACCAACGACTGAAACTACATCAATAAGGGCAAGAACATCCCTTCTAACAACATGACGGGTAGCCCGTCACCAAGGTGACGCCTGCCATCGTGTTAAAATCATCAAACCATCATTAATGTGACGACCAGCTTGAAAAAACGAAGCGTGGAAACCATAACAGTCTCCCTGTTATAGCGCTGATGCTCGTCAACATCTTAAGGTGTGTGACGGTCAGCTCGTCATTTGGGTGACGCCTGTCACCCTGCACCAGAAAACAAAAAACACGATTTTGCCATGAGAGTCGCATTGGAACTCAATTTTGGCTCCCAACCATCCCTAACACATCAAGGAATTAATACTACATATAATAACAAGATAAATCACAAAATTACACATTTATTCACCGTATTCATGAATTTCATGTTTATGTTCAAACCTTCAAAAATTTCAACAATGGCATAAACTCATATACAGATAAATAGAATAATACATATGTGAATTCAGTCGAGAAAATTAGATAATCATATCTTTAATCATCAATTTTTAGATCAACATATAACAACAACAAATCATAATAAAGTTCACTCAATCCTTAAAGAGAGTAAGGGTCTTTCTTCTATACCCTTTCATGCAAAACACCCATATAGAAGCCTTTCCCCCTTCTCACAGCATGACGGATAGCTCATCACCATGGTGTCGTCTGTCATCCTGTTAAAACCCCCAGATTGTCATTAATGTGACAACCGACTTGAAAAATGAAGCATGAAGAGCATAACGATCTCCCTATCATAGTTGTCGCTACACGAAAAATACAGAGTTGCCACCAAACTTTATTTATTCCCAAGGAAAGGGAAAATATTGATAAAACCCCTAAAAGGTGAAGAAGATGGTCGTCGGCCCAAATTCGGGTTCGGGAGTCGATTATGCCAAGGGAAGGTATTAACACCCTTCACATCTATTGTACTCAATGAGAATCATTTTGATTGTTTTATCCGCGAATGAGTGTTATTATTTAAAGGTTACTTGTGAAAGGGGAAAAATAAGTTTATAATTAGTGTGCTAGCCAATATCTCGCAATCCTGTGCCTACTATCCTCATAGTGTAATAAGGAAATCAGAGCTTCATATTTCGGGGTAGAAAATAACTGTTTGTTAGTTGTTTTAAGTGAATAGTGTTAATGTTCGCGTTCTGGCAGTTAAACGTTGCTTGTATTCTTGCGCATGAGAGACTTGAGCGATTGTTTGTTTGTAGAGAAAAAGGGAAGAAAGAGGACAAATCTGTGGGACTCATGGCATACAACTGTGCGTTCTGGATTTTATTCATATTTGTTCATCAATTATATTGCATAATATCTTGAATTTTGATCTACTAAAAATTAATAAATAAAAAATTAATATGCAAATTATATATCACCGGATGCGATTTTTCGCAAGGAATCCAAATATACGATTGAATTTTGCAAATGAGCCATGAATTTTGAAGAATCGGGCAAAAAGGAGAAAAACAGAGTGTGCAAAGAATTGATTGATTCACATTCGCTATAATGACTCGTGAATAAGTAATCATATATTCAAAACCGTGACAAAAAATCGCATTTAATGATATATTCACATGTAAATAACGGTTAGGATTTGAAAATTCATTATTTTCAAGCTTATGTGTTTTATGCAAAAATAAGTGATTATCCAATAAGCAATTAAAAAATAGTAGCTTGAGCTAAATCAACCAGCACACATCTAATAATTTATGTCAAGAATGTGGAAGAGATAAATGATTACCGGCGGAGCAGAGGTTTGCTCCAGTAATTGTTGAAATTCAGAGTGTCAAAGTGAAATACGAAAAAATTTAAGAATAAGCTCCAATTAACTTCCAAGACTTGATGATGGATGAACATAGAAGATGAATCTTAAATATGTAATCTTGATGAGTAAGCTTGAATTGATGAAGTTTGGATGATGATTGTTGATGAAACTTGATAAGCTTACTTGGATTGTTGAAGCTTGATTATTGTTGAGTGATTGTGGCTAAGTTCCACCAACTTAGAACTTTAATGTGAAGTTCTAAAATGGTGACGAATATGAATTTTAGCGAGGGTTAGGGATTGAAGATAATGATGAGAGATTTTGAGAGATGGTGAAAAATGGGAAATAGTGAGAAAGTGTTACAGTGGTTAAAATGGTTCAAAGTGGTTAACCCCCAAAATTGTGAAAAATGACATGTTTATATAGTTTTTGTGAATGATTGTGAAATTTTGGATTATGATCCAAGTAAAACTTTTATCAATGGTTGAAAATTAATATAAGCTCAAGTTGCAGATCACTAATTATAACCCTTGGATTAAACGTTAATAACAATTGGGATTAAATGGATTTTGGTTGAAAATTGGAAGTTAGAAACAGTGTTAGTTTGATCATTAGAGAAGTTAGGGGTAATTAGGTAAGTGGATGGTTTGTGGAGAAATAGGTAGTTAAGGGTAGTTATAGACCAATGGTGTTGGAGTTTAGCAAAAATACCAAGTTAGGATGTAAGACAAACAATCACTAGTAATTATCTTGAATTTGAATGTTTTTACCTTGTTTTTACCAAGTTGTGATGAATGATGATGAATCCTGTTCTGGAATGGGCCTAAGGCTGACCCACCGTCGGGCACGGCCCAACCCAAGTCTTCGTCGGGGAGGGCCCAAATAACGTCCAGCCCATCTGCGCGACCGGGGAACCCACACACGTCTCCCCGGCAGACTCCACGTGCCCCTCACGCGGGGACACGTCATTAGGCAAATACCCATTTTCTGAAGAACTGGTCAGCCCACCTTCCGAAGATCACGGGGCAGTTGCTTCAGGGCGAAGACCACGTACTGGTCTTCCCTACGCCATGTAAGCCCTGGCAGTTATCTGCATTGAGCCTAGTGATCAAACCTAGTGCAGATGACCGATGGCCCAGCGCTGGGGGCACACTATAATACCCTATTTCACTAGAGGGTCAGGTATTCTGAATTTCATTATCTCGACACCTTTTTTGTATTTGCGCTTTCTACTCCGTCTCTTACTTTGGCATCGGAGTACCTTGCAGGTACACCCCTCAACTTCTTACCACCACAGGAGAATAACGGAGCTCGCGAGTCAAATTCTTTTAGAATAGGTATAGGAAAATCCAGGAGTCAAAACAAGTCAATGGTCAACAGTTGACCAAAAGTCAACAGTTGACCAAAAAGTCAACTTTGTGACCAAAAAGTCAATTATACCTAAAAGATGTAATTTTTTTATCCTCTTTCCTTGTAATCTATTATTTTTAACTTGTATATCAAGAAATATGCATTGTATCGGGAATTTCCAGTAAGTGAATGAAATCTTCCTTTTATTCTAACTTTGCAATTTTCTTTGAATCCAATAGGCATGACAACGGGGCGAGTCAGAGACGGTTTTTACCTCCCCCAAACCCAAACTCAAACCCGAATCCCCAACAAATCCCCGTTCCCCGCCCCAAACCCAAACGGGGATAGATAATTAAACTCAAACTCGTCCCAAACGGGTTCGAGTATCCCCGCCCCGCCACCATCTATTTCGTAAAATTAATTTTTTTAATAGAAATATTTATTTTTTCCAAAATCAAATTACATTACAAATAACAAAATAAAACAATCTCAAAAAAGTTCATACGTACATTTCAAATGTTTTAAATAATTAATACAAATCAAAATATCAAAGCATTGACCACATATTTAATATTTCAAATTAACAAAACTAAATAATAATGTACATAATGAGATAAACGGGGAGGGTTCGGGGGCGGGTACTAGTGTCCCTATTACCCGACTCGTCCCCATATATTTTAATCGGGAAAAACCCAAACCTGAACCCAAACCCAGTCAAAACGGGTTTTCCCAGTCAACTTCGGAGCGGATTTAGGTGGGTACCCGCGGGTATGGGTTAGGTTGCCATGCCTAGAATCCAAGCAAACTTCTAAATTGTGTGATAATCAGTCGAATCTCCCAACTAACCATAAATCTCAAATAAAGAGATGATCAGCACCACAAACAATATGGGAAATAAACCTGAATAATTACCAAATAATATTCACCTTGAAAATCCACTTAAACTGATAACATCCATTATTATCGAACCTTTGTCTTGTATTTGTGTTATGTGAAATGCGATGAATGTTATGTTAAATGCATGACCTAATTGAATTAATAGATTATCATGTATGCAAATGATTTGGAACCATAAGCCAGATAAATTGAATTAATGGTAGGACAAATTTTAGGATATGACAATAGCGCTGACGCTCGTCAGCGTCTTAAGGTGTGTGACGATCAGCCTGTCATCTGAGTGACGCCCGTCACCCTACACCAGAAAGCAAAAAACACGATTTTATCATGGGAGTCCCATTGGAACTCTAATTTTAGCTCCTAACCATCCCCAACACATCCAGAAATTAATACTACATATAATAACATCATAATAACAAGATAAATCACAAAATTACACCATATATTCACCATCTTCATGAATTTCATGTTTCTGTTCAAAACTTCTAAATTTTCAACAATGACATAAACTCATCATATATACATAAACATAATAATACATGTGTGAATTCAGTCACGGAAATTAGAGAATCACACCTTTAATCATCAATTTTCAGATCAACATATAACAACAACAAATCATAATAAAGTTCACTCAATCCATAAAGAGAGTAAGGGTTTTTCTTCTTTACCCTTTCAAGCAAAACAACCATATAGAAGCCCTTCTCCTAGCCCAAATTCCTAGCCAAAATTCATAATTAGGTTGATGGGTTGTTCTTCCCTTTTCAAGCCCTAACCTTTTTTTCTCCCAAAGGCTCTATTTCACGTACTAACTCCTCAAAGTTCCACTAATCTTTTTTTTATCTCTAAAAACCTAATTTGATCTTTTGTTAATTACACTTAGTCCTAACTTTTTTCATAGTCCCCACCATTTCCCTTATTTCTCATTAGTTCTTATTCTCTACCAAAAAAACATTTTTTTTATTTATTTACATTAATTATTTAAAAACAATTGTACTTTTTAATTATTTTTAATTATTTTAATTATTCTATCCACCCACCAAAAACTCTCACTACACCCTACCATATATCACATGCACATACCATCCTAGGGGTGGCAAAACGAGTTGTGGTCCTGTCATACCCCAAATTTTGACCACAAGATTTCCCATCATTGTGAGAATCATTACCACAATATGGATGTACCATCATGCCTCATCAATCTTCTAAAGATAGTTGAGCATCCACTACAATCAATAATTAGGGTTTTTGAGCCTTCTCATAACACTTAGACAAAGGATCAATCAAGAAATGTCATGATCTTCAACTTGTCTAACCTCTTAAAACATCCACAAAGGATCAAGAGGACCCTCACATCAAAAATTAAGCACACAGTTGTGACATTCCAAGTGTTTTGAGCCTCGAAACACCTGATGTCGCCAAATTAAGGTTTTGGACGACTGGGACCTCCAGAGTGAGATTTTCACAAGAGGATGAGCCAAGACTTCAACATGTGACTCAATATGCTCAAAATAACCCTAGGAATCCATTTGCAAAGATAAATTACCCTTAGAGGATGCATTTCCCAAAAGTCGGGAATTAGGGTTTTTACGCGCCGAACCGCTCAGGAGCCAAAAGTTAAAACATGACTTTTTTGGCAAAAATGATCCTTATGACTCATATTTTCATAAAATATGACTTATGATGTCATTTGAATAAGAATTGATCAAGAAACCAAGATAACTTGTAAAAGGGGCAATCTTGAAAAATTGAAAATTTTTCTAAGTTACTAAATTTGGATGGTTTTGGTGCCAACTTTCAAGGATCATAACTTTTGATCTAGGTAGCCATTTTGAGTGATCCAAGGCCTGATTTGTAGGTCTTCCTACACTCTACAAAAGCTTCAACTACATTAAACTCCAATTCTTCATGGATTTTAAGTTGTGGAGTGATCAAAATGACAAAAATGAAGAAAATGACACTTTTTCAACACTTAGTAAAAATCTGCCTAAGTTACCAGGCTTGGACATCAAAGTTCATGGGGTTTTTTCAGTTGGATTCAAATAGTTTCAAGACAAACTATGATCATACATGGATAGTACCATATTAGGGCTCTTTAAAAAGTACAAGAGCCTCCCATAACTCAACTTGAGCAAGAAGATACGATCCATTGAAAATGGAATTTTTCACTGATTTTTGCAAGGCAGATTTGTGCATTGTTGCTCGAATTGATCAATTTGTGTAATAACAAGCATGGTTATCCATCTGCACACCTCAAGGGGGAACAACCAAGGGACAAACAGTGATCCACCAGCCTCATAAGTCCATGGATCTATGTTTAGGCATGACACTCCTAAAATTCAAGATGCTTCAAATGGTCAATTTTGTTTTCAAGCATTTAACTGATGCATAAAGGTGGCATTCATCAAGACAATGTTATCCAAGTTCAGTCAAGCCTTATCCCTACCACAGAAGACTCATAGCCTGTGCTCTAACCTCAAGTCAATGGCTAGAGGAGACTTAAGGTTCCATTGGATCAACATTTGCCACAGGCCTGCTGCAGTTGCCATTCACTATTGCAGCCAAAACAAACTTTCTCTAGTATAAATAGAGCTCATTTGTGATCAGTTTGAGTACACCAAAGCACTCAAACTGATGCTTTACTAAAAAACTCCCTTTCACTCCAATTTTGCCTTCTAACTCAAGTCATTATCTGGTTTTGAGATTGAGAGTGATTCCAACCAAATTAATCACGCACACACCTCATAAACATCATATGTGAGTGATCTAAACACTAACATAACATCTGGAACATCAAATTCATCAAATCACCAGCCAATTGCTCAAGTTCTTGACAGAATTGTAGTTGAGGTACCACAACCAGTTCCAGCTCATTTCAATCCACTCTAAGCATTCAAACACACTCCTTGGCACCTAAGGAATTTGCCCAGATCATTAGAACCTATTTGCAACACCTCCATCATCAAAATCAATCACCAGCTGCAAGAGGTAAGCCTGAATCCTTCAAACTCTATGATCCATGCATCATGAATGAATTTTTTAGTTACCATATTGTTTATGCATGTATGTAGAGAGATAACCCTCAATCAATTGCCATGAATCGATCGTGTATAGAATTTCATTGTGTTCATGCTGAAATTAGGGTTCTTGAGGTTTTCCATTGATTTCTTCCTCCATACTTAATATAAATGCAATTAATCTATATGGTTGTGATCCTTGTTCAAAAACGAACAAGATTGATACTTGAATCGTGCAAAACCATTGAGTAATCATGGAGAAAAGTGAGAAAACATAAATCTGCAGAAACAGGGTGCGCACGTGTTCTTCCTTGACCGTTGGCGCCCTCTTTCAAAATTTGAATTTTTGAATATTTTGATATTTTTGTTAACTAGTTCAAAAATTAATTTCTCTCTGAATATTTGTGTTTTTGAATTGATTCTTTTTCTCAAAATTCACAAAAATGTTTAAATATTTTATTTTACAAAAAAATCCAATTTATATTATTTATTTAATATAGCTAGAATTTTTGTAATTAATTTCATTTTTATTGTTTTTAAACATTTTTAAATGAAATTCCCACTTTGATTTTTCAAAACCAATTGGATTTCTAGCTTTCATGTGATTAAACATGATTTTTCAAAACATTTTTCAAAGTGTACAACTTGTTTTTAAATATATTTGATATTTTATATCATTTTTTATTTAATTTCCTTTGAAAATTATATCTTTTAAATTTAAAAGTTAGGATTTTCTCTAAATTTTGAATTTAAAACACTTTGGGCCTCTAATAGGGTGTAAGACCCATCCCCTTTATAAATACAAACTAATTTGGGCCTCAATCGTTGTGTAAGTCCCGACACATTTTTAGAAATCTCGGCGCGATCGCCATTTCAAAACCATTTGGGCCTACCCTTGTGTTGTAAGTCCCGTTTCTTTTCCTTTTCAAACACTTTGGGCCTCTAATAGAGTGTAAGACCCATCCCCTTTATAAATACAAAATAATTTGGGCCTCAGTCATTGTGTAAGTCCCAACACGTTTTTAGAAATCTCGGCGCGATCGTCATTTCAATACCATTTGGGCCTACCCTTGTGTTGTAAGTCTCATTTCTTTTCTTTTTCAAACACTTTGGGCCTCTAATAGAGTGTAAGACCCATCCCCTTTGTACATAAATAATTTGGGCCTCAGTCATTGTATAAGTTCCACTATGTTTCTAAAACTACGGCGCGATCGTCGCCTTTCAAACAAAAACCATTTGGGCCTACCCTTGTGTTGTAAGTCTCATTTCTTTTCTTTTTCAACACTTTGGGCCTCTAATAGAGTGTAAGTCCCATCTCTTTGTACATAAAACCTTTTTTAGGCCTCAGTCATTGTATAACTCCCGATACAATTTTCAGATCAACAGTACGATTACTGTTTTTCATCTGGGCCTCTTCTTAAGTGTAAGCCCAAATCTTTTCAAAACAACTTCCATTTTGATTTAGGTTCAAATTCATAGTTGTTATCAAAACTTTCTTTAATTTCTTGAACAACAAACCATATAGCTGTTACAATGGAAGCTTGCTCACCTGTAAGTTTTAAACAACTTTTCTTTTACATACTTGCATATATATATATATATATATATATATATACTTGTTTGTGCTGGATGCTTGCTCACATGTAAGTCCTCTTACCCTCTTTTACATACAGTATATATTTCATCTGTATATATATGCCTGTATATTATCTGCTTAGAGTTTTCCCCGACAATTAGGTCTAGGACTAGATAAAGCCAGTGGTCACTCTTTTAACACAGTCAAAACTAGTTCCCTATAGGAATTCCAGATACAGTTTTGCCTCCTCTTGGGCTTATACAATATGGAACAAAGAGAAAGACATTATTCCCGGTGAAACTTTTCTCAGACTGTCACTATTAGAAAATTGTCAAAAGAAATTCATTCCCCCAGAGAGGTTTAATTCCCGGTGAAACCTCTCTTGAATTTCTTCAAACCCTAGAACTGTTCTCTAAAGGATTAATTCCTGGTGAAACCTTTTTTGAACTTTCCTTAGGTTTGGACCCACAGGCTTCCTGAAAGCATCCCCTCCTCCTCTTGGGCTTTGTACAAGGACCCTCAGACTTCTTGGAAGCTCTCATGCCTTCTCTTGGGCTTGGTACAAGTACCCGAGACCTCTTAAAGGTATAGGACAAACTTAGTCGTCCTTTATTAGAGCAGTCTTTCCAAAGAGTCAAAACCTCAGACCAATTTAGGGTTGATTCTCATCCCTTAAAGAATCAGCCTCCTCACGGGCATCATACAAAGATAAACTCTTTCATACCAGTAGACTTGGACAGTATAATCTCCTATTGGATCTCAAATACATTCTCAAGCTCCCTACAAACACCGGAGAAACCCTGGTCATTTGATCAATCTCCAACAGAGTTAAAACCTCCATAGGTTCTAAAACTCAATCTTTCATCCTAAATTTCCCCAGCTAGGGTCAGCTTATCATCAATACCAGCCTATTAGAATCTCAAGGCATCTGATACCTCGACTCTTTTATAATCCTCAGCAAGAGTTGATTCCCTACTTTGGACCTGCCTTTGGATCTAAATAATCCTCAGCAGAAAGCAACCTCCTCTTAGGCTTTGTATAAAAAATTCCTCAGCCAGCCTCCTCTTAGGCTTTGTATAATGATTCTTTCTTCTTCCTCATCACCTTTTCAGCACTCTCTTATTGAGTCAATCACCTTTTCAGCACTCTCTTGTTGAGTCAATCTTCTTCCTTAAAGCGCTATCTTGTTGAGTCAATCTTCTTTCTTAAACACTCTCTTGTTGAGTCAACCCTTTTCAGCCTCCTCCTAGGCTTTGTATAATGATTTTCCTCAGTAGAGTCATCCTCAATCTTGGGCTTTGTACAAGACAGAAGAAAAAAAACTCTCTTGTTGAGTCAGTTCTTTCAGCCTCAATCTTGGGCTTTATACAAGACACTTGGAATATCATTAGCTGAGTCAATCATCGTTTTTAGCCTCAATCTTGGGCTTTGTACAAGACATATATAAACTTTCTCCAGTAAAGTCAAATCCTTTCAAACTTTCTCTTAAGCTCTGTATAAATATCTCTCAAACGGAGTTAATTCCTCTCAGCCTTCTTTTAGGCTTTGTGAATTAATCTCCCTAAGCAGAGTCAATCCCTTTTAGCCTCAATCTTGGGCTTTGTACAAGACACCCCAAATATATCCCCAGTGGAGTCAATAAGTTCTTTTAGCCTCAATCTTGGGCTTTGTACAAGACAGACAAAATGTTTTCCCGGAAAAGTCAACTTTCAGCCTCCTCTTAGGCTTTATATAATGATTTTCCCCAAAAGAGTCAACTTTCTCTTAGCCTCAATCGTAGGCTTTATACAAGACAAATAAACACTCTCTTGTTGAGTCAGTCTTTTCCAGCCTCTTCTCAGGCTTTGTATAATGACCTCCCTAGTGGAGTCAATCAATCTCTTAGCTTCATCCTTGGGCTTTGATCAAGGCACATACAAAAAACCAAAATCCCCTCAGAGGAAATCAAAAACCTCTCTGTCGGAGGACATTTCTCTGTATATCACACATTCAAAACAAACCTTAATTCCAGATAACTGCTGTAAGCGGCACACTTGTTGATCCAAATATCCAAGTTGTAGTCCATCTCTTATCCTGGTAAACTTCCTGTTTCATCTAACAGCTGTAAGTGGCAAGCCTCTGGATTATTTACATCCACGCCAATGTCCCTCTCTTAACATTAAAGTTTTCTCCTTCAGGACAACACCCTTATAAAGGAAATTATGGCATTGCTGGATCCCATATATTCCAGCTAAAGTAATCACCCTTTATAACCAGTCACCCAACAACTGTGATAAACATACGATATATCTCCATTTAGAGATGACAAATTATCTCTCAGTCAAACCTTTAGCTTCAATCTTGATCTTCGAACAATCTAATTGAAATGTAAAAATGGTGTCTTGGCGGACAAGCCAAACTTTAAGTGAAAAATCTAATTGAAATGTAAAAATGAGCCTATTAATCTATTAAAAAAATAAAAAATAAAAAATAAAAAAAATAGGCAGGCAAGCCCGCACCTGCCACCTTGGCGGACAAGCTAGATTTTTAAGTCTGTTTTTACTTGGCAGGTTTTTCCGCCCTGCCCTTTTTTAGCGGGTTTAAGGTGAGGCGGGGCAGACGACCCGTTTTTCCACTCATATACTACCCATAACATATTTAATTAGAAACAAATCACATACTAAATAATTAAATAAAAATACGAATAATTCGATTGAATAGATTAATTATATATTAAAGAGTTACAAAATCCAATCTATGAAAGAACCACAAAATACACCTTATAACACTACCCTTTTTGTGCATGCTCTCTCGAGGTAGTTTCGAAACGTTAAATGAAAATCATTCTATATTTATTTTTTGTTTTTTGATGCGGTTTATGATGTGTGGTAAGTCACATTCTATATATGTTTTTGATGTCTTGTTAAATATTTAAATTTATGCATATTAATATTATTTTATTAGCCTTATTATTTGTTTTTTTAATTCTTTCTTGAAGGGTTGTTATACTTTAAAGTAAATAATTTGTTTTATTTATTTTTCATAAACATGATTTATAGATCAATAATTAACATTGTGATTTTTTAATTTTTGTTTTTAAATATTTTAAAATTATATATGTATTAGAACTAAAATAATTAAAATAAAAAATACAAAATTTGGCCTTCATCTAAGCAATAATTATATTTTGTAACAATTCACCATTTTATATATTTATTAAATTATTAAATGGATATAATTATATTTTGTAAATAAAAATTAATTAATCATGAAAATATCGTTTTGTGAATAAATATTTATTTAATCATGAATACAAAATTTTACAAATAAAAATTTATTTAATTATTAATACACTGTTTTGAAATAAAAATCCATTTATATATAAACATATTTAAATAATACTTAAACTAAAAAATGTTTATTATTTTGAGATAATATTCAATCTTCAATTACATTTAAAATGACACTTCAAAAAGGGCTTGAACACATTTTTTAAAGTTAAACAATTACAAATTAAACACTATATTAACTTCTATTTTTAAAACTTACAAAGTGTTACTTTTAAACTATTAAAAGCTACTTATTGTAGTGACTTTTATTTTCTTAGAAAACAAATAAATTACAAAAAGTAGTTTTTATAATTTAAATTACAAAGAGCAAAATAAGAAAATATTTTTTTACATATTATTTTAAAATATTAAATATTTAAATATGTTTGAATAATATTTTAATTCATATGATTCTAAATGTGTTTGAAATTTGAATGTTATTACAAAAAATAAATATTTTTTTGTTTGCCATTCCTAGTTTGAATATTAAATGGATTATGCAAAATGAATTTTTAATTTATAATTTTAAATATGTCCGAAATTAATTATATTTTTATTTACGAAATTATGAGTTTATAATTAAATAGATTTTTATTTGTAAAATAGTGTGTTCATATTTAAATGAATTTATATTTTGAAATAGTGTATTTATAATTAAATAGATTTTTATTAGTAAATATATAATTTGTTGAGCAATTACTAAAAAATGGAATTATAGCTCAAATGAGATAACACACCTTTATGTTCAAAGTTGACGGTTGAAATTTTTGCTAGATCAAATCTCAGTTTTGCTATTTTAAATTTTGATTACAAAATTTGTTAAGGGGTCAAAAACATTACATTTTTAAATGACATTTCTTGCAAAGCCAAAATTTTATTTTGATATTTTAAAGTTGATGATTTTTTTTTAAATAAAGGCAAGAGCCCAATATATATATATATATATGAAAAATAAGTACAAAAAACCTGACCTGAAACCTAATTATAAAGATGAAGATTTTATTTACTCAAGGATATAAGTATGAATTTTAAAATGACAGAGAGATAATATGTGTTTTTTTTTCAAAAATTAACTATTTATACTTAGGTGGTCTAATAATAATAAAATACATAATAAGATTAAAATTAAAAAAAAATACTTATTAAAAATTAAAACATACTACACAATTTTATTTGTATGTATGGGAGTTTTGAGAATTTTTTTTTTTTAATTTCGAATGAGTTTATACTTTTAATGAATTGTTTTTTAAACATAGTAGATTATATTTAAAACACTGGTTGGGAATTTAAGTTCCGGCTCAGCACCCAATGGTCTTCCTCTTCCACTCATTTCCTTCATTCTTTTAAGAAAAAAATCGTAACTTGTAAACAAAAACTCTAAAGAAAGACGCTAACAGTGTTGGCCAATATTTCATTTACTTTAAAAACATATATAACATTTATTATTATGAAATGTATGCCTTAGACATGTTTAATAAATGAGAGAGAAATGCACTATTTGCCAGATATATTGGTGGTTGATGCATATAGTTGATGTTGGTGAGTAAAATGCATGACACGGTAGTTATATTTAATTTGGGTGAATGCAAATAAATCAATTGTGTGTGAATTATATATTATTTAAGGAGTTTAGTTATATTATCCCTCATTTTAGTATTGACCCAACCTCTATTAGCAAGGGTTGAGATCACTAAGTCCCTAATCTCTATAGTATTCACATTATCTCAAAAATCTTTTTGTTTCTATAATTCCATAATTCATAAATTGTTTCCGCTATGGAAGAGGCATTTCCTCCACCCTTTGCCTTTACCAGTAGTGATAATCCATTTAATCTCCTTTTCCCAACCACAGGGTGAATGGTGTAGGCCAAGCCAAAAAAGGACATCCTGCCAAACTTTCTTAAATGGATGGCACGTGAAGAACAAATGTACAATCGATTCCATATTGTCACAAAACTTGCAATCATCATCTGCCATAAAGCCAAACCTCTTCAAACGGTCTTTTGTCGCAAGCCTGCAATGGCATGCCATCCACAGGGTGAAAAACGCCCTTGGTATAGCAATGGTATTATAAAGCAAGTGACTTCATTCTACCTCAGTTTCTTCTTGCATGAGGTATCCATAAACTTTGCACATGGAGTATTTTATCTTCATGTTATTCCAACCTTGCATACCAATCACGATATCACGGTTCCTAAGAATAACTTTAATAATCCAAAACATACCTTGCCTTTCCTGCACCTGCTGAATCTCATTGTTTTTGAAGTATAAGGAGTGTATCCATTTAACCCACATGGTGTTTTTCTTATTACAAAGGTTCCATAACAGCTTTGAGATACTGGCCTTGTTCCACTCATAAAGAGACAAAATATTCAGCCCACCATTGCGTCCTGGCTTACACACCTTACTCCAAGCAACAGGCGACTTGTTAGATTTCAACTCACTACCAGTCCACAAAAAGGTTCTGCACACATCATCAATGGTCTTTATCACTTTTCTAGGGAAAGGCAGACAACTCATCTAGTAGCTAGACATAGATGCAAGGGTACTATTAATCAATTGCAGTATGCCAGCATAACTCAGTAATTTAGAGCTTCAATGGCGAATGCAACCCACTATTCTCTCCACCAAGATCATGTAGTGATGAGTGGATAACCTTTTGCTAGTGAGGGGAACTCCTAAATATCTAAAAGGCAACTCACCCTCCATGAAGGAAGTAGTAGCTAAGATGTCAGCCCTCACCTCATTGTCAACACCACCAAAGTACACTTTACACTTCACAGGATTAACCACTAAACTTGTTGCCCTAGAGAACATCTGAACCTGCTCCATAAGTAACTTAACAGAGAGCATATCACCACGAGCAAAAAGCAGAACATCATCAGCAAAACTAATGTTAATGATCTGATGCTTCTCACACTTTGCATGAAAACTGAAATTAGGAACCTTGTTAAGTTGATGCACCAGTCTGTGGAAATACTTCATGACTAAGACAAAGAGAAGAGGAGAGATAGGGCCACCTTGCCTAAGGCCCCTCTTAGCCCTCATAACTCTAGTAATTCTGCCACCAACATTGAATTTATAAGACACAGTAGATACATCAAGCAAAATCCATTTGGTGAACTTATGGGGGAAACCAAGTTCCTTGAGATTACATTCAAGAGCATACCAGTCAAGAGTATCATAGGCCTTTTGAATGTCCAGTTGCAGAAGGCATCTGGGAGTTTCACTTTTCCTGCTGTACCCATTGATTAATTCATAAGCCAATAAAATGTGATCATGGATATTCTGGCCAGGGATGAAGGCTGCCTGGCTTTGATTGACAATGTTAGAGATAACCAGACTCAATCTGCTAGTCAGGATTTTAGAAATAATTTTACACAAGGTAGAACAGCAAGAAATAGGTCTAAAATCCTTGACACAGTTACTATCATTACCTTTAGGGACCAAGGTGACAAGAGTGCAATTCACAGCAGGGTACATGTTATAATTATTGAAAAATTCCATAACAGCAACAATAGTATCCTCTTTTATGATATTCCAAGAAGCCTTGAAAATTTTGGCCCCAAAGCCATCCACTCCCGGGGCTTTCAGATCACCAATATCTTTAAGGGCATTGGTTATATCAGTATCAGTTATAGGCCTCTCCAGTAAGTTTCTAAGCTCAGCAGAAAGTTGAGGGCCATCTCTTATGGCAGCAAGGTTAATGCCCTCAAGCTCACTATTAGAACTCCCCATAATACCACTATAGAATTGTAAAACTTCCCTCTCAATCTCATCAGGTTTAAGAGCCATCAGCAGTACAAAAGGTAGAAAAATCACTAAGGTTATGCCTTATTTTCAATTGAGCATGGAAGTACCTGTTGTTACCATCACCTAATCTGAGCCAAGTGATTTTGGATCTTTGCCTCATGACTTGTTCCTCCAGCTCACTCCAATGGGCCACCTCATCAGAACTAGTCTTAACTAAAGTGATTAAATCAGGGTTATCCAGATCATCCTTAAGCTACGATTGAACCTCCAGCAACTTCTGCCTGGCAATTTTCAGGGCATGAGAAGCCCCAACAAGAGGCTTGTTAAGCCTATTCACAACACCTTGAACTCTTAGGAGTTTCCTCCACATCACAAACATATGGCTTCCTCTAATAAGGGTACTCAAACTTCTAGCAATTTCCTCATTATATCCCTGCATATCAGTGACACTGTTCAGGAACTTAACTGGTAAGATCTTTGGCAGTTTGATCAAGGAGCAACAAGGCATGATCAGATATGTCAGGGGCTAAGACCTTCAGAGTAAGATTCAAATACTTTTGGAACCAATCAGTATTTGCCATTCCATGGTCAACTCTAGAATGAATGATGTTGTCCCTTTGTCTATTAGACCAAATGTAATAGTTACCAATATTATCCATTTCACTCAGTTAAACTCTATTCATCATCTCTATCAAGTCAATATAGTCAATAACCTGCACCAGTTTCCCCCTCTTCTATCAAGTCAATATAGTCAATAACCTGCACCAGGTTCCGATAATGCGCTGAGGTTTAAAGCTACCGTTAACTTTAACGGCGAGATCTTCGAGAGTCCTCAGTACTGTTCAACTCTAAGTCAAGTTGAATATTCCGCCGCCGAAGTAGCGCTCAATTCACGTTCGCACCGTGGTCATTCTCACTCACTCGCCGCTAAGATCCTCGTGAGTTTTTTTCTTCTATCTATCAATGTCGCTTTTGGTTTTAGGGTTTTTGCTTTTTCGTTCTTCGTTATCTTAACTCAGTTACGGTAGAATATTTTGTATAGTGAAACTAAAAGCAGAAACAAAAACAAAATAACAAAAGTATGAGATGTTTGCTAAGGTACGCGACTGCACGTTCTAATGAACCTGGACTTTTTTGTGAGTCGTAGCGCATGGTTACTGTGAGAGGAAGCGCGTGTTTTCTTGCATCGACGACTGAATTTGGAGTTGGTCGTGGAATGACTAAAGTGTCCCTGTATTTGTATGATTCAAGGTGGGATTAGGTAGGAACTATGTCAATTAGAAAAGAATCATGGCACTGAATCTATGTGCGGTTAACAGTTCTGTTTAGCTTTGTTTTTGAGATTAGGTTTTCATTTTCATTGTTATTGATTTTGGTTTATGTGCGGTTTTGGAAAGCATTGTCTTTTATATTGTGCTGTGGAATGGAACAGTTGTAGCAACCAGTAGAGTGGGGCAACATGGTATGTCTGTGATTTCTCACCTCTTTTCACAAGGAATATCACCAAGAGTATTCTCACACTCCTTGAAAGGAGATAGTTACTCTCAATTTGGCTTCCTATCTAATATGTTTACACAATCAGAGTCTTTCTACAGCAATACACTTCATATCTTCAAGTTTTTGGATCAAAACACTAATTATCTTTGGAATCAACTCACTTTGATTTGACAGGGCAGCTGTTATGAATTATATTTGGATCAAAACACTAATTATCTATATCTTCAAGTTTTTGGATCAAAACACTAATTATCTATATCTTCAAGTTTTTGGATCAAAACACTAATTATCTTTGGAATTAACTCACTTTGATTTGACAGGGCAGCTGTTATGGATTGGAGCTATGTTGGTGAATGATTATCTATAAAAAAATCTCGAGATATTTTATGGTTGCACTGTCATTGAATTAGGTTCTGGTATTGGTATGTTCACATTTTATTCTTATGTTTTGTATAAATGATTATTCTACTCTCCTTTAGTTACCAAACCCATTATCGGGTTCTCTTCCTATCTGTTGTGTGCAGTTTTTTAAATCAAATATTTTGGCCTCAACAACTGACAATGAGTTAGGATGAAATTGATTCAAGTTGCCAGGGTTTGGAAAGGTTTTCTCTTTGGGGATTTGATATGATAACTGATGTTGATATTGAGTGTGTTACTTTTAAATGTGTAAAACTTAAGAAATTGTGCATTAAACGTTATCCTGTGTCTAATGTCGGCATTGCAGTATTACAGGAATGTGATCTCTGCATGTCAGTAAGTTACTATTTTGATAAATATAAACAACTAGCATTATTATTTTGAGGTCTTTAATGCTTACTCTTACTCATAGATTCAGTACTTTTATGTTGGACCAGATTCTGGTGCACCTCCTATTGAAGGACACGGCAAGTTGAGGAGGAGTATCGAGGTGCTTATTCAATTTATTATTGATTCATTATATTTAATGTTTTTGCTTAACATTGGTTTCTGTTTCTTTTCTTTACACACTACTACTGAAACCACTGTTAATGACTGAAACTACTTAGATTTTTTATAATGTTTTTCCAATTCTTCTAACTATTTAATTATATGATCTTATTGTTAGATTATGGAGTTAAATGTTTTTTAACTGCATTTCTCTGTTTGGTGCCATTTACTTGTGAAATTTTGTGTGTATAGCTGAATGCATCAAATTATGGACAAGTACCGACTGTTAAATCATAACTGTATAATAGGCAGCAAAGCTTCATTTAAAAAATTGTGAAACCGATTTTTAGAATGAATAGTACAATGAATATATCCAAGATATGTTTAGAATTTTGTTTTAATGGGAGTTGTGAGCCCTTCCAAACACTTACTTAATCACTCATGACATAAGGTAAGCCTAAATAAGTTCTTCCAATCACCCCCATGGTCCAATGGTGCATTCTTTTGTTCCTTTTTCATGATCTCACTATATTCTAAGAAAAGAGAATAATGCAGAAGTTTTATTGAATTGAAAAGTTTTTTCTCTGGTCCAGAAATTAACAGAAGATGCTTTACTACTAAGGAATAAATATTACATTGTAATATATTGTGGGAAGGAATGTAAACTTCACATAAGCTGAAAAACAAGCAGTTATATTGTGAGCTATTTATACAAGCCCTTCCAAACATTTGACTAAGTATTGTGACATAAGATAGGATAATGTCACGTTTTAATTGCAAAAGAACAGATCATCTAAAAGCGTTGTATCGATAATATTTGTGTCATGTTTTAATTGTAAAATAGTATTTGTGCCTCTTAACCATACATTGTCATTTTAATTGTAAAACTTGAAGTTAACGTTGTTTTGTTTAAGATGGACATTCATTCATTCATAAGTTTGTATCAGTATTGCTGAGATCCCTTATTGACTAGAGATATAGCTAAATAAGTCCTTATAAGACTTAAATAATCCTTACCTCTTGAGTTAGCTTTTAGGGTTGAGTTAGATCTAGTCCACAAATTGTAAGACGGACCTTTGGTCTTATACATTTTATTTTTTGTAAAATGTGTATGATATATTATATTATGTTATATATTATTACAATTGACAGTGGTAATCTCAGAAGTGATTGAATTTTTCAGTGAAGTGCATGAACAAGCATTATTATCTTGTGATGCCATGCATCGGGAAAGGAGAATTTTGCTGAAACAAGAAATATGGAGAATGGTGTTGTTTTCTACTGATCAGCCCAGTCTATTGGCCCCCAACATTCAGGTGCCTTTCTTTTGGCATTTTTGAACCATAAAAACATGCTGTATCTGACAGTTGTTGCTGAAAATTTTCTTATGCTTTCTCTTTTAGTTTTATAGATTCACTTGTACACAAGTCCATATTATTAAGTGTCTTCTGTGGTTTGTTTTATTAAGTAAGAAACTGTGATATACTACTACCCATGCTTTAGGGATCAAGATATTAATAAGCTACGTGTAAGCTAACAGTTGTTTCATTTTATTGCAGCGATTCGAGGTTACTCATTGTCTTATCTTTCATCCTGTGCCGGAAGAATCCGATTTTTGCTGGGAACCCCTGGAATGGTGGCTCTTGACATAGATGCTAGCTTGAAAGGAATTCTTCAGCAGATTTTCCACCACCTTGAACACTTGCCAAAACCACAGAGTGAAAATTTTACTTGTAGTGTTTGATGTTGTTCTGTTGATGAACAGTGGTCTTGACAATCAAGGTCTGAAAGATTTCTTGCCAAAAGACGTTTCCAGACTGCATAATCTACAAATCCTGTAAGTTAACTGTTTTACTTTAGAAAAGCATTAAAATTTGTGTCATTGAATGAATGTCTGAATTATGCTTACGTAGATCTCAATAAAAAAAGTGACATGGCAAGTACTGATTTTTGAGTAGTTTAACCTTTTTCTTTCCTTTTTTTTTCCAATTCAAAATAGAAATATCATGTATGTTTATTGTGCAATTTCTCATGCTCGTTTTACTTGTACATTGCTGGAACTTGAGTGGAAACGAAATTGGTGGAGTTATTCCATCTTCACTTGGAACAGTAACTACCTTGCAAGTGCTGTAAGTGAATTCTTGTTCTCACTTTTCTTAGTTCATCCATGATTCCAGTTCTTCCATGAATAAGAATGATCGAAGTGACATGATATAAAGAGCTCTAAACATGAACTTTGATGTTTTGTTTTTTCATTCACATGTATTTGCTATACCTTACTCTTAATATTTCCTACTTATTCTTAAAATTCCCTGCTTGAATTGAAGTGTGTCCTGAACTATATATCCTATCAAAGACTCAAAAATAAAGAACCAAATTTAAGTAAAATTTCACCGTGTAATATATTTCTAGCAGTGTAACCTTTTCATTATGGAAATGATGTAGATATAAGTATTGTAAATATTCCATTCTATAAGATTAGTGTGATTTGTAAAAGCTAATGGAGTAGATAACATAAAAGTTCAATGGTTAGCAATGAATGTGAGGTTCTCTTCTGTTTCACGTTTCAGCATATAGGTGATTGGAATGTACGTACTGTTATGGTCATAATGGCTCAAATTTAGTGAGTAACAAATTATAAAATACATGGGTGACTTATGCATGATTTGAATGGGACATATAAATTGATAAAGAAGGACATACAAATTACATACTCACTCACTCACTCACTCTTCAGTAGGTGGCTTTCTTCTATTTTATAAACACTCACTCTTCAGTAGGTGGCTTTCTTTGTGTGTTGCTGTCATCAAATGGATTTATGGAGCACATTATTATTATACTGCATTGAGATGCTCATGCCAAGACTCGCGTGCCAACCTTGAACCGGAGCAGAGGAGGAAAAGAGTTTTGCAGTGAACAAATCTTCAGAAAGTTATGTTCTTCCACTAGGAGATGTTGTTCTTATTCCTGCTGGTTTACCTCAGCAAGTTAGAAATCTGGAGCACATAGTATATTAGTGTTGTAGTGTTTGATGCTGTTATTAGATTAATTGAATTTCGATTGAGCATTTTCTGCCGAGTCGGTTTTGTTCCAATTGAAATTTTGGTGCGAATTATAGTTGTTGTGCTATGTGTTTGAATTGTTGCGTATGCGACTGGATATTGTATACATGCTATGTGTGATGTGGTTAAAAAATTAGAGAATGCAAGGTTAATGATTGAAAATTTCATACTCTTTGTTTATTAGAATTGTATACATACAAATCTTTGTGTTTTCTGGACTCACGATTTAATGTTTGTGTTTATTGTGTGAATATCATGAAGATTGATGTTTGCTATTAATGTAACCTACAATAGCTGTATTCTGAGTGCAGTTTTTTTTTTTAAATATTTGTAACTTGCGGCGGTTCAAACCGTCATAATATACCAAAGATTTTTTTTTTTTAAAAATATTTACGAATTGCGGCGGTTCAAACTGCCACAATATTCCGTCGCAATCAGCAACTAAAAAAAAATTATTAAGCAAGTTAAGACGGTTGGAAACCGTCACAAATTCGAGATTACGTCCGTTAACTATCCGTCGTGAAAATAACGAAGCTTTGCACGACAATTTTCACAACCGTCGCAATACGGCCTCGCGACGCACGTTTCCGCGACAGTTCTAAAACCGTCGTAACTTGCAAATTGCGACGGTTCTAACCGTCGTAATCTGCCAAAATGAACAGTCGCAATTTGCCAATTTTCTTGTAGTGTCCATTTTCTTTCAATATTTATTTCTTTTTAGGGTTTCTAAAGAAGAAAGTCGTTGGATTTGATAAAGGAGTTTGTTGCATATTTAGTGGCTTATTTTGTGTACATTTTAGTATGAACACAAGTGCGTTCCATATAGTTTGTGCACTCTTATGATGTGAAATAAAATAATATACTTTAGCGCTTAATGAGGATATAAGTATATTCCTCACCTTCAAATCATATGAAGGTTTTTTTTATTTCATCGCCAATCAAATCTTTTGGGTTTTTAAGAGAACCATCAACTTCGCTTTTAGGGATAAAAGACCTATCAGTAATTGCTACCCATAAATTTTTGTCAACTGACATTAAGTGAACATATATGTTATCTTTCCAATAAACGTAATTCTCTTCTTTAAAAAGTGGTGCTCTATTATACGCTTCATTAAGATCATATTCACACATAGTTTTAAACTTTTGATTCGCTTATACCTGATCAAAAGACCAGCTCCGAGGCTAATTGTTGGGTGTGAATATGGACTATAAACAGTTTAGAGACGGGTGAATAAACCTCCCAAGTTTAAAACCAATTTGAATTTTGTTGGAAAAAGGTTTTAACAAGTTTTCAAAAACAGAGTTTATTTGCGTGGCGGAAGCAAATTGCGTCAAAAGATATTGTGCTTATATTGAGAGATTCACAAATGTACTCAATGTGTTACAATATATCCAGTTGAACTACTAAATTTCACCAAATTACAAACTAATCGGATTGTAAAATCTTTCAATTTCACAAGAAGTGTTATCAAATTATTTTCAATTATGAATAAGATCTTGCTATCACAATCTTTAGACTTAGTCCACACTAAGACAATGTCAAAATATCAATTATAAAAAAAAACCTACAACTTATGTAACACATCTCTACTAACAGATAAACCTATCAGCATGCAATTCTAGAAAGAAATAACAACAACCTAATCATGTGATTAACTACGAAATTAAATGAGTGTATGTGTGTTGGTGAAAGAGTGTGTAGTGGTTTGGTATGTTCGTCCTCACTTTGTGCTTAATCCATTTTCCAATGGTTGTCCATTGAAGATTCGTTGATTTTCCTCTATGATTTGTAACAATAATACAAGAGTTCGTATATATTAATCCACAAATAAATGCTGAAAAAAATAAAATTCCTCCTATTTTGGATCTTGACTTGTACACAACTCCAAGAACTAAACTCTACGTGAAATCTTTACTCGAGATTGCTTCTTGAATCATCCAGCCCCAACAACCTTCTCCTAAGTCTTCGTTTGCGGAAATTTCCACACAATTTCGTTGGTCTCTTGAGTGTTGGTCTGTCCGGAGATCAAAAGAATTCCTACCCTATATGTAGACTTCCACACAATGCTAACATGGTTAACCTGGAGAGAATAACCTTCTTATTTTACACTAGAATTGTCATAACCATACATAACACCACACAGTTTTGCAAGCGTCTAAATCCATAAACAAATTATCAAAGAAACGTTAAATCAAAAAATGATTCTCCTTAATAAATCACACATTTATTAGGATAAGATTCAGTTTCATGCAAGAATGAAAAAATAATGAGATAGAAAATGAAATAAATGATTTGTGTATTTTCAAATCATAAATGAAATAATGTGTTTTTTGTAACGCCCCGATTTATTTTAATCATTATTTGTAATTATATTCATGTGTTGATACGTATAATTATGTGACTATGCGTGTTTTATGATGTTTTGGGTACCCCTAGTGGAGGGTAGTGACCTTAGAATTATGGAGTATAAGGTACTGGGGGTGGGTGACCAAAAGTGTAGAACGTGGTGGTGGGAGTATACAAATTATGTGAATTAGTTATTATTTATTTAATTAAATAATATGAGGAGATTATTATTTAAATAAATATTTAGTTTTATTGTTGTTGTTATTATTTTAATGGTTGGATTAAATGATAATAATAATAATAATAATAATAATAATAATAATATAACAATAATATTATATGAGTAGAGAAATAAGGATGACAAAGTGGACTATTCAAGAGGGTTAGTAAGGGTAAGGAAGGAAAACCATATTAGGGGTCTAATGGTTATAGTAGGAAAAGAGAAAATTGGGAAAAAGGCGAATCAGTTTGGAACAATCACATTTTTTTGAGAAAAAAGGAACGGAAGAAAGGAGTAGAGCTAGGGCTTAGAGGACCTTTGAAGAATCGTCAATAAGGTAAGGGTGGGGTTCTTCGATCACTTAGGGTCTGTTTGGTTCAATCGAGGGGAGGGGAGGGGAGGGATTTTTATCGGGGGGAGGGGAGGGGAGGGGAAGGGAGGGGAGGAATTTTAGTTACATGTATGTTTGGTTCAAAATATGAAAGGGGAGGGGAGGGGAGACATTTTATTTACAAATATGTTTGGTTCACAGGGGGAGGGGAGGTATTTTAAAATTATTTTACTTTTTTGTCCTTCTAATTTTACCATAAGAATCATAATATTTACCGTTTATAATTCAAATACAAATTCATTGACAAAATATAAATATTCAATCAAAGAACATCATGAAATTTTTTATAAAAACATAACGATTATAATATATAATTTTAAAAAAATTATCAAATACAATAAAATTTAACAAAAATTATTAAAAACAAAAACATTATGATAATTAAAAAGCAACTTTAAAATATAAAAAATAAAATAAAATAATTTAAACACATATAATAATAACAAGATGAAGATATAAAAATAAATAAAAAATATATAAAAAGAAGATAAAATTTGTTCAAAATAACATTTTTAACATTTTAATAAGTTAAATTTACATTTAAATAAATAAATAAGGGGTAAAAATGTAAATATAATTATAATTAAAATGGAACACCTCCCCTCCCCTCCAAATCCCTCCAAATCGGAGGGGAGCAAAAAGTGGTTCAGGAGAGATTTTGGTCCCCTCCATCTACCTCCTCTCCCCCTCTTAAAATTTGAACCAAACACAAAAACTAATAAATATTCCCTCCCCTCCCCTCCCCTCCCCTCCATTTACCCCCAACCAAACATACCCTTAAGGGATGAATAATGTATGTATGAGGGTGGGTAATTCGTTAGATTTATCTTTATGCATCTCTAATTGATTGGTTGTTATTGGTTGTGTGTCGATGTTCGTAATAACATGTAATTGGTGTAAATTGACCGATTAAATTGTGTTTTATGTGACTCTAATTGATTGTGTAAAAACTGTGGATTCTATGTGTATTTTCGTGTTGTTTGCTGTTGAAATCGGAGAAGACTTAGGATCGGAATCGTGCAGAATCGCAACTGCTGGGTTGCTGATTCACGTAGTTCGCCGTGCAAATAGAAGTTCGCTGGGCGACGGGTTCGCTGGCAGTTCACTGGGCGAACTGGGAAGCAAAAGAAGAGAAAGGGATGGGATACTGGAATGAGGTGTGGGGATGTTCGCCCCAGGTTCGCTGGGCGAACTCCTGGCGAACGAAGTTCGCTGGGCGAATGTAGAGGCGAAGGGAGAGGCAAATATGTAAGCCTCTGATTTTGTATGGAGAAGGTGTTTCGCTGACGACTTCTCTAGGCGAACTTCTAGCGAACTTTGAGCGAGCATGACAGTTTGATTTTCTGCTGTTACGGACATAATTTTCTTAAACTTTAAAAATTCATACCTTCGGATCCGTAAGTCCGTTTCAGTCACCGTTCGAATAATTGGAAAGTTAGTTTCATGTACCTTCTGTTAAAATTAATCTCAATACCATAATTCCAACTATTCGACGCGTTAATTGTATTCCGTGTAAGTTGAGATGTGCTGAATGCCAAAATGTTGTATTCGGTTGTGTGATTACGTGTTGTAGTCGTGGATTTCAGTTGTTGCATGTTTGGCAGGTATATATTGTGTGTTGGACAATTGTAGTGTGATGTGTTGACTGTATGTTAGTCATATGCATTAGTCGCTATTGTATGTCATCGTTGAATGCATATTCATGTTGCATAAAGTTGTGTGATAAGTTATGTGTCTATGTGGGGTGTGAGCGTCTTATCCGGATTATTTAAGATAAAATCTTCTTGTTGTTGTTAAGGTAATCGTGTGCCCATGTGGGGTGTGAGCGAATATATGTGCCGTGTGCCCGTGTGGGGTGTAAGTGACTTATATGGAAATTCTGACAGGAATTATGATCATGAAAAAGGGATCGAATTGGTACCACATGCATTGAGTCGAATTGTGAGTCTCATTGCATTGCATTATGTTGTGATTGTATAGTGGATTGTACGATTGTCTGCTTATGTGGAAAAGGGTGATTTCATTGATGTAGTAATGATGGGGTGAATTGTGTAATTGATTACATGCTTTTATTTTTATATTATGCATTTCTTTTGTTGATTGAGAATCTCACCCCTTCTGTTTAAATGTTGCCTCTACGTGGGTAACGTGCAAATAATCAAGAGTAGTGAGGAGTCGCGGTTAGTGAAGACGGAGTCCTTCACTTTATGTTTCGAGTTAGTGTCTGCTCTGATATTCAACACTGGGGATTATGGAACGCTATGTCTTATTTTCTGTACCGTATGATGTTTGCTTTAATTGATGATGATCACGTGTTTTAAACATGTTATGTTTTAATTGTAGAATTCGGTGAAGTTTCCGCTGCTTATTGAGAAGGATTTTAATATTAATATTTATGTGTTACATGTTAATTATCTGAGCAGGTGCATGTTGGTAGTAACATCCTGATTGCTACATTTTAATTTTGAATTTTACTCTGATAATTATTTTATTTGAAGTGGGGAATTTAGGGTGTTATATAGTGGTATCAGAGCAGGTCGGTCTGTTCGGCCAAGTTGTCGAGTCGTTGTCGTGTGACAGTTGATTACTGTCGATGTCAGTTCCTTAACCATTGTGTTCTATTATTGGTGTGTAACAGATTTGGAATGGCTGGAGGGAACGATGCTGCTATCACTGCTGCTTTGCAGACTGTTGCTCAGACGGTACAGAACCCGCCTCATGCTGGTGAGAATGACGAGTTTCAGAAGAATATACCGCCTACCTTCAAGGGAAGATATGATCCGGATGGGGCGCAGGCTTGGCTCAAGGAGATCGAGAGAATCTTTCGGGTTATGGAATGTCCTGAAGCATAGAAGGTGCGGTTAGGTACTCACATATTGACTGAGGAGGCTGATGATTGGTGGGTTAGCAGTCGTCAATTGTTGGGAGCAACAAGAGAGGTAATCACTTGGGCTGTGTTCAGTTGGGAGTTCTTAAGGAAACATTTTCCTGAAGATGTCCGAGGAAAGAAAGAGATTGAGTTTCTATAATTGAAGCAGGGTAACATGACAGTTACGGAGTATGCTGCCAAATTCTCAGATCTGGCTAAGTTTTACTCTCACTACAGTGCGACGACTGCTGAGTTCTCAAATTATGTCAAGTTTGAGAATGGATTGAGGCAAGAGATCAAATAGGCGATTGGTTATCAGTAGATCAGAAGGTTTCCAGATTTGGTGGATTGTTGTAGGATCTTTGAGGAAGACATCAAGGCTCGATCGGCTCACTATAAAGGGCTGGCCGAGAGGAAGGGAAAACAACCGATGAACCGTGGGAAGCCTTATGCAGCCCCAACTGAGAAGGGTAAACAGAAACATGCTGATGGCAAGAAGCCGAGTGGGGGAGGTGCCCCTGCTCCTCTTAAGTGTTACAGGTGTGGTGAGCTAGGTCATAGTGTCAGTTAGTGCACGAGTGATGTGAAGAAATGCTTCAAGTGTGGACAAGCAGGACATCTGATTGTGGACTGCAAAGTTAATGTGGTGACTTGTTACAACTGTGGAGAATATGGTCACATTAGTACTCGTTGCCAGAAGCCAAAGCAAGCTTTAACTGGAGAAAAAGTGTTCGCTTTGACAGGGACTCAAACTTCCAGTGATGACAGACTGATCAAAGGTATATGTTACATTAATAACACGCATTTGATTGTTATTATTGATACTGGTGTTACTCATTCTTTTATTGTTGCTGATTGTGTGAGAAGACTAGGCCTTGTTGTTTCTTCTATGAAGGGAAATATGGTTGTCGAAACTCCTACAAAGGGATCGGTGACCACTTCCATAGTCTGTTTGAATTATCCACTATCAATCTTTGATAAGGACTTTGGTGTGGATCTTATTTGCTTGCCATTGGGAAATCTTGATGTGATCTTGGGTATGAACTGGTTGGAGTTCAACCATGTTCACATTAACTGTTTTAACAAGTCGGTGCGATTTCTTGCTCCTGAGGAAGGGGAAGAAGATGGTTTTCTATCTACTAGAGAGTTGAGAGAGCTCTTAGAAGAAGAAGCTCAGGTGCTTGCATTGTTTGCATCTTTGTCAGTGGAGAGTGAGTCGGTGATTAATGAATTGCAGGTGGTGCGTGAATTTCCCGAAGTGTTTTCGGATGATATTGCTGATGTACCGCCAGAGAGAGAAGTGGAGTTTACTATTGATCTTGTCCCTGGTACCAGACCTATTTCTATGGCACCATACAGGATGTCATCCTCAGAATTAACAGAGTTGAAGAAGCAACTAGAAGAGTTGTTGGAGAAGAAATTTGTGAGACCAAGTGTATCACCTTGGGGAGCTCTGATGTTGTTGGTGAAGAAAAAGAATGGCAATATGAGGTTATGTATCGACTACAGACAACTGAATAGAGTGATGATTAAGAACAAGTATCCGCTTCCAAGAATAGATGACTTGATGGATCAGTTAGTTGGGGCCCGTGTGTTTAGCAAGATTGAATTGAGGTCGGGTTATCATCAGATGCGAGTAAAGGACAAAGATATTCAGAAGATGGCCTTCAGGACTCGATATGGACATTATGAGTATGTAGTGATGTCGTTCGGAGTTACTAATGCACCTGGTGTATTCATGGAGTATATGAATCAGATTTTTCATGCTTACTTGGATCAATTTGTGGTTGTCTTTATTGACGACATTCTAATCTATTCTAAGTCAGAAGAGGAACATGATGAGCATTTGTGGATCGTGCTGCAAGTGTTAAAAGAAAGGAAGCTCTATGTTAAGTTGTCTAGGTGCAAATTCTGGTTGAGAGAGGTAAGTTTTCTTTGTCATGTTATTTCAGGTGATGGTATTGTTGTGGACCCATCCAAGGTAGATGCAGTTCTACAGTGGGAGTCTCCGAAGTCGGTAACTGAGATTAGAAGCTTTTTGGACTTGGCTGGTTATTACCGTAGGTTTATTGAAGACTTTTCGAAGTTGGCACTTCCGTTGACTCAGTTGACTTGAAAGGGTAAAGTGTTTGTGTGGGATGTTCACTGTGAGAAGAGTTTCCTTGGGTTGAAGAAGAGATTGACTACAACTCCAGTTTTAATTCTACCCGAACCAGATGAACCGTTTGTGGTGTATTGTGACGCTTCGTTGATGGGTTTAGAAAGTGTATTAATGCATAATGGAAAGGTTGTGGCTTATGCTTCACGACAGTTAAGGATCCATGATAGGAATTATCCAACTCATGATTTGGAATTAGCTGCAGTGGTGTTCGTAATGAAAATTTGGAGGCACTATCTTTATGGTTCCAAATTTGAAGTGTATAGTGATCATAAGAGCTCGAGGTATCTTTTTGATTAGAAGGAGTTGAACATGAGGCAAAAGAGGTGGTTAGAATTCTTAAAGGATTATGATTTCGGTTTGAATTATCACCCTGGTAAAGCTAATGTCGTGGTTGATGCTTTGAGTCGGAAGACTTTGCAAATGTCTGCTATGATGGTTAAAGAATTGGAATTGATTGAACAGTTCAAAGATATGAGTCTAGTTTGTGAGCAGACACCGCATAGTGTGATGTTGGGCATGCTGAAGATCAACAATGAATTTCATAATAGTATCAGGGAGGGTCAGAATTTGGATGTGAAACTGGTGGATTTGACGATTGGAAATAAGCAGACAGAAGGTAACGACTTCAGAGTGGATAAACAAAGTGTGTTGAGGTTCCGTGATAGGATTTGTATTCCTGATGATTCTGAGTTGAAAAGAATGATCTTAGAAGAAAGTCATAGGAGTAGCTTGAGTATCCATCCAGGAGCTACAAAGATGTATCAATACTTGAAGAAGATATTTTGGTGGCCTGGATTAAAACGTGATGTGGCTAAGTTTGTATATGCTTATTTGACTTGTCAGAAGGCGAAGGTGGAACATCAGAAACCTGCTGGTTTGATGCAACCGTTAGATATTCCAGAATGGAAGTCGGACAACATTTCCATGGATTTTGTGACTGGATTGCCTAATACGCCGAGAGGACATGATTCCATTTGGGTAGTAGTGGATAGACTGACGAAATTAGCACATTTCATTCCGATCAAAATCAGTTTTCCTCTGCAGAGGCTAGCAGATATTTATATTCAGGTGATTGTGAAGTTGCATGGAGTTCCGTTGAGTATTGTGTCGGATAAAGATCCAAGATTCACTTCCAGATTTTGGGAGAGTTTGCAAGAAGCTTTGGGATCGAAAATGAGATTGAGCTCAGCTTATCACCCGCAGACGGATGGACAGACGGAGAAGACTATACAATCCTTTGAGGATTTGTTGAGGGCTTGTGTGTTTGAACAGGGAGGTGGATAACCAATGTCGTTGATCGAGTTCGCTTATAATAACAGTTATCATTCCAGTATTGGGATGGCACCTTTTGAAGCTTTGTATGGTCGGAGGTGTCAGACGCCTTTGTGTTGGCATGAATATGGTGAGAGTGTAGTACTTGGACCTGAGATTTTTCAGCAGACTACTGAAAAGGTGAAGCTGATTCGGGAAAGGATAAAAGCTTCGCAGAGTAGGCAGAAGATCTACCATGATAAGAGGAGGAAAGATCTTCAGTTCCAAGAGGGAGACCATGTGTTTTTGAGAGTCACTCCGGTGACCGGTGTTGGACGTGCGTAGAAGTCGAGGAAGTTTACTCCTCGGTTTATTGGTCCATATCAGATTTTCGCATGAGTTGGACCTGTTGCCTACAGAGTGGCGTTGCCACCTAAATTGTCGAATTTGCACGATGTGTTCCATGTGTCGCAACTTCGGAAGTATGTTCCGGATCCATCACATGTGATTTCGATGGATGATGTAGAAGTGAGGGATAACCTTACAGTTGAGGTCTTACCAATACGGATTGAAGACCGCGAGGTAAAACAATTGAGAGGTAAAGATATCACTCTGGTAAAGGTAGTGTGGGGAGGCGCGACCGGTGGAAGTATGACTTGGGAATTAGAGAGCAGGATGCGAGAGTCGTATTTGGAGTTATTCGTATGAGGTAAATTTTCGAGGACGAAAATATTCTAAGTGGGGGAGGGTTGTAACACCCCGATTTATTTTAATCATTATTCGTAATTATATTCATGTGCTGATATGTATAATTATGTGACTATGCGTATTTTGTGATGTTTTTGGTACCCCTAGTGGAGGGTCGTGACCTTAGAATTATGGAGTATAAGGTATTGGGGGTGGGTGACCAAAAGTGAAGAACGTGGTGGTGGGATGAGTATACTAATTATGTGAATTATTTATTATTTATTTAATTAAATAATATGAGGAGATTATTATTTAAATAAATATTTAGTTTTATTATTGTTGTTATTATTTTAATGGTTGGATTAAATGATGATAATAATACTAAGGCTTAATACCCTTTTTGGTCCTCTAACTATAGGGGTAGGTCCAATTAGGTCCTATTTCTTTTAAAAGTGTCAAATTGGTCCCATACGTTTTTAAATAGGTTCGTATTGATCTTTTCCGTTAATTACAGGCTAACGGTGTTAAAAATGATGGTGTGGAATGTGACTTAGATGGTGTGTGTAGCACAGTCAGCATCTCCTTGTTCGTTCAATCTGAGACTGTATAATCCACCCCCAATTCCAAACCCTAGGTTACAAAATCCCCAAAATTAACCAAATTGAAAGGAAAATCCCCGTCCAATAATGAGTTATGGGCGAGTTTCTTCTTCATCTTCAAGAACCTGCGTCGATTCGTAAGTGTATACCAGTTTTGGGAAAGTCAAGTGTGGTTGTGGAGACCTTGCTGTACTTCGCAAGGCAAGAACTGTCCAAAATTATGGAAAGCTTTTTTGGGGTTGTCAACATTTTAAGGTAATCTTCTATCTCAAACGCATTCCTTCCATCTGGTACATCTTCATTGTTCTTAAGTTGCCTTCATATATGTACAGGGACACACGAATGCATGGTGCGGTTTTTCTGAATGGTTCTATGATGATTCAAGAGATGACAATGGAAGATTGAAATGGAAGATTGAAATGCAATTTAAGGAATTGGAAGAAGCCCAAAAAGAGTTGGCAGAGGCAAAAAGAATGGTTGAAGTTTTTAGGGTAAAAAATTTGCAGCTAGATGAAGCTTTGAAGAACACAAGGAAATGGAAGATAATCTAGAAGTGCTTGTGCTTTACTGTGTTATTTGTTTTAGTGGTTAAGGTGTTGTGAATGTTGGAACATATGTTGTTAGTTGTTGGTAGTTTATCAGCTGTTTTTTTTCTTGTGAAATGGATGTAAAAGTAGCTTCCATAACATGTACTAATGGTCTGAGTAAAAGAGTATTGTTGTTGCCAATATTTTAGTGTTATTGCCATATTTATCAGTTGTTGCCATATGTGTTGTAAAATTTGTTGTAAATAACATGTAGTAATGGTCCGAGTAAAATAGTAGTTTTGTTGCTGTCATAAACATATTTTAGTGCCATATTTTAGCAGTTGTTGTAGGTTGTGGCATACAGAGTTGTACATATTTGTACACCAAATTTGTAACCTGATTTTTCTCATTGTATATGAAACAGAGTTGTAGATATCAGTCCACTAAATTTTGTATAAACCATATTTGTACATCAAATTTGTAACCTGGTTTGTACAATAACAACTTAACAGAAAATTTGTACAACATAACAACTTGTATACACCAAAATTTGACAACAGGTGGATAGAAGTATCAGTAGCATAAGTACTTAACAGAAAACTTTAGTAGCATAATTTGACAACAGCATAACAGAAGTATCAATACATAAGTACACCATTACACATAATAGCTGAAGCATATCAGAAATGCTTAGTACACAAAATAGCAGAAATTGTTCATAATATCAGAAAACAACATTACACAATACAACACAAACTATAGACCCTAAGAGGATTTCTTTGAAATGTTCCTTTTAGTTGGTGTTGTCCTTCTAGTAGTAGGACCCACTGCATTCTGTGATGCACTCAATCTGGTGGTGGGTCCTCTTGAAAGCTGTGCTGGTCTCTTAAAAGGCAACTTGTGCCTAGCTTGTGTTGCAGTCTTGTTGTTAATTGTCTGAGAAACCTGAGTTGCCTGGGATGCCTGAGTTGTTCTGGTTGCCTGAGTTGTTTTACTAGCCTGAGTTGACTTGGTTGCCTGAGTAGTTTTAGTTGCCCTAGTTGACTTGGTTGCCTGAGTTATTTTAGTTGCCTGAGTTGACTTGGTTGCCTGAGTTGCCTGAGTTGCCTGAGTAGATGCCTGAGTTGCTTGAGTTGCCTGGGTTGCCTGACTTGCTTGAGATACTTGTTGAGATGGTTGCTGAGAAACCTGTGATGCCTGTTGTGGTGGCTGAGCCATCTTACATGTTGATTTGTTGTGCCCAGTTTGTCTACACCTAGTGCACCTCAAAATCATACCAGTTTTTCTTATTTTCCTGTCAGAACCATCAATCTCACCCTGTTCTCTATTCCTCTTCTTCTTTGGGTTTCCAGGCATTTTCTTGAATTTGGGAGGCTGCACATCAGGGTATTCGGTTCTCACCCATAAATTTGTACCATTCAGAGGGTAAATTATAGGTTCATACACCTTAATATACCTACCCTTCTTGTAATATTCTGGGACAAACTCATCAACAACAAAACCTCTACTCTTCATTGAGGAAATTGCATGGACGCATGGGAGACCAGTTAGCTGCCACTTTCTGCAAGAACAACCATGTTCCTTTAAGTCGACAGTGAACATGTCTTACTGATTCTCAATATGTCTCACCTCAAAAATATATTCAGATGACATCCTGTAAAAGTAAGTGCATTATCTATCAAAAGTAAGTCATAATAATTAAACACAGAAGTAAGTCTATTACCTATCATAAGTAAGTCATAATAATAAAAGACAAAAGTAAGTCTATTACCTTACTATCCAAAAATTTGTATAACTGCTTGTTTTCTCCACCTGCTTCTTTATGTTTGGCAACACTCCATCATCACCCAAATTAGTGAACTTCAACCTATTTGCCGCCCATTTTTCCATTATATATCCCCTACTATCTTTTAACATTGTGACCAAAGGTTTTGCCCTTGCTTCCATAATCACACCGTTGAAAGCTTCTGACATATTATTCAGGACAGTATCACACTTTGTTGTGGTTCTGAAGTAGGACTTGCTCCAAAATCTTGGTGGTGTTTGCATCATGTGTTTGTAGGCCTCTTCATTTATCCTCCTCATGCCTCTCATCTCTCTTTCCCAAGCCTGTGGATAAGTAGCTCTTATTGCCTTCCAAATGATCTCTTTGAACACTTTTCCCGGAAATTTCTTCCTAAAATTATTGTATAGATGTCTCACACAAAACCTCTGTTCAACACTTGGTAACAATTCATCCATAGCTGGAAGAAGACCCTGCAAATGCATATATCAAATAAAAGTTCAAAATTACATTCTAAATCAAAAAATACATTCAAACTTAAATTAATGTAATAAATCTAGTGGTACTTTTTGCTGATCCGAAATGAAAGTATAGGTTATACATTCTTCTCTTCCACCCAAATCATAAATGAGGAGCTTTAAAAACCAAGTCCATGAGTCTCTATTTTCCCCTTCCACCACAGCAAAGGCAATAGGCAACATTTGATCATTAGGATCTGTTCCATTACATCTAAGATCTGGCCACCACATAGGCCCTTTAAAAAACATCCATCAAGGCCAATAATTGGCCTACACAACTTAAAACTTTTCTTACAAGCATCATAACAAATGTACAACCTCTTGAAATAAGGTCTAGCATCCTCAACACCCTCTTGAACTGGTGTGACATTTATCTTAACAGTGGAACTGAGATTTGTCCTCAAAATTTCATGACAGTAGTCATAAATCCTAGTGTAATCTCCTAAATAAGATCCATCTACCATATCCCTGGCTGCAAATCTGGCCCTAATTGCCTTTGTCTTGTTAACAACTACATTCCATTTCTTAAGAGCCTTCTCCTTAATATCCTTTAGCTTAAGCTTAGGATTGTTTTTCAATGTATTTTGCAACCTCTTGCTTAACCATTTCGTGCTCATTATCTTGACATTATACTCTCTAGCACAATTATGTGTGTCAACTAATTTTCTAAGCTACCAAGTGTCCTCATCAGGAAGCTTTCCACAATAGGCCTCCCACTGACTACCATCTTTACATACCACCTTCACTCATTTGTTGTCATTTTTTAGAAACTTTAGACCTCTCCCATTCTGAACAGCATGTGTTTGAATAGGTTCCCAAATCCCATTTATAGTTAGACATGTCTTTCATAGCCTTGAAAATTGGATGCTTCCTATTCCTTGGTTCTTCATCATCCTCAGTGTCACATCCACTATCTAGTTCATCACTATCATACACAACTGCATTCTCACCTCCACTATCTGCTTCCCCTGTCCTTTTATTGATTTTACTACTTTCTTCATGTTTTTCATCATACTCCACCATTTTGGCAACATGTTCTTCATCATAATCCAAACAAACATCAGAATCACTAAAATCAAGCTCCAATGCACTATCATAATTATATGATGAATCCTCACTGTCATCAGAGCTTGTGTCACTCCCATCATGAACCTCACCATGAATCCCATCAACACCCTCAACAGCCTTGACATTCTCATCAGCAGCAACATTCTCACCAGAATTCACTCCCTCACCAGCCTTAACACCCTCACCAGAATTCACTCCATCACCAGCCTTAGCACCCTCACCAGAATTCACTCCACCACCAGCCTTAACACCCTCACCATAATTCACTCCCTCACCAGGGTGGACACACTCAACAGAAATGTTTACATCCTTAAGGACTTGATTAACAAGTTCAGCAACAATATCATATTATTCTCTGCTCACAACATCCAAAGGTTCTTCATTTAATATGTCCTCCTCCATGTTTGTAGGTTCTTCATTTAATGTGTACTCCTCTATGTTTGTAGGTTCTTCATTTAATGTGTCACCCTCATCAACATACTCAGGTTGGGATAATGGGTGTTCAATGTATATGTCGACCTTCAGATGTACCCTACATAGGTCAGCTATCTCTAACGCACCTTTATCATCACTGAGCACATTAATCCCAAATGTAGGATCCTTGTAGTATATATTGTCTACCTCAGTATACCCTATGTCTTTCAAAACACCTATCAACTCAAAATACGACCACCTATCAACATCTACCTGTAATTCGTTACATTTACCCCCCACGTAATTTGCTTTATCAGAGTCAATAAATTCCCCACTATGATGAATGTTGAGGGTAATCATTTCTTCCATTTCAACCTAATATCATAAACAAGCAGAAACTTTACGAAACGAACATAAAAAACCCTAATTTTAAAAAGGAGGCAACAAACCCTAATTTCTACACACAAACCCTAGACTACAGAAAACGAAAATTTTACGAAAGTAACATAGCCACTAACTAGTATATTGCTTCGTCTTCAATCGTATGTCTGGGAATCTTTGTGTTCGTCTTCACCCTCGGTCGTCCGCTATGCTTCGTCTTCGTCTGCTATGCTTCGTCTTTGTCTGTTATGCCTTCTCTTCTAGGGTTAAATGTGCAGCACTAAAATGACTTAAGGAAAATAAGCCACAATTCTGAATTGACCTATATAAACCGTGCCACATCCCCATTCAGAAACATACACATCAGCACATCCATGCCATGTCATCAACATTTTAAGTGAAATTTTAACTTTTCTAATGGCAAGGACAAACGTGGACCTATTTAAAAACGTATGGGACCAATTTGACACTTTTAAAAGAAAGAGGACCTAATTGGACCTACCCCTATAGTTAGAGGACCAAAAAGGGTATTAAGCCTAATACTAATAATAATAATAATAATAATAATAATAATAATAATATAACAATAATATTATATGAGTAGAGAAATAAGGAGGACAAAGTGGACTATTCAAGAGGGTTAGTAAGGGTAAGGAAGGAAAACCATATTAGGGGTCTAAGGGTTATAGTAGGAAAAGAGAAAATTGGGAAAAGGGAGAATCAGTTTGGAACGATCACTTTTTTTTTAGAAAAGAGGAATGAAAAAGAGGAGCAGAGCTAGGGCTTAGAGGACCTTCGAAGAATCGTCAATAAGGTAAGGGCGGGGTTCTTCGATCACTTAAGGGATGAATAATGTATGTATGAGGGTGGGTAATTCGTTAGATTCATCTCTATGCATCTTTAATTGTTTGGTTGTTGTTGGTTGCGTGTCGATGTTCGTAATAACATGTAATTGATGTAAATTGACCGATTAAATTGTGGTTTATGTGACTCTAATTGATTGTGTAAAAACTGTGGATTCTATGTGTATTTTCGTGTTGTTTGCTGTTGAAATCGGAGAAGGCTTAGGGTCGGAATCGTGCAAAATTGCAACTGCTGGGTTGCTGATTCACGCAGTTCGTTGTGCGAATAAAAGTTCACTGGGCGAAGGGTTCGCTGGAAGTTCATTGGGCGAAGGGTTCGCTGGGAGTTCACTGGGCGAAGCGAAATAAGAGAAAGGGAATTAGATACTGAAATGAGGTGTAGGGAGGTTCGCCCAAGGTTCGCTAGGCAAACTCCTGGCGAACGAAGTTCACTGGGCAAACGTAGAGGCGAATGGGGAAGGCAAATATGTAAGCCTCTGGATTTTGTATGGAGAAGATGTTTCGCTGGCGACTTCGCTAGGCGAACTCCTAGCGAAGGACAGTTCACTGGGTGAACTTTGAGCTAGCATGACAGTTCGGTTTTCTGCTGTTATAGACATAATTTTCTTAAACTTCAAAAAATCATATCTTTTGATCTGTAAGTCTGTTTCAGCCACCGTTCGAATTGTTGGAAAGCTGGTTTCATGTACCTTTTGTTAAAATTAATCTCAATACCAGAATTCCAACTATTCGATGCATTAATTGTATTTCTTGTAAGTTGAGATGTGTTGAACACCGAAATGTTGTATTCGGTTGTGTGATTGCGTGTTGTAGCTGTGGATTTCAGTTGTTGCATGTTTGGCAGGTATATGTTGTGTGTTGGACAGTTGTAGTGTGATGTGTTGATTGTATGTTAGTCATATGCATTAGTCGCTGTTGTATGTCGTCGTTGAATGCATATTCATGTTGCATAAAGTTATGTGATAAGTCGTGTGCCCATGTAGGGTGTGAGCGTCTTATCCGAATTCTTCAAATAGAATCATGTTGTTGTTGTTGTTAAGGTAATCGTGTGCCCATGTGGGGTGTGAGCGATTACGTGTGTCGTGTGCCCGTGTGTCGTGTGAGCGACTTATATGGAAATTCCGACGAGAATTATGATCATGAAAAAGGGATCGAATTGGTACCACATGCATTGAGTCGAATTGTGTGGGTCTCATTGCATTGCATTATGTTGTGATTATATAGTGGATTGTACGATTGCCTGCTTATGTGGAAAAATGTGATTTCATTGATGTAGTAATGATGAGGTGAATTGTGTAATTGATTACATGCTTTTATATTTATATTATGCATTTCTTTTGTTGATTGAGAATCTCACCCCTTCTGTTTGAATGTTGCCTCTACGTGGGTAACATGCAAATAATCAAGAGTAGTGAGGAGTCGCGGTTAGTGAAGACGGAGTCCTTCACTTTATGTTTCGAGTTAGCGTCTGCTCTGATATGTAACACTGGGGATTATGAAACACTATGTCTTATTTTCTGTACCGTATGATGTTTGCTTTAATTGATGATGAACACGTGTTTTAGACATGTTATGTTTTAATTGTAGAATTTGGTGAAGTTTCCGCTGCTTATTGAGAAGGATTTTAATATTAATATTTATGTGTTACATATTAATTATCTGAGCAGGTGCATGCTGGTAGTAACATCCTGATTGCTATATTTTAAATTTGAATTTTAATCTGATAATTGTTTTATTTGAAGTGGGGAATTTAGGGTGTTATATTTTCTAACATTAACTATTTTGAAAGGTTTATAGATGAAAATGATTTATAGGAGTTGGAGATGAAGAACAAAAATAAATGAAAAATTCATATTTGATTCGTGTCAAGAGCATTTAATGATTCGAGTCAAGTTTGTAAAGTAATGAGAAACAAGATCAACACTTAAAATAGGAAACCCATTTTTGTAATTCGACTCAAGCAAAGTCATGATTTGACTCACATAGGGTTGTGACTCAAGTCAGGGCACGAGTATGATTCGACTTAAAGCAAGTAGTGGTTGGAAAAGGAATTTTTATTCGATTCAAGCATACACTGTGGTTCGACTCACAAGATCCATAAACATCTTATTACTCTGTGCCTTGTTTGATTCGAGTCATGGATGTGTGTGATTCTACTCACACATCCAAAATCTCAATAAAATCATGTTTTCAACTATGTTTTAAGATTCTACCTTTGACATGACTTGAACCAATCTCAAGTGTGGTTTTTTTTCCAACAAAAATCAACTAATTGACCTAAAGCATAATGTTCATACTTAAACACAAACATTGTGAATTATGCATGCTAAAAACACATATATTAAACTCGATCCTAAAACATGTGCAATTGAAAAGGATACTCGCATATGAAACTAAATTCAAAGTAAAACTTAAGAGGCAAGCAACAAAATCATATTGGTTACTCCCCTCTAATGTATCATAGACATGCTACTTCATTAGCCATTAACAAATATATCCACAAATAAGCATGAATATCTTTCAGTACCGAAATATGTCTTTTTTTCCTTGTCTTTTCTCACTTGAGGTTTTAAGGCATGTTGCAACAATTCTCCACATTGACTTAAAACCAAAGATGACGTCAATTTAACCACCAGCCACCTTGATGCTCTTTCCAAAACTTGAATCACTCTTCAACAAATTTGATAAAGTTCAAGCAATGCTTGAACCTTGATCTTGACAATGATTTGGTGAACATATCAAGCGATGACGATGTCGAATATTCACTAAAGCTTAAACCTTAAGTGAATCTTAACTAGTATTCAATTAAGATGATGGTGAATACCAAACTAAGGATATATGTTTGGTAAAATATTTGTAGATGGTCCATGAGATAGCTATACATATTAACTTATCTTAGGTAACTTATATGCTTAGAGGAAAAAAAACTCTTGAGCATATCTCTTGTCAAAACTCATTAGCACGAAGAAACCTGGGCACACCAAAATAGTAATACAAGAAGTCCCAAGGTTGGCACACCTATAATCCAATACCTAACAAGCGAGCATTTTCCTTTAGATGATGAGGAGGCGAGACAAATAAAAAAGTTGTCTCTTAAATGTACTTTGGTTTCAAGAAAGTTATATAAATGGGAAGAGCATCCCAATGTTAAGGTGCCTCAATGAGAACGAGGCAATGTTGGTACTAATGGATGTGCATGAAAGCCACATAAGGGAAGAATAATGGTGAATAAGTTATTGAAATCCATATTTTTTTAGGCTTAATACCCTTTTTGGTCCTCTAACTGTAGGCCTGGGTCCAATTTGGTCCTCTTTCTTTTAAAAGTTTCAAATTGGTCCCTTACGTTATCTAACTGAATCAAATTGGTCTTTTCCGTCAAATATTTGTAACACCGTTAGAAATTAATGACGTGGCATCTGAGGTGGCGATTTATGATGACGTGGTATATGATTTATTAATTTTTTTATTATTTATAACTTTTTTTCATTATCCATGTCATTTTATTAGTAAATTATTAATTAATTTTTTTGAAATTCATATAGAATTAAATTTATACAAATTTTTAAAAATTTAGTTACTATTACTTGGGCTTGATAATAGCAGCCCATTAGTCAAACTTTATTGGTAGTGTGTGAATAAGTAGTTTATAAACACTAATGCTTATCACTTCAATTTCGATGTGGGACTCAAACAAAGCAAGACCAATACATTCCAGTACCTTCCCACTAATATTCTGCCTAATAAAATTTCTCACCATCTCAAAAGCATCATCAAAAGAAATAATTGAAACACGAATCTGATGAGGGGATTGTAATTACACGCACTGCTAGATTTATTTTTGCTCTGGTTGTCACTTCTGTGGTCTAAGTTGCTTCTGTATTTGGTGCACCTGCTTCATTGTTCTGGTCCACACGTATTATGCACTCCCATGTCATAAGTCACTTCCTTCAAAATAAGTCACTTCCTTCTTCCTTATAAAAGTCACTTCCTTCTTCCTTATAAAAGTCTCCAAAGCAACAGATCTTGCACCAAGGTTCTCAGAAGATAGTTCACTAAATCTTTCAAAATAAGAATTCCCCACAGTTCCATCAAGCATCATTAGAAATTTCTTAAATGTTATCACAAGTGGATATGAATTAGCAGGAAGATTAACAAAAGAGTCGGGTATGTTCTTAAACTGTATTGATGTATCAACATCATCTATATCTTCATCAATAGAGCAGCTTTTGTCAGAAAAAACCCCACCACATATGAATCTGTATGCACAACATAAAAAATATTTTGATACCAATTAAATATTGCATAGAAAACTCTGAATCAAACATGAGGACCAAATTATTTAAAATGACTTGCACGAGTTCCATACCTTTTCATTCTAACAACCTGGTGTTTCACTACTTGACATAGTTTAGGACTCACTGTTACAAATAATTGGTGTAAGACAGGTCTGCCATTCACAGAAGAGCTGTCTTTATCCTCTTCAGAGTAATTCAAACAAGGAACTTCAGACCTCTTAATTCCATTATTATCAAGATTCTTAATTTTGATGATTTCTGTTGATTTTCCCCAACTCACGGGAACCTCCATTTTCCTAGAAAAGAAGCAAAACACAAACTATCAGTTAGCTAAAGCACCTTAGGTGTAATGAAATACAATCAAAGTACTTACCCCTCAAAACATTGCTCGCTGCAGCGACTTATAAAAGCATCAGTATAGCTTCCAAAAATATTATCACTAAAAAGAACCTGCACAAACATTGAGAAAGAAATATGAACTAAAGGTCAAGCATGTGATCGTAGTAAGTAATATTACATGATCGGCGATCCAATACCTTCCACCTAGAGTTTCTAACGTCAAGCACCAAAGCTTTCCACACATTTTCCTGATTCATTAGTGTCCTTTCTTTTCCCAATATCCATAGACAATGCCTGTTAAATACAAAAAGCAGCAGCATTGACACAAACATTTAGTTTTTCAGTACATGTGTGGAAGTTATGAAATAGTTGCAATTTATATGGATTTAGTTATATAATTATTGCATTTGAGTCCTATAAATATTCATTTTTCAGCTTTTATCAATCAATACAATAATTTTAACAATTGCATGTAGGCAATGGAAGAGCAGCAGTCTATAAATCCACGGTATTGCTGGGAAGAAATTTTATTAGGCAGAATATTAGTGGGAAGGTACTGGAATGTATTGGTCTTCCTTTGTTTGAGTCCCACATCGAAATTGAAGTGATAAGCATTAGTGTTTATAAACTACTTATTCACACACTACCAATAAAGCTTGACTAATGGGCTGCTATTATCAAGCCCAAGTAATAGTAACTAAATTTTTAAAAATTTGTATAAATTTAATTCTATGTGAATTTCAAAAAAAAAATTAATAATTTACTAATAAAATGACAAGGATAATGAAAAAAAAATTATAAATAATAAAAAAAATTAATAAATCATATGTCACGTCATCAAAAATCGTCATCTCAGATGCCACGTCATTTATTTCTAACGGCGTTACAAATATTTGACGGAAAATACCAATTTGATTCAGTTAGATAACGTAAGGGACCAATTTGAAACTTTTAAAAGAAAGAGGACTAAATTGGACCCAGACCTATAGTTAGAGGACCAAAAAGAGTATTAAGCCTTTTTTTTATCTACCTTGTTAAGTGACAACACCAATTTTGTCAACAAGTACGACAAGTGTCAATAATTCTTAGACCTAAGTCGTGTTCTAGTTGACGTCCTCCGTTCAGTGACCTTGTAGTGGCCATTCCATGTGCTGGAAGTTGAAATTCTTGGACCATTCCCACTGGCTCCAAGACATATGAAATTCTTATATGTATAAGTGAATTACTTCACCAAGTGGATATAAGGAGAGACAATGTCAAAAATTACAGTGGAGAGAGTGAGACATCTTTATTAAAGACGAATTATTTGTAGCTTTGACCTACCGAAATACATCATCTTAGAAAATTGAACCCAATTTGTCAGTTTGTCAATAAGGAAAATTTTTTAACACTTAAGAAGCAATATCAAATTCGTCTCATTCGAGCACTCACATGCTAACGACTGAGCCAAATCAACTAACAAGGTCATCCTCCACGAGATCAAGAAGAACTTAAAGAAAGCAAAGGGGTTGTGGCAAAAAAAAACTATAAGAGATAACAACAACAAAATTAAATATTCTTAACATCAATAATCTCTATCATCTAAAACTTCTACTTAATATGTCACAAAAGCTATAATTATTATGGATGTATCATACAACATGTCACTCCTCCATGAAAGAAATACAATTTAAATTGGTGTATGGTTAAAATATGATATTTCTTGTTAAAGTAGATACTCTTACTTGGCGGAGTGAAACATTTGATGAAAGAGAAAATGAAATAGATCTTAAACGTAAAATGACACACATCAAAAAATTCATAATAGAAATTAAGAGTTTTTAGAAGGTGCAACTTAAAAGTAGCGCCGAGCAACATGATCAAATGAGACTTAATGTATTATTTAAATAATAATACTATAGCACTCTAATTTATTATCTTTTGTTTTATATTCACAATAAAAGCATACATTAAAAGAAGGTTTAATTAATCAGTGTTAGAATCCCTTAATTTAATTTAAGATTTCATTTTGCTCTCATATTTAATAAAAATTACTTTTCAATCTCTCAAAAACTATTATGTTAGCTAATTTAGTCAATTCTATACATTTTTAACTATAAATGTATTAGGTGAGACAATATTTTTGAGTGTCAATCATAGGCTTTATTATTTTTATAATTTTAACCATTTGATATTTTTATTGAATTTTACATTTTTGAATTTTGATGGTCTATTAATTGTAACCGGTACATCATTAACATTTTTTTTTACATATATCCACCATCATCATCATCTCCATTAAACTTTATTAAAATCTTAGAAATATTAAAAAAATTAAACATTATGAAATTCATTCTTAGATTTATTCCAGATTTAATTTTCTCCTTAACTCACATCCTGCTAAAGTTGAAGGTTGTAATTTTTCATCATAAAAAAGAAAACTTCAACAAAAGAGGCATGTTGAATCTGATTTTTAATTGTGCATAATGTTAGAACAAGATTTGTTCGTAACATATTTTTCTTGGGTTTGATGATAACAAAGTATTGAAAGAACAATGGTTTATTTGATGTGTGTTACATGTGTGCAGGTTCTAATACTTGTAAATATTACTGTCAGAATCTGTTCTACATTAAGCACACTTTGAGAGTTGCTGCATTACTAGCTTTTGGTGTCAGAATCTGAAAAGCACTTGCTAAGTGATGTGTGATGTAGACTCTGAAGCCGAAGGTCTCAGCATCACAAGAAGCAACATAATTGTCTCTACACTTAGTAAATGCAAATAGGCTTCTGGTACCATTCAGAGTTGGTGATAAAGCTGAAGTTATCCGTACTGCAGAAAACAAATTGTATTGTCAACTCAGTTTGTCAGCTAGAGTCTACAGATTGCAAGGCTAACAAAAAGCAGAAATGCTTTATGGATATCTACTCTCAACGACTCTAATAGTACATAATCTCTTGATGACTCAAAGGTTAAACATGTTACACATTGGATTAAGATCTTCGGCTGTATCTATCTTCAATGACTCTTGTATTATGGGGTAACAACAAAGACTCTTGATCAAGTTACCTTTTCAACGGCTAGGTTCTGAAAATGCTATAATTATGGTTGAAGGTTTAAGTTGAATCTTTAACAAGGATCAACCAGAAGAAGGAGTAACAAGATCAATAATTATCAACTCAATGTATATGCATATTTTTCTGATATATGTTGTAATTGTAAAAGCCTTAAGATTTCTTACACATTGAATATCTTAGAAATCTTAAGTGCTTTAGGTATTTGTTATGGTAATTTCCCGTACCTCTGATACTTGTATCATGTTCTCTGTTCTATTGAGCTTGTTCAGCAGTTTAGATAAAAGTCTTGTGTCATTGGGATACAAGTAAGGAAGCTCAGGGCCAAGATGTTTGAGCCACGTAAGTCTCTTGCTATGTGCTTGAGTTGTGAAAGTCTTAATCAAGTGGATTGATTGAGCAGAAGTCTTGTATCATTGGGATACAAGCAACGAAGCCTCGAGCCAAGATGCTTGAGCCACGTAAATCTTTTGCTATGTGCTTGAGCAGTGAAAGTCTTAATCAAGTAAATTGATTGAGCAGGAAAGTCTTGAGCAGGATAACTCGGTTTATGAAATTTGGAGCAGTAAGCCTTGATCGATGGAATGTTAGTGGATGCTCGTTTCATGGAACCTGGAGCAGGAGTCTGGAACCTGAGAGAAGTCTTGAACATGAGGGGCTTGAGCAGGAATGCTCAGTACATGGAATTGGAGGAGTAAGTCTTGATCGGGTGGGTGCAAGCAAAGACTTGTTTCATGGGACTTGGAGCAGAAGTCTTAGGCTGAGGGCCTGAGTAAGGAAGTCTTGAACCTCAGGTCTGAGCAAGTGTAAAAGTCTTATGCAAGAATGCATAAGCGATTGTAATCATGTTTTGATTATAACGAAAATCTCTTGTGAAGTAAGGGGACTAGACTACTCTTAGTTAGGGGAGGAACCAGTATAAATATATGTCTTTTGCTATTATTTATTTGCTTTTGTTAATATTCTGCTGCTAAGAATTAATCAGAATTTGAACACCAATTTAGATTCTGAACACTGATCAGATGCAAATTAAGAAAACAGAAAACACAATTCAACTTCCTTTCTTGTGTATTTTTCTCACCTTCACATATCAGTAAAACAAAATATCACAAAACATATGTGAAGCACATGTTTGTTGAATAGGTTTGAGGAAGCCTATGTGAAGTACGTGTTTAGAGAATGTAATAGGTGTGCAAATGTTCTTGCTAAATCTGGGTATATATTAAATAGGAACTTACAATGTTATCCTATTGATCTTAACTTCATTGAGAAGTTGTTAACCGGAAATATTGACGGGGTTTCCTCCTCTAGGAAGATGTTATTGTAGTTCTTTCTTTCTTTGAGTCTATAGTCCTCTTTTTCAAAAAAAAAAAAATCACGTAATAAAAAAATTAAAGAATAAGAATGAACAAGGAAAGAAATCTGATAACATCTATAACTATATTAAAGGGGATATGGTGTTTTGCGCTGGCCTATTTTCTTACCAATAATACCCCTAAAATATAGTTTTCATGCAGTTTTATAACCAATTCATAAAAGTTTTAAGATTAAAAAAAACCTGTCAATGTAGATATTCACTCCAAGTGAGCAGGTATTACAATTAATTTTTATTTTATTTTTAAATAATACATATAATAGTTATAATAACAATCAATCGGACTCCCAGTCACAAAAAGACAATTTGGCTTTGCTATTTTAGGGAGAGATCAACATCTTAGTGTAGTTTTATTTTTTACTGGTAACAACTTTTAAACACAACATCAAGGAGAAATATATAATTGCATAACTTTTGCATTTACTTTTCTTTCCAATTTTCAATTATCAATTTGATAAAAATTTGTAGGAAGTGATGGTATTCGTATTTCTATTTCTATGGTGTGGATCTTAATAAGGTTTTGCTATGGTGTGGTTTTCATTTGAATTTGTTGGAATAATTTTTTTTATTTTTTTAGTTTTTTTGGTCTATTTAACAAACGTACATTCCATTTTTTCCTTGGTAAAAATAAAAGAACATAATGTTTTTTCAAATTTGTGTATATATAAATTGAGTTTGGTTTAAAATTATTGCGTAAATGCATAATTGAGATTGGAGATTTTATTTTATATTTTATCCTTTAAATGTTATTATTATGAAGACAATGATACAATTTCTTCAAACAAATATTATATAGTTAGAATTTTATATATCTTAATCATAATGCCTAATGTGTATACATTGTCATGGTATAATTCTACACTCCAATCTTCCACATTACTATATATGCACTTTTTTTTAAAGATAAACCTATTATCTCAAATTTTAAAATTTGTGCAATTAATTGTGATATTAATTTGTTTTTGTAGGCAGTGACATGGACTCTAGAGAGGAAAAGAGAATATGTTTGATTTGTTACTATATTTATGTTTATAGATAGAATATATAAATGTTTAACGAACAACCTAATATCACACGCAATTTTTAATATTTTCAAAAACAACGAAGCTTCTAATTTCAAATCAAAACAGCGTGTGATATTAAGTTATTCGTTAAACATTGTTGACGAGAATTGAAAATAACGTCAAAAAGAGAAATCTATTACAGAATCTTCCACAAAACTCATCAACGTCAAACTTGAAAGAGAACTCTTCATATAATTTATTTCATTCTCTAATTTATTTCATTGATGTTTATTTTATATAGTTATATATAATTAATTTAAATTATGACTAAAATTAAATTAAAAAACACGTTTATGTTTTGACGCGTGTGTATATTAAAGAAAAGTGAACAAACGGGCACTCCGTGCTCGTTTGGACGCTAGTGGTTTATAAAAAATATACATTGTTGATTGCAACATTTTCAGACTCCACAAGTTCAAAGACAAATAATATATATATATATATATATATATATATATATATATATATATATATATATATATATATATATATATATATATATGAGATAAAAAAATACATTTAAAAAAATTTATGGATTTAATTGTAGTGTACTGTCAGTGTAAGGAAATTTTGCACATGCAATCAATTAAAACTCTTATATTTGTCATGTTATTTCAGTATTTTAAAAATAAAATTGAAATTTATTTTGATGTATGTCTTTCATTGGTTGACAGTGTAAAAAATTTATATGGTAAAAATAAATTATTATTTTTTTGTTTATTTATACAAAAACTAGCGGGATACCCGTGCCTTCGCACGGGTACCCGTCGGTGACGCGCATTTGTTTACATTTAATTTTTTAGTCATATAATATTCATTAATAAAAAAAAGAAACTTATATTAATAAAAAATTAAATGAATAAAAAATAAAAAATATAATAAAAATTGAAAAAAAAATTGTTGATTGAATCATTTGTTTTGCCATTATTTATATACACAAATAAAATTGTTTAAAAAAATTACAAAAAATTGATATAAAAAATGTTATAAGTAAAAGATGAAACAAATGTTATAACTAAATGGTTGGAGTTTAACAAAATAATTTTATAACAAAATCTATAGATTTGGAATAAATTTAATAGATAAATTAGAAAATATAAAAGAAAAATATAATGAGAAAAAACTCTATATTAACAAATAAATGATTAAAACTTATAGAATAAAGTTTGCATTAAAAGTATTAGATCTCAAGTATTTATTTTACAATAAAAAAACTCGTGTTATTTTAGTTTATCCATTTGAATATTTTTGGAAAGTATTAGAACTCAATAATTTTATTTTTAACGTTACACCTTTAGCTTATTTTATGTGTAATTAGTTGTCTATTAAGTGATATAAATACATTAGTTTTTCTATAATTACTACCGGGATACCTGTGCCTTCGCACAGGCATCCATCGGTGACGCGAATTTGTATATATTTAAAACTTTGTCAAAAAATATAATTAATAAAAATTAGTAAATATAATTTATATTTAAAAAAAAATAGAATCAATATCCGCGGACATCGGTTGATATTTTTTATAAAAATATTTTTGTAACAATTTAGTTTTAAAAAATATCAAAGAATAACCTAGTATTTGTAAATATTAATTTAATTGTATAAATAAATATTGGTAACATTAATAAAAGTATTTGGATCATGTATACACTATTTTTTCATATATTAAAATAAAGTTCAATCTAAAGTATTTAAATTTTTCCCGTATATAAAAATATATATGTCTCGTATACATTACTATATTATCAATGATTTCATTTTCCCCGTTTCAGTAATTCAGTTTTTTCCGTAGTTCTATAATTTAAATTTTAAAAAAATAGAATCAAATGTACACGTACTACTTTTTTTATATTTACCCGTAATAAATTTGTTTTATATATTTTTTAAAAAAGACAAATATTTTTACTATATTTTTAATATTTATCAATCATAAATATTTGTCCCGTAATTTACTTTTTTTTTTAATTTTCGAATACAAATGTAACAATTATTTAAAAAAAAAAGTTGTAGATTTCATATAGTAATTAAAATTTATCAATATTGTAAGATGAAATTATTCCAATTACATTTTTAAGATGAAATTATTCAAATATTATATAAATATAATAAAAAATTAATTTAAATTTGATTTATTAAATTTTACAATATTTTAAATCTCTTATTTATAACAAACTGACTGCTCTTTATATATTTTTTAATATATTCTCATTTATAAAATATTGTATCAACAATAGACTTTTCCCCGTTTATAAAACATTGTAATTTTCTTTGTAAGAAGATTTATTTTATTATCAAATTTTAGAGACGAATCATTGTGACGTCTTAAATAGTTTATTTTAATAATTAGTTAGACTTAAACAAAACTTATAATTATACAATATTTTTTGATTTGAGTGAAAATTAAAGTTTTTGATTTAATTTTTAATTTGAATAAAATATAATTAAAGTTAACATTTTCAATTCCTTCATTTAATAATTTCTTTAAATAAATTAAATGGTCCAATTTTATTAATTTTAATTTCTAAAACTCCCACTTGTGAAATAATAAAAAGAAAATCATATTATGTATGAGACAAAAATATTAATCACATGCAGTTTTGTTTTGGAAAGAGTGATGTATGAAAGCAAAGATCAAATGCAGTATTGGATGAAGAAGTCATCCTAAGAAATTTGATGTGTTCAATTTCCAATAACAAACTTGTGTGTTCGCACGGGTTCTGATACGAAACACACATTTGTTTCAAATGTATATTTTTTAATAGAAAAATATTTGGTACTCGTGAAAAAATAATAATTGAATATATAATTAAAAAAATATCTGGTACCCGTGAAAAAATAATAATTGAATGTATAATTAGAAAAATATCATTAATTATGTTTTAATCTATTAAAGTATTAATAAATATAAGTAAAAAATAATAAAAATGAAATATATCATTGATATTATAAGTTATTGAAAGAAGAACAAATAATTAAATTAAATAATAATTGCGTGCTTAATGGGTATAGATTGGCATTAAATGGGAGTTACTAAAAATATGGAGAAGTTAATTCGACTAACTCAACCACTATATTTACGTTTTAACTTTTCATTCTACTTAGTTCATATTTTTTTTTCTAACTTCCACAATACACAGTACTCCAAAACTCAAAACTCAAACTATATGTGTACCAATATTCTCTCTCCTGGCTACCACACACACGTTTCCTAACTTTTATTTTTTTCTCTTTAATTAATTCATTCTACACCATAAAAAACTAATATTATTATATTATTATTATTATTAAACATTAATTTATTCTTATAATTAATATTGACATTTAATTTATAAAATAACCACAACTTATGCTTGTATCATTTAGTAATTAATATATTCATTAAACTTGATTTTAAAAAGTAACAAAGTTCAGACATATTCTAAAATTAAATTAATAACATTAAATAATTAAATCAATATAATATGAAATTCAACTTAATTAATTTAAAAAATAACAACAGCATGTGACATTACATGTAGATAGCATTAGTATTTTATAGGAAAATATTATGCAGAAAGTAGATTTTGGCAGCAGATTTTCTGCTGTTACACAATTGTATTGAAAGGACAACACAGTGTATTCAAAAAAGTTGGATTTGTAATAGATCAATTTGGTGAGAGAGTTTTATATCTTGACATAGACAACTTTAACCTGTAAAGAACAAATAAGTACAAGTGATTAACAATACATCCAACATATGAAATAATGTTATACATTTTATGAAGAACATTCTTAAGAAGAACAAAATCAGAACAAACTCATAACTTACCTTAAGTGTAGAAGAAGAGTAGATAATATGTTATACACTTTGGTTAAAGAATGACCAACCTAACAATTAAACTTTATTTGTAAATAGAAAATCAAAATAAAGAAGGGGAATGAATTTGGTTAATAAATCAGAAATATTTGAAGAAGAAGATGAAAAAGGAAAAATGAGGCAAACAACATTATAATTCCTATTCCTACAAATTCCAACCTTTCATCTCAAAATCTTATAATCTTCTGCAACAAATATCATTGAAGATATTTTTCAGACTTTTCTTACCAAAAAAAGTAGAAGAAACAATAAAACTTATAGAGTAGATATACTCATATACAATCAAAACTTTGTCACTAACCTTCATATATAGCTGAAATTTAGACAAAAAACACAATTTTTTAACCATGAAGCAGAGAAAGTCAAATCAAATACTATAATAATAAACAGAGGGATAGAGATAGAAAGTAAACAACACAAACCCTAAAATCTGTGCTTAAAGAAAATAATGAGAAATCATAATTTCTACCTTGTAGATCTTCAATTTATAGATCTGTATATATCGTTTCTGCAAATAAAATAAAACGAAAACATCAATATATATATATATATATCTGATATATTACTCAAACCAAATACCCTGAAGAAACCAAAAACACATTATCCTAAAGATCTAATTCGATTTCAGATCCGATGGTTCCACCAGAAGTCGTTGCAGATGATTCTGCAACAAAATCAAAACTAAAATTAGACATCGCATAACAGAAACGTGTGAAAAAAATTAGATCTGAATGAAAAAGGGGCTGTAAAAGAGGATGTAGAAAATGGAAGATTTTAAGATGCTGAGGAAAGAAAGAAGAGGGAAGGTGAGGGAAGAAAGAAAAGAGAAGGTGATGCAAGAAAGAAGCGAAGTTTGAGATGAAAGAGAAAGATATAGTAGCAATGAGAGAGAAGAGAGAAAAAGAAATATAACGAAGCATGCAAAAGGTTGTGTTGGGAAAGAAGATAATAGGTCTGCGGCTAGTGACATGATTGGAAAAGGGGAGGTGAAAATTTAATATTTCCATTTTTTTTTAATTTTTTAGAATAGGAATGGATGTGAAAGAATGTGAAACAACGAAGTTGATTTTGTTAATAAGTGTTGAAAAATGCTGGAAGGAGAAGAGGTACACGTGGATAGATTTGAAGTAGGCAAGGGCAATTTTGGTATTAGAAGAACAACTATCTTTCTTATATGATAGATTGTATAGTTATTTATTTATTTATTATTTTAATTTTAAACGCATTCTAACAATCACTCAAACCCTAAACTACGAACCCACATCACAGCCGTTCCCGCTCCCTGCAGTTGAACCCAACCGGAAAACGCCGCAGAATTTGGTCGTCGGCCGCTAGAAACAGTGAGAAACTCATTTTCTTCTTCTTTCAGGTTTTCCTTCACCTCTAATGATGCATCCCTGTTGCGTGTTCTCACTCATATTAACCGCTTTACTTGTATATAATCAGGTTTTGTTCCGCAACTATTCCTTAACTAGACATGGATGACAAGATAGACACTGCAGAAAAGAAGGTAACTTTTTTGGTATAAGATAGCTATGAATGTTGCAATTTGAACATGTTGCTGTGAAACTTTTTTGTTTTGTTTTTGAAATTCAATCAATATCTTTGGTTCTTAACCCTTGACATTGTTTAGCTGTATGTATAAACCAAGCTAACTCACAATGTTCTGTTATTGCACTGCTGCGAATTCATTTCAATATTTTAGGTTTACGATCATGCCGTACTGATCCCGAGAGTTTTAATTGTATACATCTGTTTGTTTAGATGAATGGTTGTCAGTCTTCTGTCTTTCTGTCTTTCATTCTCATCAATCCAGTGAATTCATTCTTTCATGTGCGTAACTGCTGGTTGATATTGCAAAATTGGTACAAAGCAAAGGCATGAAGGGTAAACTGGGAGGTTGGAAAGAGTTCTTGAACACTAAAGATAAGAAATTTGGGTCATGTATGAGTGATCCATCAAAGAGGTCCTATGAGGTTTTGGCTGAATTTCTAAAGACATTCTCAAGTGATGAGGATTTAAAGGTGATCATTTTCAATATATTTGTATCTTTTCCTAAATATGAAGTTAATAGCCCACATGGTTAATCTTACCCATTTTCTTGTGCTCAGTTTATTGGTAACATCATCCGACAACATTCTAATCAATACACGTTAGAGCGACTGAAAGATATATCTCATGATTCCCCCGAGCAGGTATGTTTTCAAAATAACTGTTTTCCTAACCTTAAATGTTGGCAACACAACTGATAATTTCATGATGCATATAATCTCTTAACTTTAGCAAAGACGACATCGTCTAATATTACGTTCTGCTGCCAATTATTCTTTATGCTTCTTACTGTATTTTGTGACTTCTGACGGGATTTACATGATTTTCAATTTCAAAGTCAAATAGTTATAAAATCTTAATTAATCTTATTTTATTCATTATCCTACTATGTTTTCCTAACCTTAAATGTTGGCAACACAGAGTCTAGTCCAAGCAACTCTTCAGCACCCTCTGTACACATCGGAGTATTCATTGCCATATATTGACGAGGTATGTCATGATTATCTGTTCTCGAATTTTCTAGTCAACTTATGTAATCCTAAATGCTAAGTAGTCCTTGTTGAGGTTATGCACACTGCTTAAATGTAAACTGCTCGACTTGTGAAATACTCATAAATATGTGCATTGGCCTTTCTATTCTTGTCTTGGTGAAGATGCCTTTAAAGAAATGCATGTAGAAATTTAGGATAATTCTTTTCTTAATTATATAAAATATAATAGGATGCTTCAGAAAATAATACAAAAGAAGGTTGACCTTATAAAACAATGGTCTTATTTTCTTTAATGAAGCTTGCGGCAATGATTGATGTTTCATCGCTCATATTTTCTGTGTTTGAAAATGCCGCAGAATTTGGTAATTTTCAAACAAAATCTATCTGGGTAGCCTTTTCCAATGTATTTAGAATGTCACATTCACTGATGGCTTACAGGGATGATGATGCAACGGTTTGCATTGCAGAACTGGTCAATTGCTAATCTTTGGAAAACTGCAAGTGGAGTTCAATGTAGAGTGTATTTCCAATAGAAAATATGTCAGGAAATAACATTCTTTATTTTTGCCTTTTTTTCTCAAAAACAAGTATTTGTTTACTTGATTCTTTCTCGACAACTAAGATGCAATGAGCAACACAACAATATCTATACACAGGAGTCAAGTAATGTATTCCTCATTTCCTCATCTCTAATCACTTTTTATTTTACTATGAAAAACGAAATACAATGATCAGAACTTCGAAAAAGGTAGCTATCATTTGCAGTATATTCACCCAGAAATTAGGATGCCTTGAACTTCTTCAACATTTGCAGTATATTCACCCAAGAGATCTCTTTCTCTTTCTCTTTCAGACACAAGGTCTTGGTAAGACCTAAATGTAAGATAAATGTACAATTTCGCTTATGCATGTGCATAAGTGAACTCGGCTTTTTCACATGAATGTGCGAAACTGCACATGGAAGTTTCGCACATGGAATTTAATTTGCACATGTATGTGCGTTTCTGGGTAAAGTTCCATTTCAAATTTCACTGATGCATCTGCGTAATTAAACTTAGTTTTTTTCACATGCATGTGTGAAACATAGCTTTGGAAGATGAGATTTGGATCACTTATATTTCTGTTGGTTAGAGATGCAGGAGGAGAACGTGGATCAAAGTAGTTGTACTCATTCCTTAAGTTCCACCCTTACTCAGTGTACAAGTTTAGGTTGGAAAATTGATTTAATTTCTCATACTATTTTTTATTGTTGTTGCAAGTTGTCTAATTTTCATTTATATGTCTCTTAAGGAACAGCGACAGTGCAGCATAAAAAAAGAACCCGGGATAGTGACTGTGACAGCCATTTTTATTCTCCCACTGTATGTAATTTCAAGCTTGTATGTAATTTGGCAATAGGTATTTCACTAATTTAATCTACGTTTTGTTTTCTTCTTTGCAGAATATGCAGCAGCAGGTTATTGGGGATAGGGATCTGAATGAAGAACAACTTTTTAATCAGCTGTTCAAAGCTAGACTTGGACATCCTCCATATGACAAATATGAAAGTTGATATGATATTGCCTTATGGGAGGAAATTGTGAAAGAATTGGGAAGTCGTAGTCTATTTCACAATCCCACGATAACCGACGTGTTGAAAGTTGTCATCAAATATTATAAGGAGTATACAAGTGACCCTGAATTGATTCAAAAGTGTTTGAGTCATTCTCCCAGGCTCAATATTTGTCATGTGTTTGACTCCTTTACTGACAAATATGGCTCTCTAACATTTGATGCCCTTGAAACAGTGCACTCTAGAGTTAGGCCGCAAAGCAGTCTGAGTGGTGAAATCATAGAGTACAAAAATGATGCCTAGGAGTTGGAAGAACTCCTTAAGGTTTGTGAGGAGAAGGCGAGAAGGATACTTCCCTCCACATAAGATAGAATGAGAATTAGAAAGTATAGGAAGGAGAGGGGTTTTGCGGGGCCTGTAGCACTGCAATATGGTGAAGATTTGACTGCTCTAGGAATTACTGATGATGAGAAGGCTTGGTTACTCCAAAAATTTAATTCAGACTCTGTTGAATATTTATCTTTGGCAAATCAGCCTCTTCAAACAAGACTCAATTTTTTTCGGAGAATTCTTCAACATGCTGATATTACTATACATGAAACCGAATGTTCCAGCCACCAGTCCTCCACTGCTAAGTCTTCTAAAAGAAGAAAAGAACCAAGGATCAATTCCTAGGTACACATTTCCTTTGCAAAATCTATTTTTTGACTTTTTCAAAATCTATTTTGACCCCTGGATTTCTTTAACATTAAGCATTACAAAGAAGTGGCTATAACAAGAGAAACTACTTCATACCCTACAATTTCACCATGTTTTTAAGGCTACTGGATCAACATGGTAATTGAATGATGGAATGCTTTATATCAGTAACGATTATTCTACTTTATACTAATACAAATTGTGTTGTACGTGTAGGCTAGGTTGTGATGCTCATATTGCTGTTGCCCAGGTGCTGCATGTCTGCCTCTGCTGCCCCAACTGGCCTCGGATTCTATTAGGCACTTGGATTATGTTATTTAGAGCTTGTGTTAGTGTTACTTTAGTTGTGATTTATGTTTTATCACTCGTGCTTATGAACTTATGTTTATTGGAGATTTTAGAATATACCGTTTCGATGCTCAAACAATGATTAAAGAATTGTTTGCTTCTTCTGCTCTTATATTATAATTTCAATTGATAATTAACATTATAGCCCGTATTTTAAACGGGTTTTTTCGGATCGGGCAAAAAACCCTAAAAAAAATTCGGGCTTAAATATTTTAAATTGTTATAAAACCATTCATGTTTTCATATAAGAACTTAAACGCTTAAAAGACTTCATTATGGCATGAGAACATACCCTAAATAATGAATAGTCATGATGAGTTCAATGCATGTCACCCCTTCAACAAGTGCTAATAAGGAGGCTAAGAACAAAGGCACTTTTATATGCTAATGTTTCCTTTTGTCCTTAGTCCGATGTTGCCTAAGAGCTTAAGAAAGTAAATGTTAAAACTTGTATATTTCACCAGATTGGTCTAAGCTTAGATTTAGGGTTACCGTATCGGTATAAGTTTAGTAACTCATCATGACTATTCATTCTTTAGGGTCTGTTCTCATGCCATAATGAAGTCTTTTAAGAGTTTAAGTTCTTATATGAAACACATGAATGGTTTTATAACAATTTAAAATATTTAAGCCCGAATCTTTTTTAGGGTTTTTTGCCCGATCCGAAAAAACCCGTTTAAAATACGGGCTATAATGTTAATTAACAATTGAAATTATAATATAAGAGCAGAAGAAGCAAACAATTCTTTAATCATTGTTTGAGCATCGAAACGGTATATTCTAAAATCTCCAATAAACATAAGTTCATAAGCACGAGTGATAAAACATAAATCACAACTAAAATAACACTAACACAAGCTCTATATAACATAATCCAAGTACCTAATAGAATCCGAGGCCAGTTGGGGCAGCAGAGGCAGACATGCAGCACCTGGGGCAACAGCAATATGAGCATCACAACCTAGCCTACACGTACAACACAATCTGTATTAGTATAAAGTAGAATAATCGTTACTGATATAAAGCATTCCATCATTCAATTACCATGTTGATCCAGTAGCCTTAAAAACATGGTGAAATTGTAGGGTATGAAGTAGTTTCTCTTGTTATAGCCACTTCTTTGTAATGCTTAATGTTAAAGAAATCCAGGGGTCAAAATAGATTTTGAAAAGGTCAAAAAATAGATTTTACAAAGGAAATGTGTACCTAGGAATTGATCCTTGGTTCTTTTCTTCTTTTAGAAGACTTAGCAGTGGAGGACTGGTGGCTGGAACATTCGGTTTCATGTATAGTAATATCAGCATGTTGAAGAATTCTCCGAAAAAAACTGAGTCTTGTTTGAAGAGGCTGATTTGCCAAAGATAAATATTCAACAGAGTCTGAATTAAATTTTTGGAGTAACCAAGCCTTCTCATCATCAGTAATTCCTAGAGCAGTCAAATCTTCACCATATTGCAGTGCTACAGGCCCCGCAAAACCCCTCTCCTTCCTATACTTTCTAATTCCCATTCTATCTGATGTGGAGGGAAGTATCCTTCTCGCCTTCTCCTCACAAACCTTAAGGAGTTCTTCCAACGCCTGGGCATCATTTTTGTACTCTATGATTTCACCACTCAGACTGCTTTGCAGCCTAACTCTAGAGTGCACTGTTTCAAGGGCATCAAATGTTAGAGAGCCATATTTGTCAGTAAAGGAGTCAAACACATGACAAATATTGAGCCTGAGAGAATGACTAAAACACTTTTGAATCAATTCAGGGTCACTTTTATACTCCTTATAATATTTGATGACAACTTTCAACACGTCGGTTATCGTGGGATTGTGAAATAGACTACGACTTCCCAATTCTTTCACAATTTCCTCCCATAAGGCAATATCATACCAACTTTCGTATTTGTCATATGGAGGATGTCCAAGTCTAGCTTTGAACAACTGATTAAAAAGTTGTTCTTCATTCAGATCCCTATCCCCAACAACATGCTGCTGCATATTCTGCAAAGAAGAAAACAAAACGTAGATTAAATTAGTGAAATACCTATTGCCAAATTACATACAAGCTTGAAATTACATACAGTGGGAGAATAAAAACGGCTGTCACAGTCACTCTCACAGTCACTATCCCCGGTTCTTTTTTTATGCTGCACTGTCGTTGTTCCTTAAGAGACATATAAATGAAAATTAGACAACTTGCAACAACAATAAGAAACAATATGAGAAATTAAATCAATTTTCCAACCTAAACTTGTACACTGAGTAAGGGTGGAACTTAAGGAATGAGTACAACTACTTTGATCCACGTTCTCCTCCTGCATCTCTAACCAACAGAAATATAAGTGATCCAAATCTCATCTTCCAAAGCTATGTTTCGCACATGCATGTGAAAAAAGCTAAGTTTAATTACGCAGATGCATCTGTGAAATTTAAAATGGAACTTTGCCCAGAAACGCACATACATGTGAAAATTGAATTCCATGTGCAATTTCGCACATTCATGTGAAAAAGCTGAGTTCAATTATGCACATGCATAAGCGAAATTGTACATTTATCTTACATTTAGGTCTTACCAAGACCTTGTATCCGAAAGAGAAAGAGAAAGAGATCTCTTGGGTGAATATACTGCAAATGTTGAAGAAGTTCAAGGCATCCTAATTTCTGGGTGAATATACTGCAAATGATAGCTACCTTTTTCGAAGTTCTGATCATTGTATTTTGTTTTTCATAGTAAAATAAAAAGTGATTAGAGATGAGGAAATGAGGAATACATTACTTGACTCCTGTGTATAGATATTGTTAGGGTTGCTCATTGCATCTTAGTTGTCGAGAAAGAATCAAGTAAACAAATACTTGTTTTTGAGAAAAAAAGGCAAAAATAAAGAATGTTATTTCCTGACATATTTTCTATTGGAAATACACTCTACATTGAACTTCACTTGCAGTTTTTCAAAGATTAGCAATTGACCAGTTCTGCAATGCAAACCGTTGCATCATCATCCCTGTAAGCCATCAGTGAATGTGACATTCTAAATACATTGGAAAAGGCTACCCAGATAGATTTTGTTTGAATTCTATTTTTGTACAACTGATAATTTCATGATGCATATAATCTCTTAACTTTAGCAAAGACGACATCGTCTAATATTACGTTCTGCTGCCAATTATTCTTTATGCTTCTTACTGTATTTGGTGACTAATGACGGGATTTACATGATTTTCAATTTCAAAGTCAAATAGTTATAAAATCTTAATTAATCTTCTTTTATTCATTATCCTACTACGTTTTCCTAACCTTAAATGTTGGCAACACAGAGTCTAGTCCAAGCAACTCTTCAGCACCCTCTGTACACATCGGAGTATTCATTGCCATATATTGACGAGGTCTGTCATGATTATCTGTTCTCGAATTTTCTGGTTAACTTATGTAATCCGAAATGCTAAGTAGTCCTTGTTGAGGTTATGCATGCTGCTTTAATGTAAACTGCTCGACTTGTGAAATAGTCATAAATATGTGCATTGGCCTTTCTATTCTTGTCTAGGTGAAGATGCCTTTAAAGAAATGCATGTAAAAATTTAGGATAATTCTTTTCTTAATTATATAAAATATAATAGGATGCTTCAGAAAATAATACAAAAGAAGGTTGACCTTATAAAAGAATGGTCTTATTTTCTTTAATGAAGCTTGCGGCAATGATTGATGTTTCATCGCTCATATTTTCTGTGTTTGAAAATGAGATAATTCTGAAAATTGAAATTATCTGTTCATATGGGTGCATTAACACGTCAATTTAGAAATTTGTCACGTGCTTTTGTCATCACCATTTTCTGTTGTTATTATACTTGCGGTGGTAATAACTGTTGTCATCACCATTTTCTGTTGTCTCATTTTAGGTTTCAGAAAGTGAGATGTCGAAGCTGTTTATTCACAGAATACCAACCACTGTGAATAGTGAAACACTACACGAAATTGTTCCTGGAGACTTCACAATAGAACCAAAGGTATAGTATATTAGTATGTCCTATCAGTATCCCAATGTTTTGAGGAAGAAGATCATCAGTAATTATTGGAATAACATGAATGCTTTTAATTTGAGAACTTTTAGTTTTGTTATGCGGTACTCTTGTTGAAATTCAGTCACTGAACTATTTTCCTTGTTTGAGTTCTGATCCATTGTAAAATTTGCTGCAGCCTGCCAGGAGTGGTCAAAGTGACAAGTATTCTGCCTTAGCTATCTTTAAGAACCCACGAGAGGCACATGAGGCGTATGAAAATGTCCAAGGCAGCCAAACAACGGTACATATACTATATACCAATATTTATTGATGCTACTCTGTATTACCAGTATCCTGCCTTAGTCTTATATCATTGAATTATAAGTATGCTGCGTCCCTTTTGATTAATCTCATACCAGTCAGTGACGTGTTACTTTATGTTAGGATTCAAATGGGCGTCTACAGAAAAGTGTAACATGTCGGTTGAGTACGGGCATAAATGTCAGTGTATTTGTTCGGACAATGGGAATTAATAATCACCACAAAAAGTTGCCATCTAAGAGAGATTTAGAAGAAGACGAGACACTTGATGCTTCCACGAACAAGAAATTAAAAATGGATCCTGAAATTGAAAAGGATGATGCCCTGAAAGCTTTACAAGTGAAACATGAAATTGAAAAGAAGGCTCAACTGAAAGAGATTCAAGCACTGAATCAACGTTTGAAAGAAAGTGAATCGGAGCACTTGAAGGAGATTGACGCATTGAATAAACGATTGAAAGAAAGCGAATTGGAGATTGAATCAATGAAGGAACAATTGTTGAATCAACTATCAAAGGAAATTGAGTTGGAGATTGAATCAATGAAGGAGCAGTTGAGAAAAAAGGACTTTGAAATCAACACTCTGCATAGAATGGTAGATAACCTGCAAAAAAAGCGAAAACCACGTACAAAACAAGCAGGCCGTGGGATTTGAGCAACGAATTCAAGAACATGGGATTCAGATGTGATTTTTATAAAACTAGCAATGTGTTAAAACCGCTCACGACTTTGTTCATTTTTAACCAATTCAAATTTGGAATTGGAATTTTGGCCCAGCAGTGCTCGCTATATTATAGTTTGAAACGTTTTATTTAATGTTGACTAGGGGTGTTCAAAACAGAACCAACCCAATAGAAAACCGCAAACCAAACCAAACCGAAACCGCAAAAAACCGCATTTGATTCGGATTTGTTCGGGCCATCTTTTAACAAAACTGCATGGTTCGGTTTGGTTTGCGGTTTGTATTTTGCAAACCGAACTAAACCAAACCAAACCGCATTATGTTACAACCCAAACTTCACTTATCCCACATCTAACCCAAAACTTAAACCCATTATGCCGTAATCTTACAATTACGAAATATTTTCTCTTACTCACACTTAACTTTTCAGTTTTAATCTTCTCAAATCTTTCCTAATAGTATTCCGCATTCTTCTCATCTTCTTTGTCATGTACGTCTCACCTCTTCTACACTAATCTCTCATCTCACATGTTTTTTTATTTTTAATTTTCTCATATTTATGTTACTATTTTCTCTTCTAATTATATTTTTATCGCACATTTCTTCTCTAATCTCACATCTCTTATGTTCTTTCTTTTTCATCTTCTCTAATCTCTCTTAGCCTATATTTTCTATTCTATTATAAAAATTTTGATATTGTTTTATGCTACTATTGTTTTTCACTTTTGTTTAAATTGATTTTTGTATATTGAATGAGAATTTTTTGTCTAAATATGATGAGTTTTGTTGTTATATGACAATGTGTGGATGACTAAACACAAAGTTATGTTGTTCTCTATATATGTAAATATCACTCAATAAAAATCTTGTAAAAAACCGAACCAACCGAACCAATCCAAACCGCATTGGTTTGGTTTGGTTTGGTTCGGATTTTTTTTAAAAGCCAACCGAACCAAACCAAACCGCATGTTTTTTTCTCTTGCGGTTCGGATGATTTTTAGCGTCAAAACCGCCCAAACCGCACCGCAAATACCCCTGACTAAATACAATCTATTCAGTTGGTTACTGTTTCATCCTATTATTGTGCAAAGTTTATTTTATAGGTTCCTTGTATGGTGCAAATCATACATAATTCTCTAGTAAAGTTTATAGGTTCCTTGTGTAAAGTTTGTACCCTCTTTAATGATGGCTAATGGCTTATATAAGCATTTTTGGTTTTTCATTTTATTCAGAAATTTGTTGCACGTTTTTCATATTCTTCCATTTTGAAGACGTTTCCATAAAATGATACACGTTTTCCATGTAGTATTCCTTCTATTTATTCAAAATAAATATGCTCAAATTATATATTAATTGTTTAGTGCTGCTCAAAATAAAAAGTTTCAATTAAATTTTTTATATTTCTTTAAGTAAATCCTCTATTTTAATAATGAAATAGTAATTCTTATTAAAAGTTAGAATACTAATTTGTGTGACTTTATAGGTTCAATACTAACTTGATAATAAATCAATCAAGTTAATATATTTATCAAACTAAATAATTAATTTTATTATTTACTTTCAAAAATCTCTCATTTTCATTACAGCTCAGAATGTTGGTCAACTTGTACCCGCTTATGAAAATTCCTGTGGGTTGAATTTCTGTCCCACCTAAAATATCATAATATTTTCAATTGATATATATATTTTTAAATTTATATTTATATACAGGTTGATTTATCATTTCATATAAATTATATTAAAAAAAAATTAGAATCTATGTTTAATGTTAGTAAAAAGATACTTAAATTATTTTCAATTTTTTCAAGTTTAAAAATTTGGTGGTCATGACTCTTATTAGCAAAAATTAAATATTGTCAAAATTATAACTTTAACGATGATTAGTTTATTAATTTTTTTGCCGATTTTTTAACGAACTTTGTGCTCGGCACCAACACTTTAGTTTTTATTATTTCATTACTTTAGAGATTATGAATAGTGATCGTACCTGGATCAGACAGTTTCAGATGACCAACGACGTCTGTTGAACTCCAGCTCCGGTGAGGTTGAAAGACGGCCGGGGGCGGGGGGGGGGGGGGGGGGGTTGTACCTGCAAGGTACTCCGACGCTCAAATGAGAGAGTGCACAGAATATCAGCAAGTACAGAGAAGAGAGTAAGAAAGTGAACTTAACATGACCCTATCAAGTGAGAGGGTATTTATAGAGAGCCCCCAGCGCGGGGCCAACGGTTATCAGCAATGGGCTGGATCAGCTAGGCCCACTACCGATAACTGCTAGGGCTTACGCGTAGTAGTGAAGACCAGCACGTGGTCTTCGCCCTAGAGTAACTGCTCCTAGATTTCCGGAAGTAGGGCAGACCGAGTCTTTCGGAAGTGGGAGGTTACTTGGAACGTGTCCACGTGGTACGGACCGTTAGACGCTCCTCGCGGGGAGGGGCCTTCTGTGTCGAGGACCTATCAAGCCGTAAAACGGACATGGCCTCGCGGGGAGGAACCATGTATGTCGAGGAGTGAGGTGTGGCATTCTCGCGGGGAAGAAGCTGGTATGTCGGGGAGGTACCTCTCAGCAGGGGTGCGAGGTCCTCCTGTCCTGTTGTCCCAAGTGCCCGACACTGTAAAGTGCCCGGGGGAAACGGTGGCTTGCTCGTGGCAGTCAAGTGCCCCGCAGAAGGGTCTTATTGGGCCTCCCCATGCTGTATGGGTTGGGCCTGCTCGACTGTTGGGCAGCCTCGGCCCAGTCCAGAACAGGAGCCCCCCAAGTCGTTGCTCTGAGGTGTCAGAGTAATGACTTAAGGGTTATTGGTATGTCAAGGATACGCCAAAAGATGGACCGAGGAGGTCGTTCCCGGGCGCGAAGTTCCTTCGGTCGGATGAAAGTCGGGCACCGGACAGTTGTGTCCGATCGTATAGTCGGGGAGATGAAGGGTTTCAGATTCGAAGCGTTGGGGAAAACCGGAACGACACGCGTGGGGAGATGAGCGGTTACATGCGTGCCACGTGTCGCCTACCATTATTACCTAGGGAGGCTGGCTAGGGTAGCGCACTCGAGTGCCCTATGCCCCTCGAGTCCCGCGAGAATCGCTTATAAAAGTCGCTCCCCTCGTTCATTTTCCACTTTTCCACTTCTCTCTCAAGAATCTCTCTCCTTCTCTCTCTACCCTCTTCAGCCGTAGCTTGCAGTCGTCAACCGCCGGACACTCCCTGTCGGAAACCTTTTCTCCTTTACGACAGTCGTTCGCCGCCGTAACACCGTCGGAAACTCCGTGCCGGAACCCTAAACCGCCGCTTACCAGGTACTTGCTTCAAACCTGACCTTTCTTTCGCATTTTTCTTCAATTTCCATTAGTATATGACATTTCCTTGGTGAACTAATGACGTTCCCATGAGAAACGAAAGGATTCCTGGCGAATACGACGGGAATCTTTAGTTGTTGAGGGAGAGAGTGCGAAGAACTTCGCTCGCTTTTGATGAATATCTCGGGGACCATAGATGAACATGTCGGGGACCCGTTGAATGTCTCGGGGTCCCTAATAATTAGTATATTTGTTAGTGCCGCGGGAACACGGGGGCAGAACCTTCCGGGGAGGCGATGAATTCCCCGGTGAACATGTTGATCCTTGGCCGACTCAAGTCAGGGCACGAGTATGATTCGACTTAAAGCAAGTAGTGGTTGGAAAAGGAATTTTTATTCGATTCAAGCATACACTGTGGTTCGACTCACAAGATCCATAAAAATCTTATTACTCTGTGCCTTGTTTGATTCGAGTCATGGATGTGTGTGATTCTACTCACACATCCAAAATCTCAATAAAATCATGTTTTCAACTATGTTTTAAGATTCTACCTTTGACATGACTTGAACCAATCTCAAGTGTGGTTTTTTTTCCAACAAAAATCAACTAATTGACCTAAAGCATAATGTTCATACTTAAACATAAACATTGTGAATTATGCATGCTAAAACACACATATATTAAACTCGATCCTAAAACATGTGAAATTGAAAAAGATACTCGCATATGAAACTAAATTCAAAGTAAAACTTAAGAGGCAAGCAACAAAATCATATTGGTTACTCCCCTCTAATGTATCATAGACATGCTACTTCATTAGCCATTAACAAATATATCCACAAATAAGCATGAATATCTTTCAGTACCGAAATATGTCTTTTTTTCCTTGTCTTTTCTCACTTGAGGTTTTAAGGCATGCTGCAACAATTCTCCACATTGACTTAAAACCAAAGATGACGTCAATTTAACCACCAGCCACCTTGATGCTCTTTCCAAAACTTGAATCACTCTTCAACAAATTTGAAAAAGTTCAAGTAATGCTTGAACCTTGATCTTGACAATGATTTGGTGAACATATCAAGCGAAGACGATGTCGAATATTCACTAAAGCTTAAACCTTAAGTGAATCTTAACTAGTATTCAATTAAGATGATGGTGAATACCAAACTAAGGATATATGTTTGGTAAAATATTTGTAGATGGTCCATGAGATAGCTATACATATTAACTTATCTTAGGTAACTTATATGCTTAGAGGAAAAAAAACTCTTGAGCGTATCTCTTGTCAAAACTCATTAGCACGAAGAAACCTGGGCACACCAAAATAGTAATACAAGAAACATTACATGCCTCTAGTCCCAAGGTTGGCACACCTATAATCCAATACCTAACAAGCGAGCATTTTCCTTTAGATGATGAGGAGGCGAGACAAATAAAAAAGTTGTCTCTTAAATGTACTTTGGTTTCAAGAAAGTTATATAAATGGGAAGTGCATCCCAATGTTAAGGTGCCTCAATGAGAACGAGGCAATGTTGGTACTGATGGATGTGCATGAAGGTGTGCATTAAAGCCACATAAGGGAAGAATAATGGTGAATAAGTTATTGAAATCCATATTTTTTTATCTACCTTGTTAAGTGACAACACCAATTTTGTCAACAAGTACGACAAGTGTCAATAATTCTTAGACCTAAGTCGTGTTCTAGTTGACGTCCTCCGTTCAGTGACCTTGTAGTGGCCATTTCATGTGCTGGAAGTTGAAATTCTTGGACCATTCCCACTGGCTCCAAGACATATGAAATTCTTATATGTATAAGTGAATTACTTCACCAAGTGGATATAAGGAGAGACAATGTCAAAAATTACAGTGGAGAGAGTGAGACATCTTTATTAAAGACGAATTATTTGTAGCTTTGACCTACCGAAATACATCATCTTAGAAAATTGAACCCAATTTGTCAGTTTGTCAATAAGGAAAATTTTTTAACACTTAAGAAGCAATATCAAATTCGTCTCATTCGAGCACTCACATGCTAACGACTGAGCCAAATCAACTAACAAGGTCATCCTCCACGAGATCAAGAAGAATTTAAAGAAAGCAAAGAGGTTGTGGCAAAAAAAAAACTATAAGAGATAACAACAACAAAATTAAATATTCTTAACATCAATAATCTCTATCATCTAAAACTTCTACTTAATATGTCACAAAAGCTATAATTATTATTGATGTATCATGCAACATGTCACTCCTCCATGAAAGAAATACAATTTAAATTGGTGTATGGTTAAAATATGATATTTCTTGTTAAAATAGATACTCTTACTTGGCGGAGTGAAACATTTGATGAAAGAGAAAATGAAATAGATCGTAAACGTAAAATGACACACATAAAAAAATTCATAATAGAAATTAAGAGTTTTTAGAAGGTGCAACTTAAAAGTAACGCCGAGCAACATGATCAAATGAGACTTAATGTATTATTTAAATAATAATACTATAGCACTCTAATTTATTATCTTTTGTTTTATATTCACAATAAAAGCATACATTAAAAGAAGGTTTAATTAATCAGTGTTAGAATCCCTTAATTTAATTTAAGATTTCATTTTGCTCTCATATTTAATAAAAATTATTTTTCAATCTCTCAAAAACTATTATGTTAGCTAATTTAGTCAATTCTATACATTTTTAACTATAAATGTATTAGGTGAGACAATATTTTTGAGTGTCAATCATAGGCTTTATTATTTTTATAATTTTAACCATTTGATATTTTTATTGAATTTTACATTTTTGAATTTTGATGGTCTATTAATTGTAACCGGTACATCATTAACATTTTTTTTTTACATATATCCACCATCATCATCATCTCCATTAAACTTTATTAAAATCTTAGAAATATTAAAAAAATTAAACATTATGAAATTCATTCTTAGATTTATTCCAGATTTAATTTTCTCCTTAACTCACATCCTGCTAAAGTTGAAGGTTGTAATTTTTCATCATAAAAAAGAAAACTTCAACAAAAGAGGCATGTTGAATCTGATTTTTAATTGTGCGTAATGTTAGAACAAGATTTGTTCGTAACATATTTTTCTTGGGTTTTGTTGATAACAAAGTATTGAAAGAACAATGGTTTATTTGATGTGTGTTACATGTGTGCAAGTTCTAATACTTGTAAATATTACGGTCAGATTCTGTTCTACATTAAGCACACTTTGAGAGTTGCTGCATTACTAGCTTTTGGTGTCAGAATCTGAAGAGCACTTGCTAAGTGATGTGTGATGTAGACTCTGAAGGCGAAGGTCTCAGCATCACAAGAAGCAACATAATTGTCTCTACACTTAGTGAATGCAAATTGGCTTCTGGTACCATTCAGAGTTGGTGATAAAGCTGAAGTTATCCGTACTGCGGAAAACAAATTGTATTGTCAAATCAGTTTGTCAGCTAGAGTCTACATATTGCAAGGCTAAAAAAAAGCAGAAATGTTTTATGGATATCTATTCTCAACGACTCTAATAGTACATAATCTCTTGATGACTCAAAGGTTAAACATGTTACACATTGGATTAAGATCTTCGGCTGTATCTATCTTCAATGACTCTTGTATTATGGGGTAACAACAAAGACTCTTGATCAAGTTACCTTTTCAACGGCTAGGTTCTGAAAAGGCTATAATTATGTGATCGTACCTGGATCAGACAGTTTCAGGTGGCCAACGACGTCTGTTGAACTCCGGCTCCAGTGAGGTTGAAAGACAGCGGGGGGGGGGGGGGGGGGGGGGGGGGTGTACCTGCAAGGTACTCCGACGCTCAAGTAAGAGAGTGCACAGAGTAACGGCAAATACAGAGAAGAGAGTAAGGGAAAAAAATGAACTTAACCTGACCCTCTCAAATGAGAGGGTATTTATAGAGAACCCTCAGCGCGGGGCCAACGGTTACTTGCCTTGGGCTGGATTGTCAGGCCCAATCCAAGTAACTGCCAGGGCTTACGCGGCGTAGTGAAGACCAGCACGTGGTCTTTGTCCTGGGGTAACTGCTCCTAAATTTCTGGGATTAGGGCAGACCGAATCCTTTGGGAGTGAGGCGGTTACTTGGAACGTGCCCATATGGTACGGACCGTTAGACACTCCTCGCCGGGGAGGAGCCTTCTGTGTCGAGGACCAACCAAGCGTACGACGGACACGGCCTCGCGGGGAGGAACCATGTCTGTCGAGGAGTGATATGTGGCATTCTCGCGGGGAGAAGCTGGTATGTCGGGGAGGTACCTCTCAGTTGGGGTGCGAGGTACTCCTGTCCTGTTGTCCCAAGTGCCCGACACTGTAAAGTGCCAGGGGGAAACGGTGGCTTGCTCGCGGCGGTCAAGTGCCCCGCAGAAGGGTCTTATTGGGCCTCCCCAGACAGTATGGGTTGGGCCTGCTCGACTGTTGGGCAGCCTCGACCCAGTCCAGAACAGGAGCCCCCCAAGTCGTTGCTCTGAGGTGTCAGAGTGATGACTTAAGGGTTATTGGCATGTCGAGGATACGCCAAGTGAGGAACCGAGGAGGTCGTTCCCGTGCGCGAAGTTCCTTCGGTCGGATGAACGTCGGGCATCGGACAGATGTGTCCGCTCGTATAGTCGGGGAAATGAAGGGTTGCGGATTCGAAGCGTTGGGGAAAACTGAAACGACACACGTGGGGAGATGGGCGGCTGCATGTGTGCCACGTGTTGCCTGCCATTATTACCTAGGGAGGCTAGGGCGGCTGGCTAGGGTAGCGCACTCGAGTGCCCTATGCCCCTCGAGTCTCGCGAGAACCGCTTATAAAAGCCGCTCCCCTCGTTCATTTCCCACTTTTCCACTTCTCTCTCAAGAATCCCTCTCATTCTCTCTCTACCCTCTTCCGTCGTAGCTTGCAGCCGTCCACCGCCGGACACTCCCTCGCCGGAAACCTTTTCTCCTCTACAACAGTCGTTCGCCGCCGTAACACAGCCGGAAACTCCGTGTCGGAACCCTAAACCGCCGTTTAACAGGTACTTGCTTCAAACTTGACCTTTCTTTTGCATTTTTCTTCAATTTCAACTAGTATATGACGTTTCCTTGGTGAACTAATGATGTTCCCATGGGAAACGAAAGGATTCCTGGCGAATACGGCGGGAACCTTTAGTCGTTGAGGGAGAGAGTGCGAAGAACTTCGCTCACTTTTGATGAATATCTCGGGGATCAAGGACGAACATGTCGGGGACCCGTTGAATGTCTCGGGGTCCTTAATAATTTGTATATTTGCTAGTGCCGCGGGGACACGGGGGCAGAACCTTCCGGGGAAGCGATGCATTCCCCCGTGAACATGTTGATCCTTGGCCGATTATGTCGGGGAGCAGAGAAAGCCTTGCCCCTTCTTCGCCCGTTCGCTTGAACAACGGTGGAGGGGTGAATTTGATACGACCAATCGAATTCACCGTTTCCTTCTGTTTTTCAGGTAAATGGACGATTTGGCTGCGAAGGTGGCCGTAGGATATTTCGAAGAGAAAGACGACGCCCAGCCTGAATCTCCCATGGCTCACATGGCTTTCGCGCAAAAGCGCCCGCTCGAGGAGTGGGTCTGCGACGAGGCCCTGGAGATGTCGTCCATCTTCGTTTACCCGGACGAGGACGACGCTTTTTGCACCGTCGAGCACAGACTAATCGGATTCGGCAAATCTTGGAAGGTCTTTCGTCCCAAGGAGCATCATCGAATATGCTCACCTTATCGGGGAATGCGCGCCCCCTTATATGAATTTATGTTCGAGAAGGCAGGGTGGAGGCTGCCCTTCACAGACCTCCAAGAGGGGATCTTCACCTGGTTGCAGCCGGTGCCCTCTCAGATTCATCCGAACTCGCTAGCTTTTATTCGGGCATTCGAGCTCGTTTGCAGATATTTGGAAATCGTGCCGACCGTTCGCCTCTTCTTCCGCATATTCCATCTCCAAAGGTCGTCGGCCGGTGGGCGACATGGCTAGGTGTCTTTCAAGCAGAGCAAGGCATTGTTCCACACTTACTTGGATTCCATCCGGGATTTCAAGTTCTGCTATTACTTTGTGAAACCGGTCACCCTCGAGGCTATCTATTCGTTGTACCGGAAAGTCACCCGCGAGGTCGACGGTCGTTCCGAGGAGGTGTTGGAGCCGAAGTTCCCTCTGTACTGGACGGAGGAACACTTTAAGAAGGGAGCCGATAAATACAAAACGAGGCATGCTCAGTTTGAGGCCTATGAACGGGAAGCTTACGATAAAATCGTCGCCTTCGTTGAAAGCTTTACTGAAGCTGAGCACGAAACGCTGGACGACCAGCCTATAATGGGTGCAGACGGGCAGGTGAAAAAAGAACGTCGCCTGATAAATACCCGCGTTCTGCTCGAGACCTTCTCCGACGAAGAAGCCATCGAGTTGTTAGGTGGTGAAAATGTCCCCACTTTAAGCCTTCCTCGCATCTGTTTTCCTCGCCTTACTAACGTTTTCTTTCTTTTTGCAGGAACAATGGTCGGAGCCGAGGAGAGGTTCAAGAAGCTGAAGGTGAAGAGGGCCCGGGAAGCGCAGGCCCGGGGAGAGGCATCGCGCTCAAAGGACCAAGAGGTTGTTCCTTCTGGGGCCCCGCCCGAGGGTGTTTCCTCGGCTGCCATGCCCGAGGGTTTCAGTCAGTCTCAGCCCGCTGCCACCGTGTCGGGGATTGTAGGTGGTCGCATAACTCCTGCTGGAAGCCAATCCCCCGCTACCCAAGGGACTCCGAAGAGGCAATGGGTTGCGGAGGTCGTCGACCTGGGTGGTGAAGATAGTCCCCCGACTCCTTCCAGCTTTGACCTTCCACCCTGTCATCAAAAACCCCGCTTCTTCTCCGAGGTCACCTATCCTCGCATCCCCCCCTCCGAGATCCAAGTTGTGCTGGGGACTGCTACTGAGGCGAGGAGGAGGATGATTTTTGAGGATCTGTCGGCCGTCATGCGTCTCTGCTCGACTGCTATTATCCTCAACGACAAGACCCGCCCTGCTGCTGAGCTTGCCCGCTTGCAGGAAAAGCTGGAGACCTTGGGCGCTGAGATGCTCGGTATGCACAAAGAATTAAATGAGTGCTAAGATCTGAACAAAGAACAAAGCGAGCAGCAGCAGCGGGTCGAGGCCAAGCTTAAGAAAGCCGAGGAAACGGAGAGAGGCCACCTTGCCCGAATCGCCGAACTGGAGGCGGTGGAGAAGCGGCCTAAGGAAAGGATTGCTGAGTTAGAAGATGCTGTGCGGCCGACAGAAGGGGAAACCGAGGAAGACAGGCTCCTGACCACTCGAGCAGCGTTTGTGGCTCAACTCCGGAAGCTCGAGCAAGATCTCCGGCTATCAGAGGACGATGCTATTGAAACTGTGGGCATAGGGTTCCGAAGTGCCGTGGCGCAACTCCGGGTTCTCAACCCCGACCTCGTCACCAAAGGGATTGACCCCGACGCTGAGGTGGTGGATGGCCAGATCGTGCATCCTCTGCGGGAGAATGGCATTCATGTGCACGAGGAGCCTGACGGGACCGTAGCCGAGTAGGTTTTTTATCTTTGTTTTGGTCGGCCTGCGAGCCGTTTTATTTGTAATGATTTGTGCCCGGCATGTGTGCCAGGGGCTTTTTGATATTTCTGTTGACAACTGTCTTGTAATATTCGTACACTGGGCATATGCCCGTTTTAATGTACTCTTACTTACTTGCCAATATTGTTTGCACGTTCTGATTTGTGTGTGATGTATTATTTGTTATACTTTGTTTTTGCCCAAGTAATAAGGCTTTGGGATTTGCTCGACCTTGATATTCCCTGACCGCGTGGAGAGCTGGTCGGGCGGCCGGAGGCTTACTCCGACCTTCAACGAGGCTAAGAGTTCGATTGAGGTCCTAGCCTCGTGGCATGAACTTCCCATCGCGAGCTGGGTGTTATGCCTGGTTGGTACGACGACGGTGGGCCTCGATCGAGGTATCCCCGTCGGATCAAAGGTCCTCGCGCACACACAACACGGTCTCTGATCGTCGTGTTCTTATAGGGATGTCGCGTTTGTACCCTAGCGCGTCCCCGTAATCGCAGTGCTAGTGAGCTGCGGGCAGTGTTTAACTGTAATATTATTTTAGCTTTTAAGCGTTCCATGGTCGAGCAAGTTCTTCCCCGTGCAGGTTTTCGAGGAAGTAGGCTCCTGTCCCCATTTTTCCGCGGACGCGGTACGAGCCCTCCCAGTTCGCGGCGAGTTTGCCTTCTCGCGAGTCCTTCTGGTTCCTGCGCAGGACGAGGGTGCCTACCTGAAACTCACGTTTGATAACTTTGTCGTTATAACGTAGTGTTATTTTTTGTTTAAGTGAAGCTTCTCGGAGAGAAGCGCCCGAGCGTGTTTCCTCGACGAAGTCGAGCTCTTCTCTCAGGGCTTCATCGTTTGTGTTCCCGTCGAGGGGGTCTTCTATCCTCCTCGAGGGTTCCCTGATCTCTACGGGGATCATTGCTTCCGTTCCGTAGGTCAAACGGAAAGGGGTCTCCCCGGTCATGGAGTGTGGGGTTGTTCGGTAGGCCCAGAGGACGCTGTGTAGCTCCTCGACCCAACGTTGTTTGGCATCGCCCAGTCGTCGTCTTAATCCCCGAAGGATCACTCTATTCGCCGCCTCAGCCTGCCCGTTCGTTTGAGGGTGCTCGACCGAATTGAAGTGTTGCTTCGTGCCTAGTTTTGCGACGAAGTCTTGGAAGTTCCTGCCGGTGAACTGGGTTCCGTTGTCGGTGACAATGGCTTGAGGCACTCCGAACCGGGCGAGGATGTTTCTTTTGTAGAAACGTAGTATGTTGAAGGCAATGATTTTGGCCAATGCTTCTGCTTCAATCCACTTCGTGAAGTAATCCACCCCGACGATGAGGTATTTGTTTTGATACGATCCCTGGACGAAAGGTCCGAGGATATCCATCCCCCACCATGCGAACGGCCACGGGGAGGATAACGACGTGAGCTCGCTGGGAAGAGCGAGGTGCATGTCCCTGTGCCGCTGGCATTTATCGCACTTCTTGACGTGCTCCTTGGCGTCTTGTTGCATGGTGGGCCAGTAATATCCTGGCCGGAGTGCTTTACGAGCTAGCGATCGTCCGCCGAGGTGTTGCGCATTGATTCCCTTATGAATCTCCTGGAGTATGCCGGGGACCTTGGTCTCCTCGACACATCTGAGGATGGGAATAGAGAACCCTCGGCGGTATAGCTTGTCTTCGACTATGGTGTACGAGCATGCCCGTCTCTTGACCATTCCTGCCTCTTTGGGATCTTCGGGCAGTTTGCCTGTCATGAGGTATTCGTATACCGGGGTCATCCAGCAGCTGCTGTCCCCTATGGCGTTGATGTCCGAACCCATGACTGGTTTGTCGATACTTGGGTGGGAAAGCACTTCTTGTATGACGGACTTGTTCCCACCTTTCTTTTTCGTGCTCGCCAATTTTGACAGGACGTCCGCTCGGGCATTATGCTCCCGGGGGATGTGAGTTACTTCTACCGAGGTGGACTTTTTCATCTTCTCTTTTACTAATGCCAAGTATTCTATGAGGCTGTCGTTCTTGGCTTGGTACTCTCCTCGGACTTGCGAGGCTACGAACTGAGAATCGGTGAAAAGTTTGACCTCTTTGGCGCCAAGGTCCTCGGCCAGTCTGAGTCCCGCGAGAAAGGCCTCGTATTCGGCTTGGTTGTTCGAAGTCAGGAAGGACAGTTAGAGGGACACCTCGATGAGGATGCCTTCCTCGTTTTCGAGGATGATCCCCGCCCCGCTTCCCTTCGGGCTGGATGCTCCGTCGACATAGATTGTCCATTTCTGCGACCCGTTGGTCGAGGGTTCCGGGACGGTCATCTCTGCTACAAAGTCGGCCAGTACCTGTGCCTTCAGGGCTCTCCTCCCTTCATATCGGATGTCGAATTCGGCTAGCTCGAGTGACCACCTGAGCATCCTCCCCGCCATGTCCGGTCGCCCGAGTAGCTGCCTGATAGGCTGTTCAGTCCTTACGATGACGGTATGGGCGAGGAAGTAGTGGCGTAGTCTTCTGGCCGCGGTGACGAGGCCCAGTGCGACTTTCTCGATCTGCTGATATCTGAGCTCGGGGCCTTGGAGAGCTTTGCTTGTGAAGTAAACTGGCTTCTGTCCGTCCGAGGTTTCCCGAATGAGGACGGCGCTGACCGCTTCGTTCGTGATCGCGAGATATAAGAAGAGTGTTTCCCCGTTCTCAGGTCGCGAGAGGACCGGGGGTTGCGATAGGACTTGTTTCAAGTGTGCGAGCGCTTGTTCGCATTCCTCGCTCCACTCAAACTCCGCTTTTTGCCGGAGAAGTTTGAAAAAGGGGAGTGCGTACTGTGCGGATTTGGCGACGAACCAGGAAAGAGCGGTGAGCATCCCGTTCAATGATTGTATTGACTTCTTCGAGTCCGGAGTAGGGAGCTCGGAGAAGGCCCTACACTTGTCGGGGTTTGCCTCGATTCCTCGTTTCGTGAGGTAAAATCCGAGGAACTTCCCTGCCCGAACGCCGAAGGTGCATTTGTCGGGGTTAAACCTCATGCGGCACCTCCTCGCCGTGTCGAACACCTTCTTGAGGTGCGCGGCGTGGTTGACTTCTTCTGCAGACTTGACGATTATGTCGTCCATGTAGACTTCGAGCATGTCGCCGATTTCAGTCCGGAAGACCTTGTTCATCATCCATTGGTAGGTCGCACCGGTATTCTTCAGACCGAAGGGCATTACGTTGTAATAGTAGTTGCCCGACGCGGTCATGAAGGCCGTGTGTTGCTTGTCGACCTTGTCCATGAGAATTTGGTTGTATCCTGAATAGGCGTCCATGAAAGATAATAGTTTGTAACCTGCAGAATTGTCGACCAGTTGGTCGATGTTGGGCAAGGGATAACAGTATTTCGGGCAAGCCCGGTTAAGATCAGTATAATCAACGCACACTCTCCATTTTCCATTATTTTTCTTAACAAGTACAACGTTGGACAACCATGTCGTGTATTTGGCTTCTGAAATAAAATTTGCCTCTAGGAGGTCTTTTACAGCTTTCTCAGCAGCCTCCGCTTTCTCGGGAGACTGCTTGCGCCTACGTTGTGCTATGGCCCTAGCGGCCGGATCTACCGCGAGCTGATGGCAAGCTACTTCGGGGTCGAGGCCAAGCATCTCGGATGCGCTCCACGTGAAGAGGTCAGCATTCTCCCTCAGACATGCTTTCAGCTGCTCTTTCGCCAGGTCGGGGATCCCGGCGCCGATCTTCACGTTGCGGTCTGGATCGTCCCCGAGGGTCACGAGCTCGAAGTCTCCATCTGGGATGGGGCATGCTGGGTGGAGAGGCTTCCCGTTGTTCTCCTCCTGGTGGTTGGGATCTTCGACTCTGTCTTCGTCGGGCTCGCCGGAGAACCTGCTGTCGAGGTCGACCGCATTGACGCGCGGGAGAGGTACCTGCTCGACGTCCCGGGGTGGCTTGGCCACGACCTTAGGTTTGGGACCAATGGAACTTAGGCCCTTGACGGCGGCGTCGAAGCACCTTCTGGCCGCGTCGATGTCCCCGTGCATCGTCACTACTCGTCCCCTCCTCGTGTAGTACTTCATTTTGAGGTGGACCGTCGATGGGACCGCCGTGAGTTCAGCAAGGGTGGTCCTCCCGAGGATGCAGTTGTAAAGGGATGGGCATTCAACCACTAGGAAACAGATCTTCACCTGTCGGGCCGTGTCTTCGGCCCCGAACGTAACCATTAGCTCCACGTAACCCCATGGTCTGGTGGTGGTTCCATTGAACCCCTGTAGGTCTGACCCGATGTACGGGGTCAAATGCCTCTCGTCCAGCTGCAGGGTCCCGAACAAATGAGAATACATGATGTCGACCGAGCTCCCCTGTTCGGCTAGGATTCTTCGGACGTCAAAGTTCGCCATTTGTGCCCTGACCAGGAGGGTAATAGTGGCGTTTGGTGCTCCCCCGGGGAGTTCCTCGAGGTAGAAGGTGATGGGATTGGAGTCTCCCCGCACTTTCTCGAGGGTGATCGTTTTCGCGGATGTCGCGGATTCCAGCTCGTCAAACTTTCGTTTGATCGATCCAACTGACACTTTCCCGGGATCGCCTCCGGAGATGACCATTGCTTTGGGGAAGCCTTCTCAGGTGCTGCGGGCAGTGACGGGGTCCTCGTCGGGGAAGGTCGCCCATATGTTGTGGATTGCCTCTTCGCCCTCGATGATTGGGGGGACGAAGAAGTCCTCAGGTCGAGTGACGCTGAGGGCGACCTGAAGCTGGCTGTCGCCGGGAGGAGGTGTTGCCTCCTCGACGTTCTGTGCTTCCTTTGAACTGGGACGAGGAGGGTCATTCTGCTGGGCGTATTTCTTCAAGTGCCCCTCTTTGATGAGAATCTCAATGGCATCCTTGAGATGGATGCAATCTTCGGTCACGTGCCCGTGGCTTCGGTGGAACCTGCAGTACTTAGATTTGTCAACATTTGGTTTGGGAGCAGCGGGCTTCGGGAAGCGAACTCCTCATTTCACAAACTCGGAATTCTGGCAGTCCGAGAGGATCCGAGACCGGGTAGTGTTGAGCGGGGTGTATTCCGTGAATCGGCCAGCTGGCCCGCGTTGCTCCCGGGGATCTCGGTTGCGGTTTTCTTACTTCTTTTCTCCTCCCCGTCAGGGAGACGCGTCATCGTCTTTGTGGCCACTGGGGCCTTCCCTACGTCTCGTCTCAAGAGCGATCTGGGCTGCTTCCGTCTCTTCGAGTTCGATGTACTTCTGGGCTCGAGCGAGAAGGTCCTCGAGACGCCGGGGTCTTCGGAGGCCTATGGATTTGGCAAAGTCCGACCCGGTGCGTAGTCCGTGGATAATTAAGTATTTCTTCATGTCGTCGGTCGTATGGACCTCGACGGCTTCCTTGTTGAACCTCTCGATGTAGTTTCGGAGAGATTCGTTCCTCCCTTGGAAGATCTTTTCTAGGGCAGCCTCCGTCTTCGGGTGCCGACGAGACGCGGTGAAGTGTTTGGTGAAGCGTTGCTTCAGTTGCTTCCACAACGTGATCGAACCAGGTTCCAGACCCTTATACCACGTCATGGCTCCCTTCCGCAAGGTGGTGGGGAACAACCTGCACCTGATGGCTCCCCTGACGTTTTGAAAGTCGAGCATCGCTTCGAAACTCTCCACGTGATCGTCAGGGTCGGTCAGCCCGTCATAGGTCCCTAATGGTGGAGGTTTCTCCATGCCTGGAGGGATTGGGGCGTCCATGATTTCCCATGACAAAGGGGTCCTCTGGTCCTCGTCGTCGCTACCAGCCGGGGATCTCGAAGGTGATCGATGGTGCCGTGGAGGGGAGTTCCTGGAACGGTTCTTTGGTCTCTCTTCGGTCTGCTTGGACTTCTTGGAGATGGTGGAGGCCCTGGGTTCCTTCCGAGGCGGGGAACGAGGGCGTTTCTGGGTGATCGTCGGCTGGGGGCGCTCGAGACGCGGTCGGCGACCATGGCGTACGGGCGACGGGGTCCGAGAATCTTCGGAAGGGGTCCTTCACGGGGAAGGAGAGCGGCGAGGTGACGGGGGACGACGATGTCTTCGCGGGGAAGATCGTTGTGCCCGTCCTTGCTCCAAGGCTTCAATTCTGGTGTTCTGTTGCGCGATCAACTGATTGGTCTGGTTGATCAATGCAAAGAGGGCCACGGTGCTTGGGTCCGCGTTGGGCGGCGGAGCAACTGGCTGGAGAGTGGTTTGCTGGTCGTCCGCGCGGACGATGTTGTGGGTCGCATCCTGGGAGTCCGGGGAGGCGGTCTGTCCGTCTCTTATGTCACCTTCGCCGCCGTGGAGGATGATGGCGTCCTCACGGTGGCTCCCGTTCTCCAGTTGTGCGAGCACGGTGTCCAGAGCCTGATTGACGGTCGGATTGGCCATGTTGGTGATGAATAAAGGAAGCTTTGGTTTATCGAGCAGAAAAACGGGGAAGCTTACAAGTTCCCACAGACTGCGCCACTGATCGTACCTGGATCAGACAGTTTCAGGTGGCCAACGACGTCTGTTGAACTCCGGCTCCGGTGAGGTTGAAAGACGGTGGGGGGTGTACCTGCAAGGTACTCCGACGCTCAAATAAGAGAGTGCACAGAGTAACGGCAAATATAGAGAAGAGAGTAAGGGAAAAATAAACTTAACCTGACCCTCTCAAATGAGAGGGTATTTATAGAGAACCCCCAGCGCGGGGCCAACGGTTACTTGCCTTGGGCTGGATTGTCAGGCCCAATCCAAGTAACTGCCAGGGCTTACGTGGCGTAGTGAAGACCAGCACGTGGTCTTCGCCATGGGGTAACCGCTCCTAGATTTCTGGGATTAGGGCAGACCGAATCCTTCGGGAGTGGGGCGGTTACTTGGAACGTGCCCACGTGGTACGGACCGTTAGACACTCCTCGCGGGGGAGGAGCCTTCTGTGTCGAGGACCAACCAAGCGTACGACGGACACGACCTCACGGGGAGGAACCATGTCTGTCGAGGAGTGGTATGTGGCATTCTCGCGGGGAGAAGCTGGTATGTCGGGGAGGTACCTCTCAGCTGGGGTGCGAGGTACTCCTGTCCTGTTGTCCCAAGTGCCCGACACTGTAAAGTGCCCGGGGGAAACGGTGGCTTGCTCGCGGCGGTCAAGTGCCCCGCAGAAGGGTCTTATTGGGCCTCCCCACACAGTATGGGTTGGGCCTGCTCGACTGTTGGGCAGCCTCGGCTCAGTCCAGAACATTATGGTTGAAGGTTTAAGCTGAATCTTTAACAAGGATCAACCAAAAGAAGGAGTAACAAGATCAACAATTATCAACTCAATGTATATGCATATTTTTCTGATATATGTTGTAATTGTAAAAGCCTTAAGATTTCTTACACATTGAATATCTTAGAAATCTTAAGTGCTTTAGGTCTTTGTTATGGTAATTTCCCGTACCTCTGATACTTGTATCATGTTCTCTGTTCTATTGAGCTTGTTCAGCAGTTTAGATAAAAGTCTTGTGTCATTGGGATACAAGTAAGGAAGCTCAGAGCCAAGATGCTTGAGCCACGTAAGTCTCTTGCTATTTGCTTGAGTTGTGAAAGTCTTAATCAAGTGGATTGATTGAGCAGAAGTCTTGTATCATTGGGATACAAGCAACGAAGCCTCGAGCCAAGATGCTTGAGCCACGTAAATCTCTTGCTATGTGCTTGAGCAGTGAAAGTCTTAATCAAGTAGATTGATTGAGCAGGAAAGTCTTAAGCAGGATAACTCGGTTTATGAAATTTGGAGCAGTAAGCCTTGACTGATGGAATGTTAGTGGATGCTCGTTTCATGGAACCTGGAGCAGGAGTCTGGAACCTGAGAGAAGTCTTGAACATGAGGGGCTTGAGCAGGAATGCTCAGTACATGGAATTGGAGCAGTAAGTCTTGACCGGGTGGGTGCAAGCAAAGACTTGTTTCATGGGACTTGGAGCAGAAGTCTTAGGCTGAGGGCCTGAGCAAGGAAGTCTTGAACCTCAGGTCTGAGCAAGTGTAAAAGTCTTATGCAAGAATGCATAAGCGATTGTAATCATGTTTTGATTATAACGAAAATCTCTTGTGAAGTAAGGGGACTAGACTACTCTTAGTTAGGGGAGGAACCAGTATAAATATATGTCTTTTGCTATTATTTATTTGCTTCTATTAACATTCTGCTGCTAAGAATTAATCAAAATTTGAACACCAATTTAGATTCTGAACACTGATCAGATGCAAACTAAGAAAACAGAAAACACAATTCAACTTCCTTTCTTGTGTACTTTTCTCACCTTCACATATCAGTAAAACAAAATATCACAAAACATATGTGAAACGCATGTTTGTTGAATAGGTTTGAGGAAGCCTATGTGAAGTATGTGTTTAGAGAATGTAATAGGTGTGCAGATGTTCTTGCTAAATCTGGGTATATATTAAATAGGAACTTACAATGTTATCCTATTGCTCTTAACTTCATTGAGAAGTTGTTAACCGGAAATATTGACGGGGTTTCCTCCTCTAGAAAGATGTTATTGTAGTTCTTTCTTTCTTTGAGTCTATAGTCCTTTTTTTCAAAAAAAAAATCACGTAATAAAAAAATTAAAGAATAAGAATGAACAAGGAAAGAAATCTGATAACATCTATAACTATATTAAAGGGGATATGGTGTTTTGCGCTGGCCTATTTTCTTTCCAATAATACCCCTAAAATATAGTTTTCATGCAGTTTTATAACCAATTCATAAAAATTTTAAGATTAAAAAAAAACTATCAATGTAGATATTCACTCCAAGTGAGCAGTTATTACAATTAACTTTTATTTTATTTTTAAATAATACATATAATAGTTATAATAACAATCAATCGGACTCCCAGTCACAAAAAGACAATTTGGCTTTGCTATTTTAGGGAGAGATCAACATCTTAGTGTAGTTTTATTTTTTACTCGTAACAACTTTTAAACACAACATCAAGGAGAAATATATAATTGCATAACTTTTGCATTTACTTTTCTTTCCAATTTTCAATTATCAATTTGATAAAAATTTGTAGGAAGTGATGGTATTCGTATTTCTATTTCTATGGTGTGGATCTTAATAAGGTTTTGCTATGGTGTGGTTTTCATTTGAATTTGTTGGAATATTTTTTTTTATTTTTTTAGTTTTTTTGGTCTATTTAACAAACTTACATTCCATTTTTTCCTTGGTAAAAATAAAAGAACATAATGTTTTTCAAATTTGTGTATATATAAATTGAGTTAGGTTTAAAATTATTGTGTAAATGCATAATTGAGATTGAAGATTTTATTTTTTATTTTATCCTTTAAATGTTATTATTATAAAGACAATGATACAATTTCTTCAAACAAATATTATATAGTTAGAATTTTATATATTTTAATCATAATGCCTAATGTGTATACATTGTCATGGTATAATTCTACACTCCAATCTTCCACATTACTATATATGCACTTTTTTTTAAAGATAGACCTATTATCTCAAATTTTAAAATTTGTGCAATTAATTGTGATATTAATTTGTTTTTGTAGGCAGTGACATGTACTCTATAGAGAGGGAAAGAGAATATGTTTGATTTGTTACTATATTTATGTTTATAGATAGAATATATAAATGTTTAACGAACAACCTAACATCACACACTATTTATAATATTTTCAAAAACAACGAAGCTTCTAATTTCAAATTGAAATAGCGTGTGATATTAGGTTATTCGTTAAACATTGTTGACGATAATTGAAAATAACGTCAAAAAGAGAAATCTATTACAGAATCTTCCACAAAATTCATCAACGTCAAACTTGAAAGAGAACTCTTCATATAATTTATTTCATTCTCTAATTTATTTCATTGATGTTTATTTTATATAATTAATTTAAATTATGACTAAAATAGTGGTTTATAAAAAATTGTATAGTTATCTATTTATTTATTATTTTAATTTTAAACGCATTCTAACAATCACTCAAACCCTAAACTACGAACCCTCACATCGCAGCCGTTTCCGCTCCCTGCAGTTGAACCCAACCGGAAAACGCCGCAGAATTTGGTCGTCGGCCGCTAGAAACAGTGAGAAACTCATTTTCTTCTTCTTTCGGGTTTTTCTTCACCTCTAATGATGCATCCCTGTTGCGTGTTCTCACTCATATTAACCGCTTTACTTGTATATAATCAGGTTTTGTTCGGCAACTATTCCTTAACTAGACATGGATGACAAGATAGACACTGCAGAAAAGAAGGTAACTTTTTTGGTATAAGATAGCTATGAATGTTACAATTTGAACATGTTGCTGTGAAACTTTTTTGTTTTGTTTTTGAAATTCAATCAATGTCGTTGGTTTTTAACCCTTGCCATTGTAAGTAGAGTTAGCTGTATGTATAAATCAAACTAACTCACAATGTCCCGTTACTGCACTGCTGGGAATTCATTTCGATGATTTAGGTTTATGCTCGTGTCCGTGCTGATTCGTTCCGAGGGTTTTAGTTGTATACATCTGTTTGTTTAGATGAATGGCATCTTACACCTTGACCTTTGTCAGTCTTCTGTCTTTCCGTCTTTCTTTCTCATCAATCCAGTGAATTCATTCTTTCATGTGTGTAGCTGCTGGTTGATATTGTAAAATTGGTACAAAGCAAAGGCATGAAGGGTAAACTGGGAGGCTGGAAAGAGTTCTTGAATACTAAAGATAAGAAATTCGGGTCATGTATGAGTGATCCATCAAAGAGGTCCCATGAGGTTTTGGCTGAATTTCTCAAGACATTCTCAAGTGATGAGGATTTGAAGGTGATCATTTTTCAATATATTTATATCTTTTTCTAAATATGAAGTTAATAGCCCACATGATGAGTCTACCCATTTTCTTCTTGTGCTCAGTTTATTGGTAACATCATCCGACAACATTCTAATCAATACACGTTAGAGCGACTGAAAGATAGATCTCATGATTCCCCCGAGCAGGTATGTTTTCAAAATAACTGTTTTGCTGAAGATCAAGATAGGTTTTGCACTTGAAAAGTACTAGTAATTAATAAGTATATCTAGATTTAACCAATTTTGACTAAAATATTGATAAGCATTTTATTTTTCTTGCATTTTTTTAGGACTTACTTTACCTCCCCTTAAAGCCACACTGGCTAAATGTATATTTGGCTTTCTTCCTTTACTATTGTCTCCTTAATCGATTCAACATTTTTTTTAAATAAATGTTATAATGACCGTCACTTATTTCACTTCTAATTACCTGTACCTTATGCATTTCTTTTTTTAAAATTATAGTTCCATTGTTATAGCTTTTACAGAATTGTTGCTTTATTGCCATATAAACATTGACATTCAAGTTGAATTGTCTTGTTGCTGCACCCGAATTTGAATGTAGAACCTAAGGTTCAAGAGAGTAAGAGACCACAACTGATAATTTCAAGATGCATATAATCTCTTAACTTTAGCAAAGATGACATCGTCTAATATTACGTTCTGCTGCCAATTATTCCTTATGCTTCTTACTGTATTTTGTGACTAATGAAGGGATTTACATGATTTTCAATTTCAAAGTCCAATAGTTATAAAATCTTAATTAATCTTCTTTTATTCATTATCCTACTACGTTTTCCTAACCTTAAATGTTGGCAACACAGAGTCTAGTCCAAGCAACTCTTCAGCACCCTCTGTACACATCGGAGTATTCATTGCCATATATTGACGAGGTCTGTCATGATTATTTGTTCTCGAATTTTCTGGTCAACTTATATAATCCGAAATGCTAAGTAGTCCTTGTTGAGGTTATGCATACTGCTTAAATGTAAACTGCTCGACTTGTGAAATAGTCATAAATATGTGCATTGGCCTTTCTATTCTTGTCTAGGTGAAAATGCCTTTAAAGAAATGCATGTAAAAATTTAGGATAATTCTTTTCTTAATTATATAAAATATAATAGGATGCTTCAGAAAATAATACAAAAGAAGGTTGACCTTATAAAAGAATGGTCTTATTTTCTTTAATGAAGCTTGCGGCAATGATTGATGTTTCATCGCTCATATTTTCTGTGTTTGAAAATGAGATAATTCCGAAAATTGAAATGATCTGTTCATATGGGTGCATTAACACGTCAATTTAGAAATTTGTCATGTGCTTTTGCTAATGCTATTCACAAATGTTGCACGTGGATAAGAAGAAATGTATGATAAAATGAACACATCAAATATACACTTTTTTAATTGTCTGGATGAAAATTTTCAAATCCTTGAATTCCTTCAGAAATCTTGGTGCTGTTATTACTCCCTCCATTCCATATCAATTGTTGTTTTTGTTTCAAAAGTATTGATGTTTATAAACTCATGTCTAATTAATGTTTTTTTCTTTAACTATATCATTAGTTAGGAAAGATAACTTGGAAATCTAAAATGCTAGGGAAAATAGGAAACGGAATGAGGATATTTGAGTCTTGATCTGTGTGTCCCCTTAAATATAAATATATATGGAATGGAGGGCGTAGTTTATTATGGTCTGTGTATGCAAGTCAGGCTTAATTTTATTTTGCAATATGCTACTGTCGTTGTCCTTGTTTTCTCAATTGATCATGTTTAGATTTGAGGTTTTTTTATCACCCTTACACCTTTTTACTATTTGCTTTAGTTTAGTTTATTTATTTAGCAATGGTCTGCTACAGTTTATAAACATATGGGTTATGTTAGTTTTTAGTCAAACAAGGCACTTATCCATTATGGATGTTGGTTTTTCTATGGAAAATGAAGGGATGGTTAGTGATAAACATTAAAAAGAAGTCCAAGGGGATAAGATCCACTACAATGCTTGCTGTTGATTGTGAAATGGTTCTCTGTGAAGATGGGACTGAAGCTGTAGTCAAAGTTTGTGTTGTAGATCACAATTTAGAGGTGATAATATATGCCGGTTCTTTTTTTTACTCGGTCACTCTAGTCAGTCCACTTCTTCCCTACATTGATAATTTTAGAACTTTTCAGGTCAAACTACACGAACTTGTTAAACCGGAGAAAGCAATCATAGACTACAGAACAGCGATTACTGGTGTTTCTTCTAAAGATCTAGAGACAGTGACTTGCTCCTTAGCTGATATACAAGTAAATTTGTGGTTCTTTTTGTGGTTTTCCTGTATCATCCTTTCAAATGCTTGAAGAAATGTGTTGTGCTTTCGTAGAAATCGTTGAAGAAGCTGTTATCCAGTGGAGCCATATTAGTGGGACACAGTTTACATAATGATCTAAGTGGTAAGTGTCATGTACATTTCATTTTAGTTGTGTCCTTGAATGGACTACTGCTAGTTTCCGTGTATATGAAGGGCTTGAGTTCCGCTGCATTATTTTTCTTTGTTTCATTTTATTTACTAATTGCAGTCATTTGCAGTGCTGAAGCTAAATTATGTTAGAGTGGTCGACACTGCATACATCTTCCAACCCACGGATGGATCTATTCGCGGGAAACCTTCTTTAAATAGTTTGTGTCAGGCAAGTTAGAACTTATTTAAATGCAATGCAAAGATTAGGATTCTGTATTAAACACCATCTATGTTATCAAGTATTATTACGAGTTGTGTCCATATAGTTATTTTCTTTGGAGGAATTTTGTCAAGAGTCTGTTGTTTTGAATGAAAGTTGTTTATTGTGCAATTTTGCTTGTGTATGCTTTGGAATTTAAAATATTACACTGTACAATCTCACACGCAAATTACGGTAGTAAGATTAATGAAAAAGAAATGCTGCAAATATTAATCTAAGATTCACGACTTATCACCTTTTGTCGTAACAGGCTGTGTTAGGCCACGAAGTTCGGAAAAAGGGTGCTTCACATGATTGTCTAGATGATGCATGTGCAACAATGAAGCTTGTCCTTGCAAAGATCAAACATGGTGTTGATAAGCCATTTCCGTTAACATTGGTTCTAGATCCTGTAAGTCATTGTATTGTATGCATTCAGTACTGAGGCTGTTATTATACTTGCGGTGGTAATAACTGTTGTCATCACCATTTTCTGTTGTCTCATTTTAGGTTTCAGAAAGTGAGATGTCGAAGCTGTATATTCACAGAATACCAACCACTGTGAACAGTGAAACACTACACGAAATTGTTCCTGGAGACTTCACAATAGAACAAAAGGTATATATAGCAAGTCCTATCAGTATCCCAATGTTTTGAGGAAGAAGATCATCAGTAATTATTGGAATAACATGAATACCTTAATTTGAGAACTTTTAGTTTTGTTATGCGGTACTCTTGTTGAAATTCAGTCACTGAACTATTTTCTTTGTTTGAGTTCTGATCCATTGTAAAATTTGCTGCAGCCTGCCAGGAGTGGTCAAAGTGACAAGTATTCTGCCTTAGCTATCTTTAAGAACCCACGAGAGGCACATGAGGCATATGAAAATGTCCAAGGCAGCCAAACAACGGTACATATACTATATACCAATATTTATTGATGCTACTCTGTATTACCAGTATCCTGCCTTAGTCTTATATCACTGAATTATAAGTATGCTGCGTCCCTTTTGATCAATCTCATACCAGTCAGTGACGTGTATTACTTTATGTTAGGATTCAAATGGGCTTCTACAGAAAAGTGTAACATGTCGGTTGAGTACGGGCATAAATGTCAGTGTATTTGTTCGGACAATGGGAATTAATAATCACCACAAAAAGTTGCCATCTAAGAGAGATTTAGAAGAAGACGAGACACTTGATGCTTCCAAGAACAAGAAATTAAAAATGGATCCTGAAGTTGAAAAGGATGATGCCCTGAAAGCTTTACAAGTGAAACATGAAGTTGAAAAGAAGGCCCAACTGAAAGAGATTCAAGCACTGAAACAACGTTTGAAAGAAAGTGAATCGGTGCACTTGAAGGAGATTGACGCATTGAATAACCGATTGAAAGAAAGCGAATTGGAGATTGAATCAATGAAGGAACAATTGCTGAATCAACGATCAAAGGAAAGTGAGTTGGAGATTGAATCAATGAAGGAGCAGTTGAGAAAAAAGGACTTTGAAATCAACACTCTGCATAGAATGGTAGATAACCTTCAAAAAAAGCGAAGACCACCTATAAAACAAGCAGGCCATGGGATTTGAGCAACGAACATGGTATTTGGACGTGATTTTTTTATAAAACTAGCAATGTCTTAAAACTGTTCGGGTGAAGCTCACGACTTTGTTCATTTTAACCAATTCAAATTTGGAATTGGAATTTTGGCCCTGAGTGATGAACAAGGGGAATGATGTATCATCAACAACCTGGATAATGTATTTGTGTTTTTAGGATTATGTCATGCAGTGATATTATTGTTTGAAACGTTTTATATAATGTTGACTAAATACAAGTGCTTGCTATATTATTGTTTGAAACGTTTTATATAATGTTGACTAAATACAATCTATTCAGTAGGTTTCATCCTTTTGTTGTTCAAAAAGCTTATAGGTTCCTTGTTATGTGAAGTTTATACCCTCTTTAATGATGGCTTATATAAGCATTTCTGGTCCGTTTTATTTTTCTAAAACGCACTTTGACTTGTCATAAAAAAAAGGAAGAAACACATTGACCAGCTAGTTTGCTTGCCAATCAAGTCAATAAACCATGTTTTTCATTTTATTCAGAAAATTGTTTCACGTTTTTCATTTTCTTCCATTTTGAAGACGTTTTCATAAAATGATACACGTTTTCCATATAGTATTCCATCTATTTATTCCAAATAAATATGCTCAAATTATATATTAATTGTTTAGTACTACAAAGTTAATTACAATTCAAATTAACTTTAAAAAAAAAAAAATTGTTGATACATTACAAGAACATACAACAAAATACGATTGTCAGATCATTGACCAAGAATTCTCATATTTAATCATACTAACAAATATTAGTTAAGGAGAAATGATGTAATGACACTCAAAAGTGACACTACACCATATTTTCATACTATATATTCTACTTATTTTATTTTATTTATTATTTTTATGAAAAATGAAATTTGTGTTGCATTAAAAATGAAGTTAGGAATACGGTGTAAATATGAGGTGTACACATTTTGGTGTAAGCATATCACCCTTCTTAGTTAAGTTATTTTATCCACCTCCGTTAACTAAAGCATAATGTTTGTTGTTAATTGTTTTACAGCATTAATAGTAATTTAGATTACAATAATAATAAAAAATTTGTTTCCCGATAAATTTATAATTTTAACCAAAAACTTTATTGATTAACAATTTAATTTAAATATTAAATGTGATAATAAAAACAAATATTTTATTGAATATAAAAATAAATATATAATTGATTGAATATTAGTTCTATTTTTCATTTTATTCTTTAAACAAAGAAAAAGTTTGCAGAGGGAGTGCAATTCTAAATGGAATTAAAATAAATAAGAGGAGGATAAAACTAAAACCCTATAATTTAGGTAACCAACACCATTTTTGATGTAATTTGCCATGATACTAACATGGATATTCATCGAGTGTTATACATAATACCTAAATCAATATTAGTAATTCATTTACAAATTGATTATCTTTTTGAATACGAGGAACATGAAGTTTATGGAATCAATAAGATTCAAAAAGTTAAACCATTTATTTCTTAAAAGGCCAAGGCATTAACTAATAATTTTTAAAGACTCAAGAAACTAGTTTAAGGTAAGATTCTAGTAAGAGATTGTGTCATTTTTTTGAAGTAAGGAACATCATGCATTAGATAACATAGAGAAAGTACAAGTAAAATGAAAGACTTCACATTTTAAAAACAACACTAATAATTGAGCTAATTAAGATTTGGATATCAATAGTCTCTGTGAAATTAAAAATCAATAGAACATTACTAATTCAATTCCTTAATTCAAACAATCAAACTAATTCTTCCATAAATGATAAGTGAATTTAGAAATTACAATCTTTGAATCTATTCACTTACATATCATTTCTTTAGCTATGAGACACACCTGTCAATTATAGAGGTTTTCAAAGTTGATTAAACTCGTAATCTATAAAGGAATCCTTTGTTGAGTAGAAAAGAAAATCTGATTTGCTACAACTACAATTAAATTCTCACTCATAAACACTCTTCCTTCATCCAAATATCTTTCGGACATTTCATCAAACACCATGAGTACAAATTTAAAATAAACCAAACATAATAACAACACACACAACTGAACCAAACAAAAAAACAAAATAACAATAACAATACCAAATACACAACCACAATATCTTATGTTGGAACAAAATTGTTCATATCCATTGGGTTTTGATGATAGCAATGTGCTTAAAGAACAAGTGGGTATACTAATATATGTTCAAGTGTGCATGATCACAAGCTTAGAATTCAATTATATATTAATCATGTTAAATGCATCTGTGGATAAGCAAAGTGACTCAGGTTTTGATGAATAAAAATGTGACGACTATGAAGGATCAGACTCTAAACGAGGTGGTTCTGCCTCTAAAGGTTCCTGATCATGGTGTTCCAGCCTCTGGTGACAACTATGACTTTGAAGATAAAAAAAATTAATATTTCTTATTAATTTACTTCTTTTTATTGGTTATATGATTATAAATTATTGTGTAGTGTTGGATATACGAGCATTTCCCGACCATTTGTAACATGCAAGTTATGCCTACTATTGTTGGGGTCCCACGTGCCAAGAAATGGAGGGGCAAACATGCACATTCGGGAGGTGTTGCAGAGTACAAGAGGATGATCGATGTACTTATTGTAGACAACGTCATTTGGACACCCAAAGCAGACCATATAATGCATCATGAGTTCAATAACACTTCATTATTCTCTGTTTATCTGCGATGGGAGATCTTAGTGGCTAGACACTTACCTGAGAGGTGTCTGCGCCAGTTTGGATTTGTCTATGACATCCCATGACCAATCTCTATTATTCCATTTGAGGGCATTGATAGCTAGTTTGTTGCTCACATTTTGAGTTCTGCACATGCCATTAAAGATCATGCATTGCGGGTTCAGTTCCTTGCGGAGTGTGTGGAGGGGTACTTGAAGTGGTACCTTAATGTATCAAACCCTCACATAATCCCACCTAGGCAACATGGAGATGATGCTGGACATTCTCATGTTGGATCTTTGCATGCTGGATTTTCTCATGCTGATGTTGGGGTACTTTCTGATGACGGACAGCCTCCTCCACCGCCTTCTCATGGTGCGAATGACGCTCATCGTCTGCAGATGATATCAATCATTATTGATAACCTCATGGATTTGGTGAACCCAAATGACGAGGTTTATAGTTTGGCATCGCAGGCATCACACATAGCCCGTGGGGGACCTCTTTAGACATTATTATTATTTTTATGTATTATTTATATATTATGTGTAATATAACTCAGACATATGTACAACACTGTTTATTTGATAATATTTTGGCACTTTCATTGATGCATGATGAACATAACATAACATTTGACAAATAGATACAAAAATTTAGACAGACAATTACATAACTTAAGAAAACAAAAATAAATAAGAAAACCTAAACACTGTCATGTGATTCCGGACATTTCAACATCTTGATTATGTCATTGACAAATCTAGAAATTGTCGCATCAAACTCGATCGGTCCCTTAGTTAGCCTACGATGATATGTTCTCCACATAACTTTCAAATCTTCATCAATTTTCAGCTCATTAAAATTGTATTTTACCCTTCCATCAATATCAATTGAGGTTTAACGAAACTCGATCTTACTAACCTTTCTGTTCTCGGTGTTTAACAACATATCATTCAACTTGAATCTAAGAATGGCGAGATATGTGGTGCTCTCGGGGAGCCGAAACTGTAACACCCCAATTCCCATCGCGAATAAATAATACATAAATAATATCAGAGTAACTAAAAAATTTATTTTTCCGACAGAAACAAGGATGTCACATTTAAATAAACAAAACATCATCCCTGCTCATATGATTGATACATAGCATAAAATAGAGTACCCTCAAAGGGGAAACTTTTTCCATAATAAAGGAAATACCAAATATATTCAACAATTATATACATAAATAAAATAATCGTTTCCCCGACTCCCGTGCTACGTATCAGAGCAGACACCAAAACCTAAGCAAAGACGAAGATCTAACTCTTCCACTTGCCTCCACGCCTCTAAAGTTGGCAATCTGCACTATGCCATAAAAAGCATATTCCAGCAGAAGGGTGAGAAATATTATCATAATAACGTTGCATATAATTATATATCTCAACATATAATACACATATAACACATTCTCAGCACAACTTATCACTGTGCATGTATATATACATATAACACCAAGCATATACCATAAATCAAATATACGGCATAACAATCCATAATTAACGCATCCTTCACATAGGCATATTCATTCATGCTCAAATACATGTATCACCAATACATCTCAATTCATTACCATTCATTCAACATAAACACATATATTCATGTTCATTCATCAATGCACATGTACAAAGATGACCAATGCAAATTATAGAGACCGACTCACGACTCTATGCAAATGCAATGCGGTACCGACTCATTTCATCTCAAGTTCAATTGAAGAACTTATTGGAATCATCGCTCGTTACCAATGTAACTCCCCGTCGGGCATACGATGTTCCCCGTCGCTTTCGGTCCTCTTTGTATAAGGCTCACGACGTTTATGGATTGCTTTCGGTCCTCTTTGTATAAGGCTCACAATCCGATCGCTTTCGGTCCTCTTTGTATAAGGCTCATGATCGTCTATAACCATCGCTTTCGGTCATCTTATTTTTAAGGCTCACGATATATCAAATCGCTTTCAGTCCTCTTATTTTTAAGGCTCACGATGTTATAGCAGATTCTCTCTGGAATCAAACCGTCGCTCACACCCCACACGGACACACGACGTTACAGCGGATTCTCATTAGAATCACACAACACAAGAATGCACACCATGATGCTTCACATACAACATGACTCATGACACTCTTGACATGCATACATATTCACAATATAGTCATGCATTCATCACACACAATCCACATACATTCACATCAATTGTGCCAAACGGCAACCGAACGTTCTCACAAATAACCAAACAATTCGATTTACGGTTTACCGGAAAAGTCGGTTAAAAGTCGGCTAAAAATAATATTTTTCTTCACCAAATCATAGAACATATTTTTAGCTTCCCATCCATATAAAGAACACCTCAATCGGATAAACAACGCAAAAGATATGAATATTTCAAAATAACGCAAAAACATAAACCGGAGGCCGGACACAACGAAACGTTTCGAAAATACTGTTCCGATTGAACCAGGTTCAGACCTCAAAACCATTTTTCCTAGAAAGAACATCTCATTAGCTTTCCAACGCTTCGAACGGGGGTCAAAACCGACTTACGGTTCAAGAGATATGAATTTTCGAAGTTTCCCCGAAAACCAGAAAATTGCCCTGCGGGCTGCTACGGGTTCTGACATTTTCGTCCAAAAAACCGACCGATTCAATTATTTTCTTCGAAACAAATACACAGTAATCCTTACCAAATATATATCAACGTTTTAGGACCATAAAACGATAATTCTACGACGTTCGATTTTCACCAAAATCTCACATTTTCAAAACCAAAAAATGTCAAAACTCACAATATCAACCGATTTCAACCAAACGAGTTTCTATAATCTCGGCCTAACCTCATACGACTAATCTACGCAATTTATTCCGAATTTCATCCGCGAAAACATCGGTTTCTATCGATTGTGTTCAAATTCAACCTAACCACAAATATCTCTAAAACAACCAAACAATTCTAACACACACCCACATAATCATAAGCATGGATAATATAACAATGTTTCACACCCTTACCCGATTAATCGAAGATTCCAAGCTTTGTTGATCGATTTTCCACTTCTTTCTTCTTTTTCCTCTCTTTTCTCTTTTCTCTTTTCTCTTGGTTTTTCTCTTCTTTCTCTCAATCTCATAAAATATCTCTCTTATCTCTATCTTTCTATATATATATATTCCAAGAAAAGAAAAATATCTTATTTTTCTAAAAATATCTACCCCTTTAAAAGACCATTTTACCCTTTCGCTCAAATATCTCCCAAACGCTCTCAAAACGCGATCAAACATAATAACGACGAAAAATAATATATTATAAAATAAAAGTCAAGAATAAAATAATATAAAAACGAAAATAATTAAATTGACTCGATTAAATAAAACTAACAAATCGGGGCGTTACAACTCTCCTCCACTTAGACATTTTCGTCCTCGAAAATATGCTAAATGCGAACAACCTCGGATACGGCTCTAGTATCCGACCAACCAACTATCATGCCAACAAAAGGCACACCACGAATAACACAAACAACAAAGCAGCACACTAACAACAACAACAATGACAAGACAACGACCACGACAACCAAGACATGATGCAATGCCCATACAATGCACTTGACGACCAACTCAAAGGATAACCAAGATACAAACACCCAAGTTCACTCTTGAACTGGAACACAACAAGATCGTTACCAACACCATAGGTAACACTCTCCTAATCCCCAAACAGAGGAATTAGCTACTCGCACTCGCACCATCACCATGGAAACGAGGCAACAACACAGGCAAGAACATAAAGTTCCAAGACACAACATTACCTCAACAACATCCACAAAACCAGAATACCTGCATCCTTGTCTCACAACAACCAATACAACAATTTCACACTTCCGCTGCGCACTCTGATTACTCACAACTAACAAACCACCCATTTCATAATCAACATTTGACTCTTGTACTATACACCAGAAAATCATAGTTTACTTTTTATATACATCACTTCTCTCTATGCGGTATTAGCTTACACACCAAACACACTCCTCTGAATAATCCAATTCAAATTCATAACTCGTTTGGAATTCCAACCATCATTGTTGTCTCATACTCTATTCCTTTGGACCAAACAGGTACTCTATCCTCTTGCGATTACTAAACACTCCGAACTTAGAACCATAAAAATAATACCTCCAAATTTTCCAACACAATACGACCGCAACCAATTCCAAATCCAAAATAGTATAGATCCTTTTATGAATCCTCAATTGTCGTAAAGCATAAGCCACGACTTTACCCTCTTGCATTAACACACTGACTAAACTCATCAAAGACACATCACAATACCTCACAAACGGTTGAACAGGATCACACAGAATCAAAACTGGAGCGGTAGACCATTTCTACTTTAATCCTCTCAAACTTTCCTCACAATGAACATCCAAAGCAAACGACTCACCCTTTGCAAGTCAACCGAAGTAACGAAAATGCTGACTTGGAAAAACCTTCCATAACCTCCGGTAATAACCAACTAAAAACTAGAGCTTCTAATCTCATTAACCAACTTCGGAGTCTCCCATCACAGGACTGCATCTACTTTTGATGAATCCACAAAAATACCATCCTCAGAAATAACATATCCAAGAAAACTAACATTTTCAACCAAAATTCTCACTCGAACAACTTAGCATAAAGCTTCGTCTCTTTTCAATACTTGTAATTCAAATCCCACACACTCTACCTGTTCTTCCTCTGAATTTATAACAGATCCAAACGTTCTCAATCAAAGCCCTTACGAACTTATCCAAATAAATATGGAAGATACGATTCCTCTACTCCACAAACATTACAGACGCATTACTAACACCAAACAACATCACTGCACGTTATAATATCCAAACAAACCAAACCTCATCCAAACTTGTCCAGACTCACATACAAGCCTAACCGAGCAAATAACAACCTATTCCGATGATAACAACCATAACCAGTCACATTAAATCGATCAAAACCTCAACTCACACAATTCACTATCCTTATCAAACGTTCCAAACAATTGTAATTCACTCAAACTCAACCAAACCATTCTAGTCATCTGTTCATGAAAGTGGACACTTATCAAATCTCAAACATTACCTTATTCAACTGTTAGTAATCCATACCCAATTTCTTCTCCTGACCGTCCAATTCCGCAATTCCATCATGTATCAACAACCAACCAAAAAGAATTCTCAAACACAATGTTACATCCACCCACAAGGGTTTCCTCACAATTTCCATTAATGCCTTAAAACTCCAAAGACTCCAAACCCACCAGAACTCTAAGTTTACTGTCCATAGTCTCAATACCATTATACTTGTTATTCCATTCCATCATCCTTCCTTTTGTTACAAACAATACTGGAGCTCTCTAAGACGACACACTTGGTCTCACAAATCCCTTTTCCTGTAAGTCTTCCAACCACTCTTTCTATCTGAGTTTCACGTCCTAAAAGTTCTTCTACATACTTAGCAGATCCAAACCTCAAATCATCACCTTCGTCCAATTTGAGTTCACACTCTACTCCCTGAGAACAACCATTAACGATACCCAATCGTTTTCTCTCAATGACTTCCCAACTGGACCAACATACAAAAACCTCGAATTCGGCTCACCTTCAGATATTAGTATCTTCATCGACTCAACAAAACAATCTGTAACCATTTCCTTAATTCCAAACAATTTATTTCACCCACTATCAAAGCCGGAAAGACACGCCTATTCCATCCAACATAATTTCCGTCTGCTATCAACAAGAGATTAAGGGTGATCAGTTCCTCAATTTATCAATAGACAGCCGACAATCATGATGGGGCATAAACCGTCTTTACCAAACTATAATAGCATTTCTTGCATCCTGTGCGCAAAACTACCTAAGGCACAAATCCTTAGTTGACATAAACCTTACCTCTGCCTTCCTTCCAGAACCGGGAACAACGCTGTCCAAACCACACTTACAATCTTGCAGTCAACGGCACACTGAGCCCACGCTCCACAACAGAAGCAACTTGGAGAAGTTCCAGCTTCTCCCCTACTTATCTCAATCTCACACCTAAAGACAAAGGATTACCAAAAACCAGAAAGCACTGACAGTGATTCACACACATATCACGTACTAAGGAACAAACAACAACGACAGTATTTAACTGTCACACCAACTGACTCAACAACTTGGCCGGATGGACCGACCTCCTCTGATACCACTAATGTAACACCCCAATTCCCATCGCGAATAAATAATACATAAATAAAATCAGAGTAACTAAAAAATTTATTTTTCCGACAGAAACAAGGATGTCACATTTAAATAAACAAAACATCATCCCTGCTCATATGCTTGATACATAGCATAAAATAGAGTACCCTCAAAGGAGAAACTTTTTCCATAATAAAGGAAATACCAAATATATTCAACAATTATATACATAAATAAAATAATCGTTTCCCCGACTCCCGTGCTACGTATCAGAGCAGACACCAAAACCTAAGCAAAGACGAAGATCTAACTCTTCCACTTGCCTCCACGCCTCTAAAGTTGGCAATCTGCACTATGCCATAAAAAGCATATTCCAGCAGAAGGGTGAGAAATATTATCATAATAACGTTGCATATAATTATATATCTCAACATATAATACACATATACCACATTCTCAGCACAACTTATCACTGTGCATGTATATATACATATAACACCAAGCATATACCATAAATCAAATATACGGCATAACAATCCGTAATTAACGCATCCTTCACATAGGCATATTCATTCATGCTCAAATACATGTATCACCAATACATCTCAATTCATCACCATTCATTCAACATAAACACATATATTCATGTTTATTCATCAATGCACATATACAAAGATGACCAATGCAAATTATAGAGACCGACTCACGACTCTATGCAAATGCAATGCGGTACCGACTCATTTCATCTCAAGTTCAATTGAAGAACTTATTGGAACCATTGCTCGTTACCAATGTAACTCCCCGTCGGGCATACGATGTTTCCCGTCGCTTTCGGTCCTCTTTGTATAAGGCTCACGACGTTTATGGATTGCTTTCGGTCCTCTTTGTATAAGGCTCACAATCCGATCGCTTTCGGTCCTCTTTGTATAAGGCTCACGATCGTCTATAACCATCGCTTTCGGTCCTCTTATTTTTAAGGCTCACGATATATCAAATCGCTTTCAGTCCTCTTATTTTTAAGGCTCACGATGTTATAGCAGATTCCCTCTGGAATCAAACCGTCGGTCACACCCCACACGGGCACACGACGTTACAGCGAATTCTCATTAGAATCACACAACACAAGAATGCACACCATGATGCTTCACATACAACATGACTCATGACACTCTTGACATGCATACATATTCACAATATAGTCATGCATTCATCACACACAATCCACATACATTCACATCAATCATGCCAAACGGCAACCGAACGTTCTCACAAATAACCAAACAATTCGATTTACGGTTTACCGGAAAAGTCGGTTAAAAGTCGGCTAAAAATAATATTTTTCTTCACCAAATCATAGAACATATTTTTAGCTTCCCATCCATATAAAGAACACCTCAATCGGATAAACAACGCAAAAGATATGAATATTTCAAATTAACGCAAAAACATAAACCGGAGGCCGGACACAACGAAACGTTTCGAAAATACTGTTCCGATTGGACCAGGTTCAGACCTCAAAACCATTTTTTCTAGAAAGAACATCTCATTAGCTTTCCAACGCTTCGAACGGGGGTCAAAACCGACTTACGGTTCAAGAGATATGAATTTCCGAAGTTTCCCCGAAAACCAGAAAATTGCCCTGCGGGCTGCTACGGGTTCTGGCATTTTCGTCCGAAAAACCGACCGATTCAATTATTTTATTCGAAACAAATACACAGTAATCCTTACCAAATATATATCAACGTTTTAGGACCATAAAACGATAATTCTACGACGTTCGATTTTCACCAAAATCTCACATTTTCAAAACCCAAAAATGTCAAAACTCACAATATCAACCGATTTCAACCAAACGAGTTTCTATAATCTCGGCCTAACCTCATACGACTAATCTACGCAATTTATTCTGAATTTCATCCGCGAAAACATCGATTTCTATCGATTGTGTTCAAATTCAACCTAACCACAAATATCTCTAAAACAACCAAACAATTCCAACACACACCCACATAATCATAAGCATGGATAATATAACAATGTTTCACACCCTTACCCGATTAATCGAAGATTCCAAGCTTTGTTGATCGATTTTCCACTTCTTTCTTCTTTTTCCTTTCTTTTCTCTTTTCTCTTGGTTTTTCTCTTCTTTCTCTCAATCTCATAAAATATCTCTCTTATCTCTATCTTTCTATATATATATATATTCCAAGAAAAGAAAAATATCTTATTTTTCTAAAAATATCTACCCCTTTAAAAGACAATTTTACCCTTTCGCTCAAATATCTCCCAAACGCTCTCAAAACGCGATCAAACATAATAACGACGAAAAATAATATATTATAAAATAAAAGTCAAAAATAAAATAATATAAAAACGAAAATAATTAAATTGACTCGATTAAATAAAACTAACAAATCGGGGCGTTACAGAAACTCTACCGGAGATTTTACCCTGTTGAAATACACTTCTGCCTTAAACAAAAATATGTTTTTCTTAACAGCACATGACCCCTATTTATACAACTTTGGATTCAATCTAAACCACACAAAACGGTCGGTGCAATCAAAGTCGTACAAAACAGTCAGCAAAAATGCCAACCTTTCAATTTCCACTCTTTTATAACTACGATATTTTTCACTCGTGGACGAAATATCCGATAAGTTACATATGTTTTCAAAATTTAGGCACTAGACAAACTACTAGATTTTTTATTTTAAGCAAAAAATTCTATTGTTAGCTCTTGGATTGGCTGAAATTTTGGTAAAACAAAGGTTGTTCAATGTTTGATGTCACATTGGGTGATGTCTTAACATTGAGTCTTAACATTGGATAATGTTAAGTGTTAAGTTGGTTGTCTGATGTCACATGCGATGTCATGACATCAGATCTGCAGAAGTTTAATAACATCAGGTTTAGTGATGTTGTTAGGGATTGCATTTTAGCTGGATATTGGGAGAGCTGTTAGTCTAATTGGATGCAAATATCTTGGGATAGATATTCTTCGCTGCATAGAGATTTGATGCTGATTTGTAGGAAGATTTAAAAGGTTGAAGATTTGAAAATATTTTAGGAGAAAATTTGTTTTGAAGATTCAGTTTTAAATAACAAATCAGGTCAGATATTGCAAAGGATCCAAGCCCAATTCAGATGGCTATATAAAGCGCATCAACCAAAGGAAGAAAACACAGAAAGAATACAGAAGATAGAGAGCTTAGACTGAGGTCAAGAATTATCTTTGTAAGAGTTTTTGTGTGAACCATTCAAGTGTGAATTGGTGATTTGTAATATGTCCTCTCTTAGAGCTGTGAAGCAAGAGAGTATTGTCACTTGATCAAAGCTGTGAAGCAGGATCAAGGTGTATCTCAAAGTGTTTGATCTTTGAGTGGTTTTAGGGATTGAGTAGTGTTCTCTTACCTAAGTGGTTTCTTAGGTAGAAATTCATTAAGTAGGAATTAAGATTAGGAGATTGTCAACTGGGTTGTTGAGTCTGTAATTTAATTCTACAAATAGTGAATTTCATCCCTGGCTTGGTAGCCCCCAGATTAAGTTGTTGAACTGAACTGGGTAAACAACTCTTGGTGTGCTTTTCTGTTGTTTGTTATTGTCCATAAGCAGAGTGTGTTGTTGTGACATCGTGTGTAACATCACATATCTGGTACCATAATTTCAATTGGTATCAGAGCAGGCATCCTGTCTGTCTCTGGGTGAGATTTAGGGAAGTTACTTTCTGGTGTAAAGATGGACAAAGAAGTTGGAGGATTTGTCAACAGACCCCCTATTCTGGATGGTTTCAATTATGATTATGGGAAGGCAAGGATGCTTACTTTCTTAAAATCCTTGGACAGCAGGGCTTGGAAGGCCATTGTTAAAGAATGGAAAGCACCTGTTGTGTTTGAGAAAGATGATGTTGGGAAAGATAAAGAGGGCACCTCAAAGCTGAAGCCTGAAGAAGAATGGACCAAGGAAGAAGATGAGCTTGCCCTTGGTAACTCTAAAGCCTTAAATGCTATCTTCAATGGAGTTGATAAGAACATCTTCAGGTTGATCAACTCATGTGAAGTTGCTAAGGAAGCATGGGATATTTTGAAGGCTACACATGAAGGATCATCTAGAGTTAAGATGTCAAGACTTCAGATTCTAACATCAAAGTTTGAAAGTCTGAAGATGAAGGAAGATGAGACTATCCATGACTTCCACAAGAGTATTCTTGAGCTGGCCAATGCATCCAGTGCTCTTGGTGAAAAAATGACAGAAGAAAAGCTTGTAAGGAAAATCCTTAGGTCCCTCCCTAAAAGATACAAGATGAAGGTGACAACCATTGAAGAAGCACAAGACATCAGTCAGATGAGGGTTGATGAGCTCATTGGATCTCTTCAAACTTTTGAGCTTGGGTTGAATGAGGAAGAACCTGAGAAGAAGCCTAAAAGTATAGCCTTGGCTTCAAATGCTCAAGAAGAGAAAGGGAATAGTGCTGAATCTCAGGAGGACCTGTCTCAAGCTATTGCTATGTTAGGAAGACAGTTCAACAAGGTGTTCAAGAGAATGAATAGAGGTTACAAGCCTAATGTCAAGAACATCTCTTCTGACATCAGCAAATCTAAAGAGAAGGAGGAAGAGAAGACTGCCCAAGACAAAGGGGTTCAGTGCTTTGAATGTGAAAGGTATGGACATGTCAAGAAAGAGTGTCCCACATTCCCGAAGAAGCAAAAGAAGGGCATGACAGTTTCCTGGTCTGACACTGACAGTGAAAGTGAAAGTGAGTCAGCCAAACATGTCAGAGCATTGACAGGAACTGTTGTTTCTGATGGTGATTCAAGTGATAAGGAACTCACTTTTGAGGAGTTAGCATCTACTTATCAAGAGCTTTGTCTGAAGAGTGCAGAAATCTGTCAAGAAAGTGAGAAACAGAAGAAACAGATTGCTCAGCTTGAGACTGTAAAAGCTGACTTGGAAAATGAAGTAGTGCTTGTTAAATCTCAGCTTGATCAGATGACCAAATCTGTTAGGATGCTGAACAGTGGTACAGACACTCTTGATAAGATCCTTCAGGCAGAGAAGGTTGCAGGAGACAAATCAGGCTTAGGATTTGTGGTTGATGAAAAGGTTTCTGCTGAAGCAAGCACTTCAGGAACCAAGAAGGAGATGTCTCAACCAATGTCTCAACTTCACACAAAGAGACAGGATCCTAAACCTAAGCAGGTTGCTCATCCACAACCTCAAAATGTTGGGAAGAGGCATGCTCATGGTCCTCATCAAGGGAAGGTTTAAGGAGCCAAGCAATATATGCCTCCTCAGTACCATAGAAGCATGCAGGCTTCTAGGTTCAAACAGAACATGTTCCATCAGATGTCTCAACATCAGGGAAACATGTATGGCTATGGATATAATAATGTTGTGCCTTATTACTATGGAAGAAGGAAGCCACATCACCATAGGAGACAGCCCAAAAGACAACATTCTTACCATAGAAGACAATCCAACTATGGTAGAAGACAGCGTCAGTACTATGGATGACAGCCACAACAATATCATCATCAAGGTGGCAGGAGGTTTAACCAATTCAAAGAAGACAGAGTTAGGTGCTTCTATTGTGGTAGATTTGGACACATGCAGTTCTCTTGCTTCAAGCTTCATGGTTATCCAAATTCTATTCCTCAACCCAAACAGAAGGAGAATAGGCCCAAGGTTATTAAACAATGGGTTCCTAAAGCTCAAGCTACATGTCTATTGGGTCACACCTCAGATAGACATTTTGCTAAGGATGAATGGTACTTTGACAGTGGTTGTTCAAAGCACATGACTGAGTCCAAAGATCATTTGGTGAATGTCAATTCTTGCTCCTCTAATGTTGTCACTTTTGGTAATGGAGAAAAAGGGGTGGTAGAAGGTGTTGGAAGAGTGAAGTGTTGTGATGGACCTGACCTTGACAATGTTCTTCTTGTCAAAGGTTTGAATGCTAATTTGATTAGCATAAGTCAGCTCTGTGATGAAGGGTACAAGGTCAGCTACACTAAGGATGAGTGTTTGGTGACTAATGACAAGAATGAGGTTGTTATGAGGGGAGTCAGATCCAGAGATAATTGTTATCAATGGATACCTCAAGAGTTCAGCTCATCAAGTGATGTTGAGGATGATGTCATGACATATGACTGTGACATCAGAAGGATCACCAAACAACTTAGTATGATGCAAGTGTTCATAGGAAATCTTGAGGAATCTAAGGTCATAGAGGATGATCATTCAGATATGAAGAGTAATGATGATTTCTCTGAAGATATGGGTGCTGACAGTGGTAATCTTAAGAAGTTTTGGAAGCAAGATGATAAGCAGACTGATGACTCACAAGACAACCATCACAGGTTGGCAATCTTTGTTTTGGAAGATGAATATGTTGGAGTTAAGGTTGAAACATCTCCTAGCATTAAAATAAAGAAGATGTTGAAGTGGTTGATCTGTCTGACAATGAGCTAATTGTAAAAGTAGTTCCTGGGGTTGCTAAAAGACTGAAAGGGAAAGCTATTGAGTCACCTCCAAAGAGAACTGATAAGCAGAAGATCTATGTGGTTGGTACTACAAAATGCAGGAATAAAGTGTTCATCACTTCCAGAAATAGGAAGATCAGAGATGAGTCTGATCCTGATGATAATGTCCAGGACATATCTCATATGAAGAAAGCTATTGTTGTTAGAACTTCTGAGAAAATTCAAAAGGCTTCACTGGATAACATTCCTTTGCATTCTATAAAAAGGTGGAAGTATGTTTTTCAAAGGGAGCTTAATCTGGAAAAAGAATATGGTATAGATGCTCTGGATATGGTTGAGTTTGCTAGGATATGGTTCAGAGATGGTGTGGGAACTTATGGTATTCAGGTGTGTATGTTAACCTGAATAAGCTGCTCTGACTGTGTTTTTTTTGGGAGCTTCTTGAAGGACTTCTTTGTGCAATGAGTCCTTTGGATGGTAAAGCTGATGTCCCAAAAGATGTTGTAACATCATGTTTACTGGTGGTTATATCTGGAAGGTGATTGAGATTGGTCATGTGGAATTGGATGCTCTAGCATTTTTGACAGAAGAGGTGTTTCTGGTTTTGTGGATTAGAATGTGAAGATTCTGGTCTTGTGTTTAGTAGTTTGTTCTGGCAAAGCATGTCTACTGATTTTGAAGACTTCACTAGTATCAACAACTACTGGTGGATGTAATGGTAGAGGAATTGTGATGTGATCTGATCAGTTGAAGATATTGGATTTCAGTAAAGCTTTTAAGTAAGCTGAGAATTTGTGGAGGTTGTGACACATTGTTGAGATTGGATTACTATTCTGATAGTAAGTCCAGTGGTGGAGCATTTCAAGAACCATGGTGTGTGGTGTCAAGAGTGTCCTAACAGATGTTAGAACATTTTCTGGGTTGGATATCCTTGGTAAAGGATGTTTTTGTTCTGGTTCTGAAGCTTGGTGCATACATTATACCTAAGGAGCGTCTACATAGTCATACGGGAGAATGATGAAGTAGAAGGTCTGCCTTGGATGGAGAATGTAGAGAAGACTGAAGTAGATCAGGTATTGTTTGATTGGAAGTCTGAAGATAAAGTGTTTGATAGGGAATGACTGCCTTTAGAGAAAGGGACAGTGGTACCAAAATGCATATGCTCAGCAAGTGTGCTCAAATGTTCATATTCATCTAGAGCATTAGTTATCCATGACAGGGGGAGTACTTTCTTTGGTGTTTTCAGCAAAGGTGCATATATTATGAAGCTTGCTTGTGGAGATTGGTTGCCTCTTATGAAGATATAATGTCAGATACCTTGTTATGACATTAGGATGTTTGTTTGTCCAATTATGGCTAAAAAGGGGGAGAGTTAGCCAAGAGTTAGTCAAGATGCTAGTGTGATGCTGAAGTGCAGACATTGAGGGAGAGTTGTTGAATAGCTGTCTGCTGGTTCTTGCCTTGAGGGGGAGATTTACTCACTCCATGCTGCTGGTTTGTGTTGAAGTATGTGAGCAGCAGAGTTTATGTTGAAGTCATTTTGAAGAGTTTTGCTGCTGAAAGTTTTAAAAATACTATTTTTATCCGCTGCTGAAGTCTCTGATGGTGCAGAGATTGTTTTAGCCAAAATTAGCCAAAGGGGGAGATTATTAGCTCTTGGATTGGATGGAATTTTGGTAAAACAAAGGTTGTTCAATGTTTGATGTCACATTGGGTGATGTCTTAACATTGAGTCTTAACATTGGATAATGTTAAGTGTTAAGTTGGTTGTCTGATGTCACATGCGATGTCATGACATCAGATCTGCAGAAGTTTAATAACATCAGGTTTAGTGATGTTGTTAGGGCTTGCATTTTAGCTGGATATTAGGAGAGCTGTTAGTCTCATTGGATGCGGATATCTTGGGATAGATATTCTTCGCTGCATAGAGATTTGATGTTGATTTGTAGGAAGATTTAAAAGGTTGAAGATTTGAAAAGATTTTAGGAGAAAATCTGTTTTGAAGATTCAGTTTTAAATAACAAATCAGGTCAGATATTGCAAAGGATCCAAGCCCAATTCAGATGGCTATATAAAGCGCATCAACCAAAGGAAGAAAACACAAAAAGAATACAGAAGATAGAGAGCTTAGACTGAGGTCAAGAATTGTCTTTGTAAGAGTTTTTGTGTGAACCATTCAAGTGTGAATTGGTGATTTGTAATCTGTCCTCTCTTAGAACTGTGAAGCAAGAGAGTATTGTCACTTGATCAAAGCTGTGAAGCAGGATCAAGGTGTATCTCAAAGTGTTTGATCTTTGAGTGGTTTTAGGGATTGAGTAGTGTTCTCTTACCTAAGTGGTTTCTTAGGTAGAAAGTCATTAAGTAGGAATTAAGATTAGGAGATTGTCAACTGGGTTGTTGAGTCTGTAATTTAATTCTATAAATAGTGAATTTCATCCCTGGCTTGGTAGCCCCCAGATTAAGTTGTTGAACTGAACTGGGTAAACAACTCTTGGTGTGCTTTTCTGTTGTTTGTTATTGTCCATAAGCAGAGTGTGTTGTTGTGACATCGTGTGTAACATCACATATCTGGTACCAGAATTTCATCTATAAACATAGGAATTTTTTTAAAATCGATAATTTTCTTAAAATACCATATTTTTTGAAATATCAGATGCATCATATTTTTCATATAAACTACCATACTTTTTTGACAACCGGATAACTTTACCCCAAGTTATCCGGAACACTTTTTTATTTATTTTATTTTATAAATTTTATTTTATTTTTTTATTAATTTGTGACATTTATGTTAGGCACGGACAATTCTTTGATGATATGCGATAAAAATCAGACATGTGTAGACACGACTGAGATATTCTCGACTACAGAAAAATTTGCCACGCGAGATGAGACGACTAGGTGGATTAGGGAGGTTGGAATCAGGAATAGAGTTACTGTTATAATAACTCATTCAGACACAAAAACTGGCAAGAGAGGAAGAAGTGACAAAGTTATATTTGGTTGTGATAGAGGTGGAAAATACAAAGACGAAGATAGTGAAACACAACGTGCTACCAAGAAATGTGGTTGTCCATTCAAAATTAGGTCAATACCTTCAAAAGATGGTTCTGGTTGTAATATTGACGTAAAATGTGGATTTCACAACCATGATTTACCAGATAGATTTGAAGGTCATGTGTTTGTAAATGAACTTAATGCTGATGAACAACAACATATTGTCGATTTAACAAAATGTCATGTTCCACCAAGACACATATTATTGTAATTACAAGAACGGGATCCGGAGAATGTGTCTCGAATCACCCAAATATATAAACATAAGACTAAGATTCAGAAAGACATCAGGGGTCCTAGAACGAACATATAACAATTGTTTAAGCTGATAGAGGAATTAGATTATGTTTATTGGAGTAGGAAAAAAGATGAGTCGGAAGTTGTGAGAAATATCTTCTGGGCCCATCCAGGATCAGTGAAGTTGTTGAATATGTTTCCTAATGTGTTGATTATGGACATTACTTATAAAACAAATAAGTACAGACAACCTTTGTTTGAAGTAGTTGGTGTGACATCAACCGATTTAACATTTGTTGTTACATTTACCTATATGGAATCTGAGAAAACAGAGAATTTGTGTTGGGTACTAGATAAGTTGAAATAATTGTTTACTAAGCAAGGGTTATGGCCACAAGTGATTTTAATGGATAGAGATCTTGCTTTGATGAAAGCAATTGAAATAGTATTTCCAACGACAATTAATATGCTTTGTCGATTTCACATCAACAAGAATATGAAAGCGAAGTGCAAAGAGTATGTTTTGAATGATATGAGAGTGCCAATAGAGAAAAAGGAAGAAACTTGTGGGATATGATGTTTATCGTGATCCTTGTTGATCAAGCACACAGTAGTTCTCAAAAATCTTCAAAGAGACCATGTTCAGAGTTATCCCAAATGTCAAAGAAGAAACCATCTAATAGGTACATTATACAATTTCCAGAGCATATCAGACCATTTATTAATGACATTGTTGATGTTAAAAGTGATGAAAACTATGGGTATAGAGCGATTGCATCATTTCATGGATATGGTGAGGATGATTGGTCAATGGTTCGACATGATTTGGATAACGAAATTAGAGGTTCTAGAATCAGTCTATATGAGAATTTATTTGGAAGTCGCTTAGAAAAAGTGAGAGACTCCTTGATGATATCGTCTTTAGGTACTCAGCCATTAGATAAATGGATGACATTACCAGATATGGGTTATATGATAACAAATCAGTATAATGTCATTCTAGTCTCTTTGGGTTATACTAATTTGACTTTTTTTCCTATGACGACTTCACACTCACCTAATGTGTCCATTTACTGCATTATTTTGTAAACCAAGATCATTGGGTCCAGGTAAACATTCATGTTTGTTATGTTAATTAATTATCTTTCGTTTATGTCTTACTTACTAATTTTTCCTAATAGGTAAACAAGAACGAAGGATTTCCCTTGCCACCAGTCACATTGGATTGGAAGAAGTATCGTACATCAGATGCAACTTTTTGGATGACAAGATTTGTTAGACGGTTACAACATTGGCAGTAACTTACGCCTATGGTGTCAAAATATGTTAGATTATAGTTAGCATGTTATTTTTATATTTTGGATTGTTTTGACATTTGATTCTTGTTATATTTAATTCGTGGCGTGTTAGAAAAATATACTACATAAGGAATATTATATAAGTTTGAATAATATTATATAACTCTGAAGAATACGACATACATCTGACAAATAATACATAAGTCTGAATAGTAAATAATATATCAATCATCATCACTAACATAACGTACTGGCTCACCCTGAGCTACCAGTCCACCCTGAGCTACCGGTCCACCCTGAGCTATACGAAGTGCTCGAAAGACCTCAACACAATCATCATGACCCTCTTCCGCCTTTTGACACTGTAGATAGCGACTAAGCTCACGTGAAATATGTAACAACCTAGGATCTGATGGTCCTGCATCATAGACAGGAACCAGAGCCTATATCACTTCACCAACCGGGACTTATCTGACCTCCCCCCAAGGTGGTGGTACCAAATGAGAATGTGACACCTTGTAGTAGCAATCCAAGTAATCGGGCACCCCATCATATGGAGTATCTGCAAACTCGGCTGGACGAATCACTTCCATCACGCTTGCATGATATGTAACCCACTCAATATCCACATCAAGTGTGTCAACATCAGGAGGCGAATGTGGTATGTACTGTCTGCATCCAAACTAACGCAAACATTTGTCAGATAAATATAGAACAACAATACCATACCATTTCAGGGCACCCCTGTACAAGCATATATCATCAAATGGCCAATGTTGTCTGTGATCCTCAAAAGGTCGTCAGATGACATCAACAGGTGTCAATCCATCCAATATAGGCCTGAGCTCATTAACCTTCTATGCGTCTTGCTTGTACATCCACTTCAATGCCTAGGAAGTGGACTACCGATACCTGCAATCTTAGAAAATCCTCTCTTGCCAACAGTAGGAAAATACTCATGAATCCAACACTGTAACACAAAATGAATATTATCAATAAAAGTATTATAAATAATCTAGTATACGTCTAAATGAAATTAAAATAAATCATTTATACCTGTAGCAAAGAGGCATATCCCACGAGCTATCTGCAACTGTAAAAGGAAGCATCTCCTAGATATCTATAAAGTGTGACAAGTGCAGCTCTCCCCCAACAGTATCTACCACATCTAGACAAGTCCTGAAATAGTGGTAAATACTTTTCCTCTACAAGTGTAAAGGTCTTATAAGCAAAAATGGTGCAGCCAACTAACAACAACATGTATTCTCTAGCTGCACAATCAAATCTGTTCGCAGCTCGCTGGCGGACAAATAACTGCTTCAACAAATCCAAGCTATAATAAGGACCTCTGGCACCACGAACCCCTTCATGAGCATCCTCCAATGAAACTCCCAGAAGTTCAATAGCCTGAGTAATGACATCGTAATCAGTGAACCCTTCTGTAGGGTTACACAACTCCCCATACACGGTATATGAAGTAGACAAGAAATATCGTTCAAAGTAATAGTCATCTCGCCAAATGGCATACGAAATGACGATGTTTCTATATGCCATCTCTGCCATGCGCAACTACCTTCAGGTCTTTCTTCGGAAATCTCTCCTGAAAATAAATCATAATAATATATAAATAATTAACATTAAATTTTATTCAAGCTAAAATGTCATAGACAAACTTACTCGCCCCTCCCACAAATACTGAGCAACGTGGTTCTGATACCTCACTAAAAGAGACGTATCAGATGGTCCTCCAGAAAATGGTGGATGCAGCGTAATATGTATAGGTGCTGCTATCTGATCTTCCTCATGATTTGACGGCTGTCGAGTCGGCCGTCCCTCATCGTATCGTCGATAAATTCTTCCATCACGTCCTCGAATGCGAGCCACTAAAAAACCAGAATCTATCAAACCGAAAAACTACTAGGCAAATTTTCTGGAACATCAACCAACAGAACCGGATAACATGAGGATAAGTTATCCGGTGAAGAAAATAAAAGAACCGGATAACTAGACCACAAGTTATCTGGTATGAAAAAATACCAATCGGATAACTTCACCACAAGTTATCCGAAAAATAAACTTAAAAAAAAACAGAAAACTTACTATTGAGTTCTCCTAAGTGCAAAACGTGAATCAGATGTCTTGTGTTTGGGTTTTTCGGAAGTAAAAAAATTACACAGATTTTACATGCTCTAGCTGAAAGAAAACGAGGAAAAAGCTGACAATTTTGAATTATTGAGTATTTATACAAGAGTATTTTTGTCCAATTTTTATGTTGTTGGAATATGGGGTTAAATGTAGATGTATGGGGTAAAATTTTCGATTGAGTGTTAATATGACATAATTACCATATTGAAAGTATCATAGTTACCATATGGGGTTAATGATGTAATTATACTAGGTCTATTAAATTGGTCTATTAAAATACTATAGACATTAGATCTTGAGAAATATTAACAATAATACTTTCAATGTTACATAATATTCATAGGAATCTAATTAAAATATCATAGTATTATTCATAGGAATTTAATTAAAATACCATAGACGTTAATAATTTAATAACAATAATACTTTCAATGTTACAAAATTTAATATACTTTTAGTTGGTATTTTTTTTTAAATTGATTTTTGTTCATGTGAGGGAAGGCTAATGGAATGAAAGCATCACCCATTCGACTGACTCTTTCACACGCACACACATTGCATGTGGTTTTTCTGATGCTTTTGCAGGTACCTCCTTCGGACATCAGTTTCGTGAAGAATACGACTACACCGCGATTAGGACCGCATTTGACGATGTCCTTAGCGAGCTATGACACCGAAATGATGTAGATGTCGAGCGCGACCAGTTGCTTAGAGACACACAGAGGCAGCAGGTCGACATAATGCCTACTATCCACCAGATACAGGAGCTGAAGCACAATTACGCTGGACGCATAGAGCATAACATGGCGGACCTGATCGGGGAGATGTCAGGATTACGTGTAGGGATGACGGATTTGCTGGAGTACATGCAGCACGTGGGTGTGCCACATCCTCAGCATGGCAGAGGTGGGTATGGACGAGGGCGAGGCCGCTTCTGAGTATCTTAAATTCGAAAACTAATGATTTTATAAAAAAAATATTCTTAAGTGTCATAATATAAATGGTACACGTGTTGTTCTTTTAGACAGTCAAGCCAAAAATTATTTATTTTAAAATGTAATATAAATTTATGAACAGTTATTACTAGTATTGATGTGCATGATGATAACTTTAATCGCCTGTTGTGTATGTTAAGTTACATTAATAAAATGGTGCAAAATTATGAGCATGCTAAAAACGCTACTAATATAATTATGAAGCCTCAACGAAGTGTTACGTATATAACTTAGGAGATTCCTCCGGTGGAATGGATCAAGTTAAATATGAATGACGCTAGAGATAGTAGGCATTACTAGCTGTGGTGGGATTATTAGAGGGAGTGATGGAGAATGGTTAGGAGGACTCACAAAATTTGTTGGCAAGAGCAGTGTTTACATAGTTGAGCTTTGGGGTGTTTTAGAGGGTCTGAAGTTGGTGATGGAGATGGCCTTCAGGAAGGTAATTTTGGAGGTGGATTTTCAACAAGTCGTTAATGCCATCGTGCCAGGAGAAAAGATTAACAACATGAGAAAGCATTTGATCGCGAAAATTAGAGCGTTAATGAAGCATAATACGAAGATCAAGGTTCGACACATTTTTAGAGAAACTAATATATGTGTGGATGCTTTGGCCAAAAAGGGAAGAGTGCATTTAAACTCTTATTCTACTTTAGATGATTGTCCGATGTTTATTAATCACATTCTTATTAGTGATTTGGCTGAGACTACTAGCTCTCGGATAACCTTGTTGTAGTTTTTCGTCTTTGAACTTTGGTCCTCCGATTGCATCAAAACAAATAAATAAATAAACAAATTTAAATATAACTACCTAACCATTTTTGAGTTTATATCTATAAACATTAGAAAGAATTTTGTACACAATGGATTAGAAATATCTTCTTTTTATAGATTTATTACATCTTACGGACAACTTTTTAAAGACGTCTTAATTTAATTCTATGAAACGAAGCCTCTTTCTTCAAAAGTAGGGATGACAATTTGGCCCATCCCCAGTGGGTACCCACAAAATTACCCACAACGGGTAAGGTAAAAATCCGCAAAAATTGATACGGGTACGGGCTCAGGTAATTACCCACTTAAATAAGCAGAGATGGGTGCGGGTATGGGCACCTTAGTACCCAGCCCGCCCCATATCCACACAATATATATTTATATATTTTAATTTATATTATTATATAAAAATAATTTTTTATAAAATTTAAAAAAATAATCAATTTTAAACTATTACATATTTAATGTAAGTGATCATTTATTTCATAATTCAACAATAAAATTTTATAAAAACTTTTTAATATTTTTAAAAACTTAAAATATTATGAATTTTATACTTGATATATTTATTTTTATTAGAAATGCGGGTAACAGGTACGGGTACGAACACTTATATACCTATAGGGTACGGGGACGGGTGCCAATTTTGATACCCAAGCGGGTATGGGCTCGGATATGGGGATTTTTTTCAACTGCGGATATGGGGACGGGTACTATAGTACCCTACCCATACCATGGCCATTGCCATCCCTATTCAAAAGAGTGAAAACCATAACTAACTAATTTTAGGGTTTAACAATTTGACTCGATTTCTCTCTTCTCAAACACACCGTTAGGGTTTCTTGTTGTTGTTGCTTGCTACAATGGGTACCGAAATTCAACAAGATGGATTAAAGGAGAAGCTCGACTATCTTTCACTCGTATCCAAGGTATGTACAGAGTTAGAATCTCACACCGGAACCAGCGACAAGGTTCTCGCCGAGTGTATCACCGATTTAGGTCACTCGTCTGAGTCTGTTGAAGAATTCGATTCCAAATTGAAAGAAAACGGTGCTGAGATGCCTAATTATTTTGTTTGAACTCTTCTTACTATTATTCATGTTATTCTTCCTCCTAAACCTAAGAAGGAGAAGGAGAATCAGAAGGAGAACTCTACCTCGAAGACGAAGTTTAAGGCGTTGGTGATTTCAGATGATAGGGATCGGGCTAAGGAGCTTAGGAACGAGATTGAAGTGGAGGCTAGAGAAAAGCAGAAGTAGATGGAGCCGGACAGGTATGAAAAAGGTAGGGATGATGATGATGGTCACAGAGATAGGCGCATGGATAGAGAGAGATATGATAGAGAGGATAAAAGGGATTATAGAAGGGGGGATGATAGAGAAAGAGGCCGAGATAGAGATGACAGGCGCGAGAGAGATCATAGAAGGGGGAATGATAGAGGCAGAGATAGGTACGAAAAGGATGATAGAAGGGGGAATGATAGGTACGAACGAGATGATAAAAGAGGGAATGATAGAGATAGAGATAGGTATGAAAGATATGATAAAAGGGGGAATGATAGGGATAAATATGAGAGGCGCAGGAGAGATGAGTATGAAGAGCCTGAACATGGAAGAGAGGAGAATATTGATGAGGAAGGTCGTAAAGAAATAGATTTGAGGCATGATGGTTATGGTGAACCTGAGTTGTATATGGTTTACAAAGGAAGAATTTCTAGGGTGATGGATACTGGGTGTTTTGTTCAGCTGGATGATTTAAGAGGGAATGAGGGTTTGGTTCATGTTTCTCAGATGGCTACTAGAAAGATTGTTAATGCTAAGGAGGTTGTTAAAAGGGATCAGCAAGTTTATGTGAAGGTTATTTCAGTTTCTGGTTCCAAGTTGAGTCTTTCCATGAGGGATGTTGATCAGCATATCGGGAAGGATCTTCTTCCGTTGAAGAAGAGCTCAGAGGAGAAAGCTTTTAGGAAAAATCCACAAGATTCGAAAGATGGGCCGGTGACTAGGACAGGGCTTTCTTGGATCAGGATTATTGAGGAGGATGATATTGGTTCCACGCGCAGACCGCTAAAGAGAATGAGCTCTCCTGAGATATGGGAAGCAAAAGAATTGATTGCTTCAGGGGTTTTGAGTGTTTCAGAGTATCCCACTTATGACGATGAGGGAGATGGAGTGATGTACCAAGAGGAAGGTGCTGAAGAAGAGCTTGAGATTGAGATGAATGATGACGAACCCGCCTTCTTGCAAGGGCAGAGCTGGTATTCAATGGATATGTCTCCTGTCAAGATCTTTAAGAATCCAGAAGGTTCTCTGGGTCGTGCTGCTGCGCTCCAATCTGCACTTATAAAGGAGCGTAGGGAAGTAAGAGAACAGCAGCAGCGTACCATGCTAGATTCAATCCCAAAGGATCTTAATCGTCCTTGGGAGAACCCTATGCTAGAGTCTGGTGAAAGGCATCTTGCCCAAGAGTTGAGGGGTGTTGGCTTATCGGCCTACGATATGCCAGAATGGAAGAAAGATGCTTATGGGAAAACAATTACTTTCGGGCAAAGGTCAAAGCTTTCTATTCAGGAACAGAGGCAGAGTTTGCCAATTTACAAGTTAAAAAAAGAATTGATTCAGGCTGTTCTAGATAATCAGGTCTTGGTTGTGATTGGTGAAACTGGTTCTGGTAAGACTACTCAGGTTACACAGTATCTTGCTGAAGCAGGTTACACCACCAGAGGTAAAATTGGTTGTACTCAACCCCAAAAAGTGGCTGCAATGTCTGTCGCAAAGCGAGTTGCTGAAGAGTTTGGTTGTAGATTAGGAGAGGAAGTTGGTTATGCCATTCGGTTTGAGGATTGCACTGGACCTGATACTGTTATCAAGTACATGACTGATGGTATACTTCTTAGGGAAATTTTGGTTGATGAGAATCTGTCACAGTATTCTGTTATAATGCTTGATGAAGCCCATGAGAGAACTATTCATACTGATGTTCTTTTCGGACTGCTCAAGCAGCTGGTGAAGCGTAGACCTGAGTTACGATTGATTGCCACATCTGCTACTCTTGATGCTGAAAAATTTTCAGGATATTTCTTTAACTGTAACATCTTCACAATTCCTGGAAGAACTTTTCCTGTAGAGATACTTTATACCAAACAGCCAGAAAGTGATTACTTGGATGCGTCTTTGATCACTGTCCTACAAATCCACTTGATAGAACCTGAAGGAGACATTCTTCTTTTCTTAACTGGTCAGGAGGAGATTGGTTTTGCTTGTCAGCCTCTCTACGAGAGAATGAAGGGATTGGGCAAGAATGTCCCGGAGCTGATCATTTTACCTGTTTATAGTGCTCTTCCTAGTGAAATTCAGAAATTAAAAGTATTGTATATGGTATACATACAACATAAAAAATGAATGTGTTTTGATGCAAGTATCTTTTGTGACCGATTTTAACCTTCATGCTTTGTCATTTTTACATCATTGTCCACCTCATATGAGATAACAAGACACATAAAAAGGCTACAATTATTGTTGTAATTTGACCAAGGTTTGACCTTCAGGCCTTAACTATCTATTGTAGACAATTTGTATAAGATTGTATTCAATGAGCAATATCTTAAACTGATTAATGTTGTCCCTCAGTTAAGATTGTAAGTTTAGGTCTAGTTATACTTAACAAAATACTTTACTATGATATAATGAAAAAAACAAAGAACTAGATACACTTTTAATTGGAAAAAAATTCAAAGAGTGAGGTTCGCAAACTCTTGGAATCTAAACCCTGGCCTGTTAAAATTATTTGCTTGGACCAAAGATTTAAACCCCATTGAACAACATCAAACCTCAGTACAGGTGTGGATTAGGATTTCTGGAATTTTGTGGGAATACTGGAGGCACAAAATCCTATACGCGATTGCTAGTGCAATCGGAAGCCCCATATGTATGGATGATTCTACTGCCAAGTCAGTGTATGATTGCTCTTTTGGCCACTTTGTGCGAATATTGGTGGATCTATATTTAACTGGGAACTTTAGGAACAAAATACTGGTTGAAAGGAAGAATTTTGCTTTCTTTGTCGATGTTTCCTATGAAAACATTCCTGATTATTGTGACCATTATAAGCATATTGGCCACAACGTAGGAAACTGCAGGAAGATGAACAAAAATGTGAACCTGGATAATGGGAAATCACATGGAAGGAAAATATATGTTGAGAAGCGGATAGAGGAAAAAAAAAACAAAAGCCTGGTGGTTGATGAATTTGTCTCCCAAAATCTGGATGGAGTCTCAAACTCAACACCCTCTATAGAAGTCCATATTGTCTCAAATGATGCAAACCTTGACACCCCCCCCTAGAGTGAGGTTCGCAAACTCTTGGAATCTAAACCCTGGCCTGTTAAAATTATTTTCTTGGACCAAAGATTTAAACCCCATTGAACAACATCAAACCTCAACACAAGTGTGGATTAGGATTTCTGGAATTTTGCGGGAATACTGGAGGCCCAAAATCCTATACGCGATTGCTAGTATAATCGGCAACCCCATATGTATGGATGATTCTACTACCAAGTCAATGTATGATTGCTCTTTTGGCCACTTTGCGCGAATATTGGTGGATCTATATTTAACTAGGAACTTCAGGAACAAAATACTGGTTGAAAGGAAGAATTTTGCTTTCTTTGTCGATGTTTCCTATGAAAACATTCCTGATTATTGTGACCATTGTAAGCACCTTGGCCACAACGTAGGAAACTGCAGGAAGATGAACAAAAATGTGAACCTGGATAATGGGAAATCACATGGCAGGAAAATATATGTTGAGAAGCGGATAGAGAAAAAAAAAACAAAAGCCTGGTGGTAGATGAATTTGTCTCCCAAAATCTAGATGGAGTCTCAAACTCAGCACCCTCTATAGAAGTCCATATTGTCTCAAATGATGCAAACCTTGACACCCCCCCCCCCCCCCCCCCCCAGAGTGAGGTTCGCAAACTCTTGGAATCTAAACCCTGGTCTGTTAAAATTATTTGCTTGGACCAAAGATTTAAGCCCCATTGAATAACATCAAACCTCAGCATAGGTGTGGATTAGGATTTCTGGAATTTTGCAGGAATACTGGAGGCCCAAAATCCTATACGCGATTGCTAGTGCAATCGGCAGCTCCATATGTATGTATGATTCTACTACCAAGTCAATGTATGATTGCTCTTTTGGAAACTTTGCGCCAATATTGGTGGATCCATATTTAACTGGGAACTTTAGGAACAAAATACTGGTTGAAAGGAAAAATTTTGCTTTCTTTTTCGATGTTTCCTATGAAAACATTCCTGATTATTGTGACCATTGTAAGCACATTGGCCACAACGTAGGAAACTGCAGGAAGATGAACAAAAATGTGAACCTGGATAATGGGAAATCACATGGCAGGAAAATATATGTTGAGAAGCGGATAGAGGAAAAAAAAACAAAAGCCTGGTGGTAGATGAATTTGTCTCCCAAAATCTGGAAGGAGTCTCAAACTCAGCACCCTCTATAGAAGTCCATATTGTCTTAAATGATGCAAACCTTGACACACACACACACACACACACCACCCCCCCCCCCCCCCCCCCCAATTCCTGAGGCAGATATACAAAATCACACTAGATAATTTATTGTTGTCCAGAATCCTTCAAGTGATAATCAGGAAGGCCAAATTGCATGTGGTTGTCAAGATGGCCAAATTGTAGCTATCAGTGCTCACTCACCCCAAAAATCACCTAAAAGCAATGACAGACATATTAATGTTGAGACCGCAAGCTTTAGTGGTTCAGAATTCGTGGATGCTACTCAAGAAAATGAACAAAACGATGCTGCAGAAAGTTCACCCAACAAGATTGTGAAGCAAGACATGGAATTTCTCAAGCAGTCATGGGCTAATCTAGCAGAAGAACCAGAAAATGAAATGGAATTAGATAAAGACTTTCAAATGGTTGTCTAAAAAAGAAACAAGAAGAAAAGTAAGGCAATTTCAAAACCTCAGTTAACTGGTCCCAGCACCAGGGCAAGGGTAGTCTCGGAAAACTACCCAATGAAGTGTCTTTATTTGAATGACAGAGGGTTTGCTAATCAACCCACAAAATTAGCTCTCAAAAACCCCCATTTTGAAGCATAAACCTGATTTCTGTTTCATTGTTGAGCCATGGATGCTTTTGGATAAACTTCCTAGTAATTTTTTTCACTAGATTGAATCTCAAGTTTTTTGCTACTAATGTTAAAGCAAACATTCCCCCTAACCTGTGGTGCCTTTGTGCCTCTCACCTTGAACCTCAAATTGTTTCCATTGATGATCAACATGTGGCTTTCTCCATCAAGGATGGTATTCATTGTTTTGGTATGGCTGCAATTTATACTTCTACAAGCTATCTCAAGAGAAGGGACTTATTTACCATTCTTTCATCTTTAAAAAACTTGAGGGATATGCCTTGGAGTTTCCTTGGGGAATTTAATACTATCTTATGGGCACATGAACAAATAGGCTCTTCAAACCTTTTCAAGGTTCCAATTGAAGATTTCTAAAAATGGACTGATATTAACCATCTAATCCACCTACCTACTAGAGGTGTTGAGTTTACTTGGATTAATGGTAGGAAATGGGCATATCACATAGAAAGAAGGCTTGACAGAGTTATCTGTGATCAAGATTGGATCAACTTCTGCAGCCTTTCATCTTGCTCCACACTTACCAGGCACAAGTCTGATCATCACCCTATCCTGTTTTCTTTTAGTTACCAGCAAACACAAGTGAAATCAAGCTTCAAATTTTTGAAGATGTGGTATGAACACCATGAGTGCACCAATATTATCAAGAACTGCTAGGAAACCAGTTTTCATAGGTGTCATATGTTTATTCTTTCTCAAAAACTAAAGCTACTTAAATGCAAGCTTAAGGTTTGGAACAAAGAGCATTTTGGAAATGTTCATGATCTCCTTAAAAAAGCCACAAAAAAACTAGATGAGATACACTCCCTTATTCAAAGTGATGGCCCAACTGATGACTTGCTGGATAAAAAACAAAAGGCTCAGCTAGAAATGGAGAATGCTTTGAAGTTGGAAAATATGTTTTGGCATGAAAAATCAAAGGTGAAATGTCACACTGAGGGAGACAGAAACATTGCCTATTTTCACAGGATCTCAAAAATCAGACACACCACTAAGCTTATCTCTTTAGTCCAACTAGGAGACAATGTTTACACTGAACCAGGGGAAGTTTCCAACATCTTCACAACACACTTTGAGTAGTTTTTCAGTTCCAACAACTCTTTTTGTGACAATGGCCTAGTTGAAGAGGTAATTCCCAAAATTATCAATGATAACACAAATATTTTATTAATTATTTTACCCACTCCTCAAGAAATACACAGTGCTGTTTTTTCAATGAACAAGGATGGTACCCCATGCCCGGATGGTTTTGGTGGTTTCTTTTTTCAACATTACTGCGATATAATTAAAGCAGATGTGATAAATGCAACTTTGCATTTTTTCTCAATTGGTTGGATCCTGCCTAATTGAAATGCTAATTTAATTGTCCTCATTCTTAATGCACCAATGCTATCACAGTTGACCATTATAGACCAAGAGCCCTTGTAAACTTCAAATTCAAGATACTTTAAAAATTCTTGGCTGATAGACTTGCTAAAATTATGCCATACTTAATTTCTCTAGAGCAAAGAGGGTTTATCTAAGGCAGATCCATTGTTGACTGCATCTGTTTGACATCAGAAGCTATTAATATGCTTCAGAAAAAATCCTTTGGAGGAAATATTGCTGTCAAAGTTGACATTAGCAAGGCATTTGATACAATAGATAAGAAATTTCTGCTGAAGATGCTGTATAACTTTGGATTTTCTGAACAATTTTGTTCTTGGATTCAAGCTATACTTTCATCTACAAGACTTTCAATTAACATCAATGGTGCTCTGGCAGGATACTTTGAATGCAAGAGGGGAGTTAGACAACGAGACCCTATGTCTCCCTGTTGTTTTGCCTGGCAGAAGCTGTATTAAGCAGAGCCATCACTAGACTTGTGGACCAAGGTATTATGAAGCTTATTAAAGGCCCTAATGGTTCTGTTGCGGTGAGAATTGGATACCATAGTTATTGATTAACTAGGATCACATTTCTTTAAATGTTCACCACCGACTTTGATTTATCCAAAGGAAAGGTTCAAAAGTGAAAAAACCTAAGAGATCTAAGGTTCGGGGGTTGGTTACGCCTAGGGAAGGTATTAGCATCCTAAACGTCTGTAGTATTCTACGGGAACCTCTTGTCAGTACTTATGTTATCTATTACTCGCTTGCTAAGGTGCTATGCTAAAGGTTGAAACCCTAGGGGTTATTATCTAAGTATACTCGACAAGATATCGCATCTTATGCCTACGTATCCCAAGGGGAACGGAATCAGAGTATTCGTAGTTCTAAAAAGAGGAACTTCTTGACGGGGTCAAGGTTCCAAGGGGAGGTAATATCTTGGGCAAGACACTACATAGTGTACGGCGACTCTAAAGTTGTAGTTGGTTGTAGAGGGGTAGGATTGTAAATGTTCACGGCGGAGCATTTACTTGGAGTACGGCGACTCCGATCCTAAGGCTAAGATTCTAAGTGTCTACGGCGAGACGTGGAGTACGACGACTCCGAATCCTAAGGCCAAGGGTTCTAAAGTTAGTCTTATGACGTTTGAGTCAATATTAGGGTACCTTTCCTTTGGAATTAAGGGGACGACTAACTTGGATTAATTGTGCGCACTAGCAAATGTGAGCTAGTATAGTGTATAGTGACCAAAAAAGGTTGATGGCGATGCCCGAAAACGGTCGACTTACAAAGGGTAGAAAAGGGCTCGACGTTGGATCGAGAGTTTTTTATATTTTTGAAAGGGTTTAGACATATAAAACATGCACATACATCAAGCAAAGGTAAACACAAAAGTATAAGCAATACATGATATCAATCATAAACGAGATAAAAGAAGAACACACAAGCGTTCACTCAAACGTGAGAGGGATTCTAATTGGGAATGAAATTGTTAAGAAAAGTTTATTAATTTTTAAGGTTTAATATTGTGAGAAATTGTGTTAAGGATTATTTTTAATTAGAGTTTCTTATTAATAAAAAGGTGTTTAATATTAAAAAAGTTTTTAATGTTATTTGATTTAAAGTTTTTTTTAAAAAGAGTTATTTAAGGAGAACAAAGAGAGTTTTTTTTATTAATTAAAAACAAAAGAGTTTTAATTTTATATTTTAACGAACAATAGTTTTTAATAAAAAAGAATTTACTAAAAGATTTTTTTTATTATTAGTTATATTATAAAAAAAAGTTAATAAAAGTTACTTATATTTTTAGACTAAAGTTAATTAAAGAAAAATAAAAAAAGAAAAGAAACAGAGGGATCTGGTGTGGTCATGGAGAGAGGGTCCACGATGGACCCTCTGATCTCTACCGCGTGATGTGTGTGTGGTGTGATCAGATGGATAGAAGGTGAGAGTGCACAGTGCGTGTTGTGTGACGTGCGTGCACATGATTAAAGCGATAACTAAAAGAAAAAAACAGAAAGAGAAGCCCAACGACTCTCACTCTCTCAGCCTCTCACTCTCGTTATCTCTCGTTCTCTCTGAAAATGAAATTAGGGTTTGGCGAACCCAAGGTACGCCGCCGCTCCGTCTCTCATCTTCTCTCTCAAATCAAGCAAGATCAATAAGAAAACCCCACCCCACACATCCCATACCCCGATTTCATTATATCTGGTGATTACATTTTACAAGATGCTGAAATTTAAGGCAAAACGAAAAATAAAAGGGAAAAGAGGCCGGCGACGGTGATGGCGACATCGTGCACCGTCAGGGAAGACCTCCTTTATCTCTTTACCTCTTTGCGTGATTTTGAAATGTGTTGTTAGGCTTCTTTGTTGTTGTGATCTCGGAGACGATCATGAGCCACCGTGCTTCTGAGTCTGTATTTTGTGGGTTTGGAAATAGTTTGGTGATTTTTGGTCGTTTAAAGTTTCGATGCGTGATCTCTAATTTCTTTTTTTTTTTGTCTCTTTTCTGATGGAATGTGTCCCTTTATATAGAGATGACCAATGATGATTTCTTTGGGAAGTTTTTAATGCTGATTGATACCATTTGATTGTGATACGATTTGACTTGTTTTCTTGATTTGGAAAGTTTAGAACTTGAAATTGTTTTGAAATACTCTGATACGATTTGATGTGATTTCTCAATTTGGAAGGTTTGTGAACGGTATTGTCTTGAGATTAATTGATACGATTTATTGCTTGGTTTTCAAATTTGGAAAGTTTTCGAAAAAAAAACTTGATTTGAATCTGATTCTTGTGGTTTGCTTAATCTAAATGGGAAAAAATTGATTGCTGGTGATGTCCTTGGATGTTGCCTATGATTCTTATTTGAAAATGATGAATGCAACTCTGATTTGAATTTCCTATTTCAAAACTTAATTAAATTCTTGAACCAAATCTTGAGCATGACTTTGAAAAAAGAAACTCTGAGGCCTAAATGATAATACTGCGGTATGGATTTGTTTTGGAAGGTTTTAAATGTCTGATAAGATGTTTTTGGAAACTTTTGGAATGACTTTGGTTAACCTTTAGGATTAGGATTTGTGATTTGGACCTTGGATGCAAAACAAATATTAGGATTTGCATTTCTAACTTGTAGGTTTTGAATTTATTGTAAACACTTGATATCTCTTTTGTGCTTTGAAAAGGATTTGGTAACTTGTGTATGATGTCATGTTAAATGCAGGGAATAACCGAACAAAATATTGAATACTGAAAAGAGCAAGGTTGGCATCTAAAGACGTTGCAACACCAGAGAGTTTACTCAAACACTCTGTCCAAAATAGGCAGTAGCAGTTTGTACTCTAATTCACCATGTATGAGGTATGACCTTCTTGCTTTTTGTTGATTCTGAGTAATGAAATTTAGAAACTTCTTTTCTTCAAGAAGGAAGCATGTGTGCCATCATTTTGGTTATAGTCCAATGCGTTGATTTCTGCCGCTGAAGTGTTATGATTACAGGTTTTGCTTGTGTTAACATGAGGTTGAATGATCCTTACTACTATGGCTATGTGGATGGACGCGTTTGGTGAAGTTACTGCAGTAGGACCAGTCCCATTGTGTTGTTCAATAAGCATTGCAGAATTTTCCCCCTCCTGCCACACTATTAGAAATTATTTGCCAAACTCTCATACTTTTCACCCAACATCCCAATATGCCAAAGTTTCAAACAAAAAAACTCCTGTATAGGCACTGCCGCCCAATGCAAGGACGGCACACATGTTTCTAATACACAGCCGCCCATTGAAAGGGCGACACTCTCCAGGCCTTTTTTTATTTATTTCGTTTTATGTTATTTAATATTAATAATAATAATAATATTATTTAATATTTAATAATAATAATAATAGTTAATATTAAATAATAATAATAATATTAGTTAATATTAAATAATAATATTATTATTAGTTAATAAAAAATAATAATAATAATAATATTAGTTAATATTAAAGAATAATAATAATAATAATAGGTAATATTAAATAATAATAATAATATTAGTTAATATTAAATAATATTAGTATTATTAGTTAATATTAAATAATAATAATAATATGAGTTAATATTAAATAATAATAATAATATTAGTTAATATTAAATAATATTAGTATTATTAGTTAATATTAAATAATAATAATAATATTAGTTAATATTTTCCAAATTATTTTATTATTTTATTATGTTTTGTACAGTGTCGGCACTGCAATGGGCAACACCTTTTAATATTTTAATATTTTTGTGCAGTGCCGGCACTGCAATGGGCGGCACTTTTTAATATTTTATTATTTCTGTACAGTGCCGGTACTGCAATGGACGACACCTTTTAATATTTTAATATTTTTGTACAGTGCCGGTACTGCAATGGGCGGCACCCTTTAATATTTAAATATTTTTGCACAGTGTCGGCACTGATATAAATAGAAGTGTGGTGTGATCAATTTTTCACATCCATTTGAAATTCGTTTTAGTACTTTGAAGATGTATCCTCGCCGCTGGGGAAAAGTAATTTTTTCAAGAGAAAAACTGGCTATGGACATGCTTTTCTGGAACATCCGTAGTTTAGAGCAACTACATAGGGAGTTGAAGCGTTGGTTAGAAGGAGATATACCAGAAGGGGAAAAATCAAAAGTATTAAGAGGTATGATGCTTGGCGTGGGTGGGTGCGAATCAAGAGTGATAAGGAAGCCATAGAAATGATGTTTGGGCGGAATGAAATCAGACTGCTAGTTGTAATCAGTAGTTAGAGAAGTTGTACCAAATGTTGTGTTAAATGTTTCTTGTTAGTATTTTTATCTTTGTTGATGTTGTGTTGAATGTTTCTTGTTAGTATTTTTATCTTTGTTGATGTTGTGTTATTTATGTATGTGGTGTGTCATTTAATGAAGCACAATGTTGTTTGGTTGTGATATTTGAAATGTTGCTATTGATTAAATAAAACACTAACGATTACTTGTTCCCACATTGGGACACTTGGTTCGGTTGTGACCAGTTTGACGACACACGGAACATTTTCTCTCAAGCTTATCAAAGTTATCCATTTCCGTTCTAATACGTGTGCTCACTGGGCGACCTTTCTTGTTCCTCCGCATTCTTGGGTTATGGCAAATTTGATCTCCTTCATAAACGGGCCAATATTCATCGTAAGGCATCACTGGAAAGCTTGTGTTGTAAGCCCCAAAAAGGGTTGAAACCCTATAAACGTCTGACAAAAGAGCATAAGCATCGTGGCGCACATTAGAACATGCAGCGATTACATGTGAGCAAGGGACACAGAATGCTTGAAACTTTCCGCAGTCACACCAACCGTTCAGTAGGCTGACCTTATAATGTCCCATAGGCTTCCCCTCACCATGGTCCCTTGTTTCCTTCACACTAACAATATTATTAGTGTAGTCAAAAACTCTGACATGATGTGTGCCGGATTTTGTTGTTTCTTCTTTCATCACCTTGAGGCAGTTTTCTGTAAATGTCTGTCCAGAACTCAACACAGCACTCCACTTTGCTCCCCTTTCAGCAAATAATGATCCCAATCTATAATATGTTGCACTTACCAATGCTGTAATGGGCAAATTACGGGTGCCTTTAAAGACAGCATTCAACGACTCAACAAGGTTGGTAGTCATGTGACCCCAACGTCGACCCCCGTCAAATGCCCTCGTCCATTTTTCGACCAGAATATTGTCTAGCCACTTTAAAGCATCAGCATTCGCCATGCCAATTTCAGACCGATAGTAATGAAATGTTGGTTGGTTTAATGCATACCCTGCATTAAAATAAAATTGTATAAAATATACTTATTGACCAAGAAATAATATATGTTATTGACGAAGGCTTAATGTTATCAAATATACTTACCCATGTTAATGACTTTCTCCCGTAGTCTCCTGTCCTTGATTTCTCTCACAAAATTTTGCGAAATGTGTCGGATACAATAAACATGCACCGATGGGGGATTATGCCAACCATTTTCTGGATTTTTGTATGCACTGTCAATCGATGCATGTCGGTCTGAAATCAAGCATAGGTCTGGCTGTGGCGCAACATGCCTCCTCAAGTTGCGTAGAAAAAACCCCCAACCTTCAGCCGTCTCACCTTCCACAATGGCAAAAGCAATTGGGAAAATATTGCTATTGCCATCTTGTGCCACAACCATAAGCAGGGTGCCCTTGTACTTACCGTATAACCAGGTTCCATCAATTTGAAGAATAGGCTTGCAATATGCAAAACCTCTGATGCATGGTTGGAATGCCCAGAATAGCCGGTGGAAGATGTGTTTCCCTTCAACAATTGTTCCGTCATCTGTATACATGGGTAGTGTTTCTATCTCCAGCACCGTCCCCGGAACAAATTTTTTAAGTGCTAACAGGAAATGTGGAAGTTCATTGTATGAGTTCTCCCAGTTACCATAGACCTGTTCGATTGCTTTGTTCCTTGCAATCCATGCCCTTCTGTAAGACGGAGTAAAATTGTATTCAGAAACAATTTTACTGATGCATATACTCACCTTAACAGAAGGATCCTTTTCTACAAATGGCATTAATAGTTGAGACATTAATTGGGAGCTTAGTTGGCGATGATCCTGGTTAAACATAGTTGTTGAACAACTATGTGGTGGGTTCATAATTCCTATCTCCCACAAGTCACTTCTTTTTCTGTAAGACGCCAATAAATGAAACTTGCAGGAATCGTTTTTGCAACAAATTATGTATCTCTTCTTGTCGGAATCCATCACCTTAAAATCCACGCAGTGTTTCATGTGATATTGCTTTATGACACGCACACAGTCGGCTTTATTTTTAAATTGGTTATCAACTTCTATGTCATCCTCAATTGGAATATGAGGGTTCACTGCCCATTCAAATGATGTCCCTTCTACATTCAGGGGCAGGTTTGTCATATGGGCAGGTGGACATAAAACATTCCCAATTGGAATGTGTTATTCATCATTGTTAACTTCGTTAACACTGGTTCCTTCCTCAAACAAAGTAGTATATAAATCATCAACTTGTTCCTCATTTTCTTCTTCGAGGTCTTCTTCTTCAACATCTTCGTGTGGAATTATGGCAGCCGTTTCTTCTACGGATGCATTGATGACCTGAGAATTTTGGGTTTGTGGACATTGTTCAAATGTTAGGTATAACTCAATGTACGGAAACCCAGAGTATTCATGGTCCGAGAACATCGTTTCAACATCCTCGTCGTCGTGAACCTTTAATGGAACAAATTTAAATTGATTGTTCCCAAAATGAATAGCATTTCTGTAAGTAATTTGTATCACCGATCCTGATTGAACCTTCGTGTCTACCCTTTTTTTAAATTGTTGGAAAGACGACCTCCTATTAATACTGAAACGACTAATTTCAGTATTTTCAAAGATCAAACCCACTTCATCAGATACAATTACACTACCATTGTAATGGGCATTAACAATATATTTGGGATTGTTAGACATGCTATAAGAATATGTGGTAGAATTGATGAAGGTTTGAATATATTTGATGAGGGTTTGAATATGTGAGAGAATTGAATATGTGTAGAAAGCATACAAGTTATAAAGAAAATTGAATATGTGAGAGAAGTGAACATAGTGCATGCATGCTGGTCTACGTAGAATTTTGGTCAAAGTCGTTTAACACAGTGTCGCCCATTAAAAGGGTGGAAGCGACAAAATTAATACACGATGTCGTCCATTCAGGGACCGACAGCTCTAACAGTGCCTCCCATTCAGGGAACGGCAGTCAGGAATATTCCAGACAGTGCTGCCCATTCAGGGCACGGCTGTCAGACACCTGGCAAGTGTGCCGCCCATTGGAAGGGCGGAAGTCCACAACGAATTAATGCATTGCTGCATGCATGGGAACACGTACGAGCATGCATGCAAACATTTATCATCCAAACATTTAATTTTTACCTACTATTTTTTATCATCCTCCTATAAATACCTCACATTTTATCTCATCACAATATCACATTTTACAATTACATCTCTACCATTAATCTCATAAGCTTCCCTACGTCCATTTATATAACATGGCATTGTTAACACTAGGAGAAGATCATCGAGGAACTCTTACAAACATTGCCTTATATGTAAGTGTATAATGTCTATAATTTTTGTTATATATTTATTATAAATTGTTATACATTTAATATTGTTATACATTTAATATTGTTATACATTTAATATTGTTATACATTTAATATTGTTATTAATTATAAATATTGTTATATATTTATAAAAATTGTTATAATGCTATTAATTATATTTTTTTATAGGATGAAAAATTGTTCAAACCACGCTCACACAAATACATAGAACCTGATGAGATTATTATTCCATATTTGGAACGAGCGGGTTTCGGTCACGTGATCAACATAACTTCATATGGAATTGATAAAAAATTTCTACTAGCCTTGTGCGAAAGATGGCGACCTGAAACCCACACATTTCACTTCCCCACAGGTGAATGCACAGTCATTTTGGAGGATGTCCATATGTTGTTGGGTCTGTGTGTGGATGGTTTAACGGTTGTTGGTAACACAAACGTGAGGTACTCTTTAATTGAAGAACTATTAGGGGTGTCCTTGGAAGAAAGTGTTAATAGGAAGGGCCAAAACATTAGAATTTCATGGCTAAGATCAATTTACAATCGTTTGGTATTGACCGAGGATTCTCCCGAGTATCTGAAAATTTATAAATCTAGACTTTATATTTTATTGCTTTTCACATGCTTTTTATTCCCTGATACTAATGGTAATAGTATTCATCTTTAATTTTTACCATTACTAGAAGATTTTGATCAAATAGGTAGTTATAGTTGGGGCGCTGCTACCTTAGCGCATCTATACAGAAATTTGTGTAGATGCGCAAGAAAAAATGTGCATAATTTTTTTGGTTGTGGCGTTTTGATTCAAGCTTGGGGATGGTCCAGAATGCCCAGATTGGCACCAATAAACCCCAATCCATACCACTTTCCATATGCAACCAAGTAAGTATACGTAAATACTTTTCTTTCTATATATTTTTTCCTATAATTTTTACTAAATACTTTTTTATTTTATAGGTGGTCCGCATATGGGATGAATTATGAAAAAACACCTCATCATTGTGCTCCTGGATATCGAACTTTCTTCGATCATTTCGAGGAAGACGACGTATTATCTCTAACACATACACTACTACCATTAAAATTATTTTATATTTTTTAAATTCTAATCCTTTTTTGAACTACATTACAGTTTCTATGGAGGCCATATCTTGACCTTCATGATGCAGATCCGACTGAACAAGACATGTGGAGTTCTAAAACATTCATTTTTTGTTTCACTTATGTCGAAATGCATCATACAGACAGGGTGAAACTTCAATTTGGGATTCCCCAAGACATTCCTGGTCCACCTACATCCATGGAGAGGTACCACAATAGTACCGTGAATGATGCGTGGAAATTCCATGATTGGAGAGACCATAACAGAGAAGAACAACAACAATGGATAAATCGTCGCCAAACTGTCCTGCAAGGAAATGTCATGGAATTCGAATGTAAACCCAGTAGGGAATACATGAATTGGTATAGATCTGTGGCCATTTTGTATCTATCACAAAATAGATACTTATGGGACCCTCGTAACCAACCAACATCTTCAAATTTCCAACAACCCAGACAACCTTGTAACACCCAACCCCAAACATTTAACACCCCTCAACAAATTTTTAACACCCCACCACAAATTTTTAACACCCCACAACAAATATTTAACACCCAACAACAAACGTCTAACACACAACAACCTTTCAACCCAACACAACAACCTTATACCCCCAACCAACACTACCAACAACCATACCTACCATTTAACCCAACCCCCTTCAACACCCAACTACAAAACCCAACTCCCTTCAACACCCAACAACAAAACCCAACTTCTTCATACACCCAATATAACCAATTTTCATTCTCCCAACCTACCCCACAAGATAACATCTACCAAACACCCCAACCACAAGTCCCCTTCTACCCCTCACAACCCTATAACCTTAATACCTCTCAAGACCAACACCCCTACACCCCCTTCATGACTAACACATTGCCACCTACCAACCTACCAAGTTGGAGTAATGAGGGAACAAGACTAAGTTATGGCAGTGCGGCGGCGATACCAGATGTGGGTGAGTTAAATGATGACATGGTTGATGAATTCATGAATACTAGCAATGGTGCAGGACCTTCTACTCAGCCCCAAAATGTTGATGTTGATCGTAGAAGGTCCACAAGAAATGTACAGGCACCTGCCTGTGGAACCCACAAACGCTTACGTCGACCGGGTCCAAATCGAGACTAGTTAGGGGTTCATATACTTTTTTAATTTCTTAAATAAATATATAATTATTTCAATAATTTTTTGTTTTGTTTTATTATTATTATTATTTATGAATATTATTTTTCATTATTAATTATAATTAATATTCATAACTATCATTTAAAAGTAATTAACTTTAACTATAACTTAATTATTATAAAATATATCTACCTTCATTTAATTAATATAATTATTTAATTAATATAATTATTTAATTAATATTTATTATGCAAATTAATAAAACAATAAATATAAAAAAATATTAAAATTTTAATATAATTATCCAAATTATTTAATTAATATAATTATTTAATTATTATTTATTATCCAAATTAATAAAACAATAAAAATATAAACACTAAAATAAAAAAAAATATTAAATAAATAACCGTCCTACACTGCCGCCCTTTGGATGGGCGGCACCCTAATATTTTCAACACTTCCGCCCTTTGGATGAGCGGCACTCTTTAAAGAATTTTTTTTTTTTAAACGATGACATTTTGGGATATTGTTTGAAAAGTATGGCAATTTGGAAATTATGGTTGAAACTTGTGGCAGGGCAGAAAAAAATTCAAGCATTGCGTCTAGTTAATATTCTTACTAACTTCATAGGCGTGTTCTGCAGGTGTAATATGAATGCGAGTAACATCGCCATATTAATCTATTCGTCGGTCAAGAGTACAAGCTTCAAGCCGTTAGCCAAGTATCTGCAGTTTCATGACTTTTCTACCATATTTGGCATTTGCATTTGATGAAGAAAGTATAAACCCTCTGTTTGTAATAATTTATTTTTAAGCGTTGGGCTGTAATGAAAATCATTGTTTATAGCACTGGATGGCTTTAAGATTTTTACTTGGAAGTGTTATATGATGAAAACGGATTGATAACACCTTTGTCGCATATATCACCATTTGTAATGCTTTTTTTTTTGTGTCAAGGTATGATACTCATAACTTGTAACTTGTATCATGAGTGAAATAAAATGGGACTCTTGAGTTTACATGACTTGAGTTTTGAAACGTGAATGAGGTTTAGAATTGTATACCTCTTATAACTTCTCAAATCAATTCAAATATTTAGTATCCTTTAGTCCAAATGGTTCGAGAGCTTTGAAATTGGACTTCCAATGAAGTTTGGCTCCTTGGTTTCAAACCTTAACAATAATTAGAACTATGAACCAAATTCAAATATGTTTTGCATAACATTCTTGGACACCAATTGATCATTGCTTGAAAGAAAAACTGGCCATAGCTTGGAAATGATATTGAAGCAAACTTGGTCTGGATTGGTCTTGAAACAAATCTCTTAAGCACAATCCATATGGCTTAATGCACTCATGCTTTACTCCAATAATTTCCCTTGTATTTTGGTAATTCACATAAAATCTCTTTGTGATCTAAACTCTTGAATATTTTTAGAACTTGAATTTGACCTTGAAACATGAACTTTTGAGCTTGAATAACCACTTGAATTAGATTTTGAAATGGGCTTAAATTTATGAACTTGAATTTGTGAATTTTCAATGGTGAGGTGTGAAAATGAAAAAATATGGCCATTTGACTCACAACTTGATTAAAACTCGAATTTATGGATTAGTGTAGATCTTGAACTCCTTGCATAAAGTACTCTTGTACACTTTCAACCTTGCAACTTTGAACTCTTATGTTTAACGCTTCCCTTTTTGATTTTATGAAAAGCAATAGTGACCGCGAATCTTGGACATGAATCTTCCTCCCAAACATTGTCATGCTCACCACTTGAAATCTGACTTAATCTTAATGAGCCCACACCTTCACCATGATTTATGCCTTGCCTTGATCGCACACGTCTTTTATTTTTTACAGTCTTTTTCTTATCTTTGAGGCATCCTGGACCTATGAGAAACCCAAAGCTCGACTTTGATTTAAGAGATAGTCACCAAGTCGACCCAAGGTATTTCCAAAGTACCGATCCAAGAATGGCCCAAGAATGAAGGGAGAATTCTAGAATTAGCCTTGGTTAAGTTTATTCTTCTTTTGATCACGACAGTATGCAAATTCTTCTTGAACTAAGCTTGGATTCTTGAACGACCAATGGACGAAACGAATCCTTCCTTTGTCTCCACGGGGCTTCAACACCACTTGCAAGGGCCTAGAATCCTAGTGAGCACACATAATGCCTTCATGACATTTGAACCTTCTGTAGCAGCCCTTAGTTCACAAATAAAACAAACAGACAAAGATCTAGATAAAGCGGTAAGTTATGCATGAATGATTGACCTAATATGTTATGCAGACGAACAATGAATCTAAGGGAATAATTTGGGGTACAACAGTTGGCCCTATTTAAATATCGTCACCAGATGACATGAACGATAAAAATCTTCATTAGGTCGTGGTGAAAGATATTTAAATACAGATAACCAAAATTTTTTCCCTTAGATGCAATGACATGCAATGCTATGGACAAAAACTATCCTATGAATGCTGACATGCCATGAACTCTAGCATGATGAAGATGATGGGAGGGTAAATGCATGAGATGCAGACGAAAACAAAACAGACAAGGAAAAGAGTCAACACAATGAGCAACAACTCACTGGGGACGACCAGACACACTGGGGAAAAGAAATACAACACTGGGGACTCCAAAGGCGACGACCCAGCAGGTTCAAGCGTGACCAGTTAATATCTACGGTACAAAAGATAAGGCAGGATCCATATGGCGGTAGGATCATGCAAACAAAAAAACAAATAAAGCCTAGAAATTCCTTTAAGTGAAGAGATCAAACGGGATCTTCAGGAACTATCAAGAAAAAGGTATAGGGTTATTAAAACTCTCAAGTATGCCAAATAAATGGACTTCGTGGGGAAAATGCCATGTGACTTATCGTTGCACGGGACTTACATACCACCAATAACAGATATGGAGCGCGGCGACTCGAAATAAAAAAAACATAGAGCTCGGCGACTCGAAACACAAAAAATAACATAGAGCTCGGCGACTCGAAAAAGAAAAAAAAATAACATAGAGCTCGGCGACTCGAAACAAAAAAATAACATAGAGCTCGGCGACTCGAAACAAAAATATAATAATGAGCGCGGCGACTCGAAACAAAAAAACATAGAGCTCGGCGACTCGAAACAAAAACAAAAATATAACAATGAGCTCGGCGACTCGAAATGAAAAATATAACAATGAGCGCGGCGACTCGAAACAAAAAAACATAGAGCTCGGCGACTCGAAATAAAAAAAAATAAGGAGTGCGGCTACTCAAAACAAAAAAAATAACAAGGAGCACGGCAACTCGGAACAAAAAAATAACATGGTGAGGCAAAAATAAAATATAGAGCACAGCGACTCAAAATGTACAAAAAGTAGGTGCACGCTTAAACTTTGCTAGGCGCCTTGAAGGCATGTTGTCAAAGACCAAAGTTCAATCTAGGATCAAACTTGAATGAAACGGTCAAACAAGATAACTGAAATAACCATCATCCATGAGGGTTGAACTCTGTGGGGAAACTTAGCAAGAGATAACACTTTCTGCCTAGGGCTGACGACTCTATTTGGGGAGATCGAACAAACCCAAAACTTGGTGTAAACGCAACCAAAGATAAAGCGACAAGAACAAATAGAAGGCAAACACGCACGAATGCGATGCATATGATGTCATGCCATGCTTATGCTCATGCTGACAAAACGAAGAAAAAAAATAGGAGATGAAAGAAACATCGAGGAAGCCCGTCCATCCTCTGCATGAGAGATACATCCCTCAAGCTTATCTAGAAATCCAAGGTGGAACCAAAGGTTAAAGTTTCAAAATCCACACTTCTCTGGGGAAATAGAAATCCACTTGGGGATATAATATCCTGACTTTACTTAGGGATAGTCAAGATGAATCTGATTATCTAGATGAGGAAGATCCACTGGGAACGGATCAAACTTGTGTTCGGAGAGACTTTAATGGGGATAAAATAAATATTCGTTGCTAACCGAAATAAGCTGAAATGAGAAAGTAATAGTAGATGCCCCAGGGATAAAATAAATATCCGCTATGACTGTGGTAATCTGAAGTAGTGGTAGATGCTATAGATGAGGCATAACGGGGATAAAATAAATATCCACCGCTTCGTTGGGGAAGCTTGTACCAATATTGTAGTTGTAGACGCCAGAGTCTAATCTTCAATGGGGATGAAATAAACATCCACTGTCAAGGAAAATTGAAATTTGAGAAAACATTGCGGAGTGAAATAAACATTCACTTCATCGGGGAAAGTTGATGCCAAGGAGATATACTAGGGATCCTTAGGTCAACCAGATGCTGAGTTTTTGTACTGATCCGGTCACAATTGCTTGAAGGAGATCCACTGGGGAATAGTCCTGACTTCCTGCAGTAAAGGCTTGCTGGGGAGTGATAGCTTCCTTAGGATCATTCCATAAGTCAAAGCAATTTTATTCTTTTATCGTAAATTTAGAAAAACTTTAAGTTTGAAAATTTTCCACTTTCAAAATTATTATTAATGAATAGGGCTCGAAAACGAAAAGACAATAGGCAGATAAAGTAAAAGTCTGATTTTATTCATAAATAGTAGTTTGCAAATGTCAAAAGCTCCATAGAGTATTACAATTGAGATTGGCAATAGAGTAAGGTTACATTGAATCCAACGACACTTATTAACCCTACAACTAAGACCCCAAAACTATGCTCTTGTCACAGCGGGCTCTTCATGCATAATACTTTCGGACGACATCAGAATTCACTGGATGTGCAAGCTCTTCTCCATCCATTGTGATAAGTATCAATGACCTCCTGAAAAAGCTGTCTTCACCACAAATGGGCCTTCATAGTTGGGCGTCCATTTTCCACGCATGTCTTTATGAACTAGCAAGATCTTCTTAAGCACAAGCTCTCCTTCTCGGAATTCCCTGACTCGGACCTTCTTGTCAAAAGCTCGCGTCATCCGTTTCTGGTACAACTGACCGTGGAACATGGCCGTTAAGCGCTTTTCGTCAATGAGGTTCAGATGGTCAAATCTCTCTTGGATCCACTCTGCTTCATCCAGCTTGGTCTCCATCATCACCCTCAAGGATGGTAACTCTACTTCAAAAGGGAGGACTGCGTCAATTCCATAAACTAGTGAAAAAGGGGTTGCCCCCGTTGAGGTTCGTACTAAGGTTCTGTATCCGTGCAACGCGAAAGGTAGCATTTCATGCCAATCTTTGTATGTCTTTACCATCTTCTGCAAAATTTTCTTGATATTCTTATTTGCAGCTTCCACAGCTCCGTTCATCTTAGGACGATAAGGAGAAGAATTATGGTGAGCAATTTTGAAAGTTTCACACAACTCCTTCATAGTCTTATTGTTCAGATTAGTTCCATTATCTGTTATGATTCGGTTTGGAATCCCATAACGGCAGATAATGTTGTTCTTGATGAAGCGGGCTACCACCTGCTTAGTTACATTGGCATAAGAAGCGGCTTCTACCCATTTAGTGAAATAGTCAATGGCAACCAGAATGAATCGGTGACCATTGGAAGCTTTAGGTTCAATTGCCCCACATTGAGAAAGGCCATGGCGACGATAAAACATTCAACTGTGTTGGAGGCACATGCATCTTGTCAGCATAGATCTGGCACTTGTGGCATTTTCTAGCGTACTGTATACAATCAGACTCCATGGTCAACCAAAAATAACCAACTCTCAGAAGCTTCTTCGACATAGCATAACCATTTGCGTGAGTTCCGAACGTCCCTTCATGAATCTCTTGAAGTAACATATCTGCTTCATGTTTATCAACACATCTGAGCAAGACCATATCATAGTTTCTCTTATACAACACGTCATTACTGATAAAGAATTTGGATGCTAATCTCCTCAGAGTCTTCTTGTCAAGGTTTGTAGCATCAGCCGGATATTCTTGATTCAACAAGTAGTTCTTAATGTCATGGAACCAAGGTTTGTCATCAGTTTCTTCTTCAACTAGCTGACAGTAGACGGGCTCAGTCTTTCTTTCAATTCGAATGAGAGTAGCTTCATTGACGAATCTGACTTTCCACATTGAGGCTAACATGGCTAAAGCATCAGCCACATGATTTTCAGACCTTGGAACATGTCGGAATATGACTTCATCAAAGTACTAGATCATTTCCACAATGTAAGCACGGTACAGGATTAACTTCTCATCTTGGGTTTCCCATTCACCCTTGACTTGGTAGATCACCAAAGCTGAATCTCCACTTACTTCAAGAATTTTGATTCGAAGGTCGATTGCTGCTTCAAGACCTAGAATACACGCTTCATACTCAGCGACATTATTTGTACATTCAAAATCCAACCTTACCGTGAATGGTGTATTCCAACCCTCTGGATTCTCCAAAACTGCGCCTATGCCATGTCCATTGTAACTAGAAGAACCATCAAACATCATCCTCCAACGGGAACCTGGCTCGGGACCTTCATCGGGACCTGGCTCCTCATAGTCTTTTACCAACATGATGTCTTCATCAGGAAAGTCGAATTTCAGAGGTTCATAGTCTTCAACCGGTTGATCTGCAAGATAGTCTGATAAGATGCTTCCTTTAATAGCCTTTTGAGTCACATACTGGATGTCATATTCAGATAACAACATATGCCAACGTGCCAATCTTCCAGTTTGAGCAGGCTTCTCAAAAATATACTTTATGGGATCCATTTTTGATATCAACAGAGTAGTGTGACAAATCATATATTGTCTGAGACGTCTAGCAGCCCATGCTAGCGCACAACAAGTTTTTTCCAATAGTGAATACCGGCTTTCACAATCACTAAACTTCTTACTTAATTAGTAAATGGCGTGTTCTTTCCGTCCAGTCTCATCATGTTGCCCCAAGACACAACCCATAGACTTCTCAAGAACAGTCAGATACATGAATACATGTTTTCCAGGAACAGGAGGAATCAAAATAGGAGGCTCTTGCAAATAACCCTTGATCTTCTCAAATGCTTGTTGACAATCAGAATTCCATTCAATGGTATGATCTTTGCGGAGTAATTTGAATATTGGCTCACAGGTAGCAGTCATATTAGAAATGAATCTGGAGATGTAGTTCAGGCACCCAATAAATCCTCTGACTTATGATTCAGTTTGTGGAGCAGGCATCTCCTGGATGGCTCTGACCTTATCAGGATCCACTTTAATTCCTCGTTGGCTAACGATAAATCCAAGTAACTTTCCGGATCTGACACCAAAAGTACACTTAGCGGGATTCAACTTTAACTGATATTTCCTGAGTCATTCAAACAGCTTCAATAAGTGATCCAAATGGTCTTCTTCGCTTTGAGACTTAGCGATCATATCATCTACATACACCTCAATCTCCTTATGCATCATGTCGTGGAAGAGAGCGACCATCGCTCTTTGATACGTTGCCCCTGCGTTCTTCAGACCGAAAGGCATAACTTTGTAACAATAGGTTCCCCAAGGGGTAATGAAAGCGATTTTTCTCTATCTGCGGGGTCCATCTTGATCTGATTATAACCGAAAAAACCATCCATAAAAGAGAACACTCCAAAGCGGGCTGTATTATCCACAAGTGTATCAATGTGCGGCAAAGGGAAATCATCCTTCGGGCTTGCTTTATTCAAATCCCTATAATCCACACACATTCTAACTTTACCATCCTTTTTGGGTACTGGCACAATGTTGGCTAACCATTCAGGGTACCTTGCTATTGTTAGAAAATCTGCATCAAGTTGTTTCTTAACCTCATCTCGAATCTTCAGAGTCATGTCAAGTCTAGTTTTCCGAAGTTTCTGCTTTATAGGTGGACAATCTGGTTTAAGTGGTAATTTGTGAACAACGATATCAGTGTCTATACCAGGCATATCCTGATATGACCATGCGAACACGTCAACATATTCCTCTAGTAGTTTGACCAATCTCTGTTTAACCTCTGCCCCAAGTGTAGTACCAATTTTGACTTCTTTCTTTTCCTCATCGGTGCCAATATTAATCAAATCTACTTGCTCTTTGTGCAGTTGAAGTTCAGTGTACTCATACTCAACCCACTTGGCCAGTTCATTGGGAACTTCAAAATTTTCTTCACTCTCATCCTCAGCTTGATAGATGGGTGAGTCAAAGTTAGGAGTGAAGGTAGGGTCATTGGATTCAACGTGGTTTAAGTTCATTCTGCACGTTTTAAAATGTTTTGTCTTATTAAATGCACCAAGGACAATGCAGATGAAACTAAATTCTTTAACTTATTGCCAATTTCTTAAAGTAATAACTCATGAATAAAATAAACAAAGATAAAATGCATTCATTGATAATAATTCGAAAGTGAAAAGGTGACCCAACAAACATGATCCAATAGCCTTGGGGAGAGCTATGGACTTACTGAAAGTAACAAAATAAAAGACGACAAATTACTTTGACAAAGGAATGATCACTGGGATTTCTACTGCTTCCTAATTGTTAGGAGCAATATCACTTTTGAACACAAAATCACTTGAGTCTTCATCTTCATGATTATCTCCAATAGCATTAACTTGATAACCTCCACTGATAAACACTTCATGAATTGTTCTCGGATAACTGGTGACAGATGTTGATCTTTTACCTTTAGTTGGTTTGTAACCTAACCCTTGATGATCTGGATTTGCTGTGGCTTCTATGACTTTACCCCAACCTTCGGGCACACCTTCTTCGATGGTAGACTTGATACTCTTGAAAGACGCAAAAAATGGATTACCTTTACCCACTCTTTCCTCAACTTCCAACATAACAACATTTGCTATCTCAAGTGCTTGGAAAGAAGTTTCCAAGGCATCCTCATCAGCCTCTATATAACGGAACGAAGACAAGTTGCTGACCATTAAGTCTTCTTCGCCATGAACAATTACCAGCTTATCGTCAATCACAAACTTCATCTTCAGATGTAGAGTCGAAGTTACAGCACCGACGGCATGGATCCAAGGTCTTCCAAGTAGACAACTATAGTCGGGGTTTATATCCAACACTTGGAAAGTAATGTCGAAAACATGTGGTCCAACTAAAATTGGTAGTTCAATTTCTCCCATTGCAATCCTTCGAGAACGTCAAAAGATTTAACTATTAAAGAAGTAGGTCTCAATTCAGTCCCTTTGTAAGACAACTTGTTAAGAGTCCTCTTAGGTATCACATTTAAGGAGGAACCAGTGTCTACAAGTACTCTCGCCAAAGTATCTTCCTGACATCTCACGGATACATGCAAAGCTCGATTATGGTTCTGACCTTCTCTTGGTAATTCCTCGTCACTGAAACTGAGGATGTTATAAGCAGTAATGTTGGCAATCATACTCTCAAATTGACCAGTGGTAATATCTTGTGCAACATGAGCTTGAGCTAACAATTTCTGTAACGAAGCTCGGTGAGCAGGTGAATGCATCAACAAGGACAAAATGGAGATTTTTGAAGGCGTCTGGTGAAGCTGGTCAACGACTTTATAATCACTCCTCTTGATAATCCTCAAGAACTCAGCGTCTTCATCATTGGCAATAACTTCTTGTTCTTTATCTTTGTTGTTGGTAGGAACAGTTGTAATAGTTTCTTTTGGTGGAGCATCACTGAAACGGGGAGTGTAAACACGACCACTCTGTGTCATCTTGTTTTCCCCAGCTATATTAGTTATATCTCCATCAACACTCTTCACCTCTTCTCTTGGAATAACCTTTCCATACTCTTTACCATACTTCCAGGGTATTATTGTAAAGTCTTTGACAGGGGAAGGGCAAGGCCTTTGAATAATTATCGGTTTCGGCGAACTAGCTATATGTGTAATAGCAAAGTCTGGTATGTTGAAAATCGGTTTCGGTGCACTAGGAGCGGGCATTGTAGGACTTGATTCATGCAAATTGAAAATGGGAACCTTACTACCTGGATCTGGCAAATTGAATATAGGCTCAACCATAGCGATCTCACTCCTTTTCTGTCTGCTACTCATTCATAAGAAACCATCGTTGATCAAAGTCTGAACATCATCTCGAACCATCTGACATCCCCTGACACTGGTTTCACAATCTCTATGACAAGCCTTCACAAGACCAGCTTCGAATAATTTTGAATGAAAAACCTGGAGAGGGGTTTTAATTTCTGCCACATCAAGAATTAAAATTTCCTCAGACGCTTCTTCAATAGCATTAGCACTTCCGTGATTAGGCAACGAATTACTCTTAACATTTGGCTGAGTGTCACCAAAAGACAAAATCTTCTTTTCCATTAAATCTCTTACAAGATTTTTTAGAGCATAACACCCTTCCAAATCATGGCCAGGAGCTCCTTCATGGAATAGACAATGGGCATTGGGATTATAGTTGGGTGGAAGTGAATTTGGAGGTGGACCCAAGGCTCTGGTAGTTATCAAACCTTGCTGCACCAATGAAGGGTACAACTCAGTATATGTCATCGGGATAGGAGGATGAGGCTTATATGGTCTTCTGGTTGGATTATTCTAGCGAGGAGCGTTGGGCACTCGTTGATAATTGGGAGCATTGGGCGCTTGTTAATAATTTGGTGGAGTCTAGGCTGGCTGATAGGCATGGGCCGATTGATACACAGGAGACGGTTGATTAACAAATGGTTGGTAAACAGGGGCCGGTTGAACTGTCTGATAGGTAGGTGTGAGAGCAGCTATATAAGGTTATTGAGCAAACTGAACGGGGTAACTGTTGCGGTGAAAATCGGATAACAAATTATTAATTAATTTGCATCATATTTCTTTTACAACCGACTTTGATTTATCCAAAGGAAATGTTCAAGATCGTTAGAAAAACCTAAAGGGGGGGAGATCCAAGGTTCGGGGGTTGGTTATACTAAGGGAAGGTATTAGCACCCTAAGTATCCGTAGTACCCTACGGGAACCTCTTGTTTTGTTTGTGTTATGTTATGTTTGCTTGCTAAAGGAAATGCTAAGGTAAAGAAAGACCTAGGGGTATATACACTAAGTATACTCGACAAGGCATCACACCTTGCGCCTACGTATCCTCGGGTATAGAATCAGAGTATGCGTAGTTCTGCCGATGGGGTAAAAGGGGAAAGAGATTAATGGCTATCTCTTGAAAAGATTGTGAAAGTTTAAAAGTTGGTGAATGAGAGGAGATTAATGGCTATCTCTTGTATAGGTTAAAGGAGGGTTTAAAGGTTATAAGGGATTAATGGCTATCTCTTAGGAAGGCTAGTTTTAAAAGGGTAATGAATGGTTACTTATGACTATGGGTCAAAGATGGGTAATGAGCTTTCTATGATCTTGAAATCAATAGAAAAACTTTTCCTTTGGAAGGAAGGGGGGGAAATAACATCTTATAAATAAAAGTTATAAAAGAGTTGAAATATATGCAATATATAGGAGTTCAATAAAACAGTAAGCAAATAATCATGAAATGTACTAAAAAAGGAATATAGCAAACAGTGAGTGAGTGATCAGAAGTGAATATAAGTATGGACATAGCAAGTGGTAAGCAAGTGATCATAAATTGTAGCATGAATATGAACATAGCAAATGGTGAGCATTTAACCATAAGTGTAAACACATCAGACAGTGAGTGCAAGTGGTCATGCAGTGAACTAAAAAAGTGAACATAAATGGCAGAGAAGCATTTACACTTAAAAGCACAGCATTTGAAATCATGTTGTTCATTTAACATATAGCAGAACAAATAAATTACATGGCAAGGCTCATGATAAAGTCAGAAACAAAACTTCACAAACCAAATACATTCATAGCAGGATCAATTCACAAACAGTAGTCACACGAGCATGGTGAGCATAGCGTGGAAAGAAAACAGAAACAAAAGAATCTACTCACGTGATGAAAAGAAACAGGAGCAAAGAATTAACTCATAGTATGAAAAGCAATAGGAGCAAAAGCAAACAATATTCTCATGGCAAGAGTTTCATGAATCACAACATATTTTTAAAAAAACAGTAGCACATTTTACAAACAGTGAGCACATGATTACATTAGGCATAGCAGAAAAAGATATTCTCACAGTTTGCAAAACCAAAGCATTGGACTCGTATAACTTATCAACCAGAAACCAAAAAGTACAGACAATAATTTTCATGATACAGCCAGTAAGCAATGTCCAACCAAACTTCACAAATTATAGCATGCTCCCAAAATAACTCATTTAACAATAGTATCACATTGATATGTCAAGCATAGCAGAAAGACATTCTCACAGTTTGAAAAATAAAACAATGGAATCATGCAATAACAAACAGAAGCAAAAAAGGTACAGACAAGAATTTACGGTAAAGTTCATGCAGCAATGTTCAAATATCATCATAAATTAAAGCATGCTTAAAGAAAAACTTCTAACACAGTTGAGAACACAGTTGCTTCTAAAAGAAATAAGAAGTCTGAAGAATTTTTATTGTTTTTTGCTTTGAAATTAATTAAAAAAAAACATGGAAAGGAAATGGACATAAATAGTAAAAAACGACAAAATAAAAAAAAGAAGATGGAAGCCACATGAATGGTGGCTTGCGCCACCTTTTCCCTTGAAGGGGGGGTGGCTTGCGCCATGTTGGGCAAGGGTGGCTTGCGCCACATGCACCTCTTTTCCATTTTTTAATTATTGTTTGGTGTGTGTGAGTGGTGTTATATTAAATTATAAAATTATGTGGCGGGAGCCACCAAAACAAATGTGGCGAACGCCACCCGGTTCTCCTTCATTTTATTTTCATTTCATTTTACGAACACGAACAAAACAGACGAACCGAACATGATTAAATAAATAAAAAAAAAACCAGCATGATGATTATTCACAATAATACAATAATCAAACAGAAAGCATATGATAGCAGGATAGTCAAACGTGAAGCAAGACAACTATAAAAATTAGACAGTAATGGAAAAAAGGATAACAACATGGTATATGATCATCAACATAATGCATAAGAAAAGAAAAAAAAGGTTAGGTGATACCTAGTGGAGCAAGTCCACTGTTTCCTCGCTTTGTGATGAACTTCTCGAGCTTGCACTAGAAAGTCGAACCCACTCTTCCTCTCGCTTGCTCGTGCACCAGAAACTCTTGAAACTTTGTGAGAAGTGTTGTTGTAATATTGATGTTGTCTTTTGAGAGCTGTAGACGACCCCTTTATATAGCTGCTTGATGGGTCGGGTTACATTTCAAAACTTGGTGGGGCAAAGTAACGGGTAGGGTTTGTAACGTCTTTCTTCCCGTTGGTCCACTCAAGTACGCTTCTCATGCTGCACAAATCTTCTGAAGTGCAGTGCAAATTTCACCAACTTGTGCCTTATTTCAAACGCTCCTTATTGGATGTCATACATGCAGGTGTTGAAAGAGGTAATGATGGGGATAACACCAAAGCATCATTTCAGGCAAGAGCAGGTGGCAACGGAGTGAATAGTGAAAATGGCAATGTCTCAGAAATGCCTTTGCTGAAGCAAGTAAGATGAAACTCAAAATAGGCAATGCTCTTTGGTGAATTCAAAAATATGATTCGCGCCAAGGATTAAATGGAAATGGATTTCAAATGAATAGCTTTCAAAAGTACTGAATTCCTTCTTTTCCAATCTGGCATATTCCCATTGGCTGATGCTTGGGTTGAAAAGTCAACACATTCATTCTTGCTTCCTATTGGCCATTTGGCAATGAAAATGATTCTGATAATTTGTAACACCTTTTCTCCTTTCCTTTTGGTCACGATGGGTTATGAACATAGGCTTAGGAAATAAAAACGGTCTTGCACAAGCAAAGGTGATTAGGAAAAATAAATAATAATGGATTTGGCAATGATTAGGATTAAATGAGGTTTAGGAGAATTAAATTGAACAATTGGACAAAAGTTGATAAAATGAAAAAGGTTGATGAAATAGGTTTAGAAAATGAGTAGAAATTAGGGTAGATAAAATGAGTAGAAATGAGGTCATGGTGGGTTTAGGGTTATGGAGACATCTCTTGCTTGATTTAATGCTCCATCCAAAAGACCTTGATTAATTACTCCTTGAATTCCCTCGAGGAAAACCTGATAAAAAAACAGCAAAAGCAAGAACTCGATAAAACGGGTTAGCTATGCGGCATGATTGACCTAATGTGATATGCAAAAAATCAATAGATCTAAGGGAAAATTTTGGGGTACAACAGTTGCCCCTCTTTAAAAATCTTCATCGAATGGCACGAGGAACGATGTTCCTCGGGACGTCCGGGTGAAAGGTATTTAAATATAACAAACCGAATATTTTGCCCTTAGATACAAAGACGTGCAATGCTGCTAATATGATGATATGATGCCATGCAAGATGCAGACAAAACCGGACACCAAAGAAGGGCAGCCAAACACAGGATCACTGGAGAAATGAAAGAAACACTCTTTACTGGGCATGGAACCAGAAAGAAAACATGATCTCCAATGGGGATCGGTTTGAAATAAAGGATAGGCATCGCTAAAAGATTTTCTGGGGATTTCTTATACTGAAGAGTTCAAACGGGATCTTCAAGAAAAAACCAGAAAAGACAGAGAAAGGCACATTGGAAAAACATCAGATGGCAGAAGAAACCAGTCATCCGATAATGGCTTTGAATGAAAGGTATAAATCACAATATCTAATAACGGCTTTAGATAAAGTGAACAAGGACCCGATCTGAAAAAACATCAGAAGGAGAAACACATCTGGATAGGCATCAGATGATGAAAAACCGGACATCCAATAACGACTTTGAATGAAAGGTACAAATCACAATATCTAATAACGGCTTTAGATAAAGTGAACAAAGACTCGATCTGAAAAAAAACATCAGAAGGAGAGACACATCCGGATAGGCATCAGATGGTAGAAAAATCGGACATCCAATAACGGCTTTGAATGAAAGGTATAGATCACAATATCTAATGATGGCTTTAGATAAAGTGAACAAAGACTTAATCTGAAAAACATCAGAAAAAGAGACACATCTGGAAAGGCATCAGATGGTAGAAAAATCGGACATCCAATAACGGCTTTGAATGAAAGGTATAAATCACAATATCTAATAATGGCTTTAGATAAAGTGAACAAAGAAGACTATATGGTCATTGAATAAAAGGACACCGGGCATTCAATAATGGCTTTGAACGGAAGGTACAAATGAGAATGGCATCGAATTACAGCGAGAAAGACATCCAGGAATGGCACCGAATGCAGAGGAGAAAACTTATCCCGGAATGACATTGAATGGATAAATAAGACTTCAGGAATGACACTGAACGAAAAGGACAGGTAACGTTTTGGTAAGGTAAGACGTGGACAACGACACGACCTCGGGAGAAATGCAAATGAGGATGAAACACTCATGCTATGCATATGTATATGAATTATGCAGATGATATATAATCAAATGCAAATGCAGATGTCGATGACACCACACGACTCTCTTGTGGAGAAGACAATACTGGAAGACTGATTCCTCTACACGGAGATCACTGCCATTATGTCTGGGGACCAGAGATGCTACTGCTGAACACATCCTGGCCACACTGGTAAACTGTATCTAGTGATGATCCTTGTAGGAAGGATGGAGAGTTGCTTGGGGGTTCTTCAAATTAACTGCCCCAGATTAGCTTACTGTTGTAGATGAGCTGATCATTGCTTCAACTTGATTGATTCTGAAATGACTATTTCACGGTACACTTGAAAAGCTTGCCCCAGTCTGAGTCTTGAAAGCTGATTATTTTACTGTACACTGGGAAAGCTTGCCCCAGTTTGAGTCTTGAAAAACTTATGTATAAACCAATTTTGAGAAGTCGCCATTAAACCCTAAATCTTGAACTGATTCTCCACAGGATATGGAAGGAACTTGCCCCTGATTGGATCACCGACCAAGTTTCTCAAATGTTTGAAAATTCCTTAAGAAGAAAGCTGGTTTGCAAACCAAAGTATTTGTACAAACATGGTAAATGCAAAGTTCATGCAACTTTTGAAATCAAAAATCATTTTGAAACAGGTGCAAAGTATATGGGATACTGGTCAGAACACGGTGGTTCAAGATATTTAAAAGTGAAAGGTAAAGCACAAGGTGTGATACCAAAACAAGTGATATGCAAAATCTTTAGGAGTTAGGTTACGCAACCTTGCTATAGTATGCTTTCAAAATGACTTCGCTTCAATTAGGTCTTTTGAGGGTTATAACGTGGCCTGGTTCATGGTTTAAGAAACAAAGGATAAGGCTCAAAGTTTATTTGTGACCCACCCAATCTACGCGATGAACTCCAGTCCTATGCTCAGTTAACTCAAACTATGCACTCAAATTCCCATGAGTTAGGAATTGCACTGATGATAGTAATGATGATGGTTCAAAATTCAATGGACTTGAGATGGCAGTCACTGCTTCTCACAACATTTTGTTGTTTTTTGGTGAGGACCTTAGTCAACTCGTTTTATCTTTGAGGATTTTGGTAACCTCTTGAATGATTTTTATTATCCCTAACTTTTGCCTGAACTGTGTCATTTGAGCTTACAACCAGCGGGATGCCCTAATTTTTGCCTAAGCCTCCTCCATAGGTTTTGACTTAGCGGGCTTTTATTTTGATTTACTCTTTTTTTTTAGTGACTGCCTGGCTTAATGATTACAGTGAACCATCATTGGCGTTTGACTTGAAAGACATCTTTGACACTTGCTTGCTGTTAGCGAAGGAACATTTTGTCGAAAGGCGTCTTGAATGCTACTCTTGTATTTGAATGTACAATCAAGTTAACTGAGAACTACCCTGCCCCAGGTTAAGATTGCAGGTTTTTATTTGTAAAGAAAAGAAACTCCTACTTCAAGGCTCAAAGGGGTTAAAGAGGGGTTAACTTCCTTATTTCTCCAGTGTTTGGGGAATTGAAACAATGCCTTACATCGTCAGCAAAGTTTTGATTTGAAAGCATACCAACAGCAATTATGGGTATAACGTTTTCATCATCCTCCTTCCAATCTTTGCATGATCAAAAGGAAATGGACGAGAGATAAAGTATTTTGTAAACTAAAGCGTAAAGATATAAATAGCAAACACAAATGAATTGAATCAAAAGTTGCAATGCTCATTTCATTAATTTTAAAAATACAAACATAATTTGAAAGCAAACAGCTATTACAAAATAAGGAAAATGTAAACAACAAGAAACAAAGGCCCAGTGACTAATTAACACAAGGATGAGCTATCCTGTCTGAAACACTAGCTTTTAGGAGAATAACATGCTGAAGTCGACTGAAGCTTCACTTGGCGTGCCCTGGCAGAGGGTTACTCTGGACATTGGGATTGTCTTTAAAGGAGAGGACTTTGTTCCTCATCAGCTCTTGTACTCTAGCCTTCAATGCAAAGCAACTTTCCAAGTTATGGCCTGCACCACCGTGATGGTATTCACAATGAAGATCATTCCTATAGCCGGCTGGAAGGGGATTTGGAGGAGGAGGCAAAGGCCTTGTGGTAACCAAACCTTGTTCAACCAAACCAGGATAAAGTTCAGTGTAAGTCATGGGAATAGGATCAAATTGACCTCTATTACGATACTTGCTCTGTCCTGCAGCCGGATGTTGGGGAGCTTGAGCTGGTCGTGGAACAGCGACCACGGGAGTAACAGCAGCAACAGTAGGGTGAACAACATACTGAGGTTGAGGACGAGGCCTTCTTACTTCAACCATTATAGCATTAGTCTGATCTTCCTTCTTCTTCTGAAAGTTCCCGTAGGATTTCTTCACAGCGTTAGAAGATTCAGCAGCCTTGGATACTTTTCCTTTCTTAAGACCTTCCTCTAATCTTTGGCCGATAGTAACCAAATCAGTGAAATTGGAGGAAACACTTCCAACCATCTTCTCCCAATAGAATGGGGACAGGGTATCCATGAACATTCCGGTTAACTCTTTCTCAACCAAGGGAGGTTCAACTTGAGAAGCCAACTCTCTCCAGCGCTGAGCATACTCCTTGAAAGACTCTTTATCATTCTGAGACATGTTTTGCAGTTGATGACGATCAGGAGCCATGTCGAGGTTATACTTGTATTGCTTCATGAAGGCATTGGTGAGGTCTTGAAAGATGTGGATAGAGTTTTGCTCAAGACCCATGTACCACTTGAGTGATGCCCCACTTAAGCTATCCTGAAAATAATGGATAAGCAGCTTCTGATTTTTGGCATGAGCAGTCATCCTGCGAAGATACATGACCAAATGAGCTCTTGGGCAAGAGTGACCCTTGTACTTCACAAAATCTGGAGTTGTGAACTTAGGACGTATAACAAGGTCTGATACTAAACACAGGTTGTCTGCATCCACATTAAAGAAATCAGTACCCTCAACGGCTTTGAGTCTCTTCTCTATGCTCTGAAACTGTTCCCGAACAACTTCAGGTTCAACAAAGTCTTCATGGTCTTCACCTTGAGCACTGGCAGCATTGTACTCATAGTGGGGGTCTTCAAAGGGAGCTCGAGTTGTCTGAACTATAGGTTGAGGCTCGGTAAAAACAGGAGCTTGAAACACTGGCCTAGCAGCTTGACCAATCATAGCAATAGATGCAAGAGGTGGAGAATAGTTGTGTGGCAAACCAAACTCTGGCCAAGTTGAAGGTGGCACTTGAACCGGTGGAGGATCAGCACTTGAAACTTCTTGGATGACTATCCTTTGGGGAGGCTCTCCTCTAGCAAGCAAAACTTGAAGCATCTCAGTGAGTTTAGTCATACTTGATTTGAGGTCATCGATCTCCATTCGGACCTCAACATTATGTACCTCTTGCTCCGATATCCTTCGTTTGTAGTTAGCTCTAGTCCGATATCGGTGTCGAGGAATCAGCTTGACGACTCACAGATAACTCTGGAATATAGAGACAGCTGGAGATGAGTAACTGGACAGACAGACACATGCGATGAATCATGCAAAGATGCAAATGATATGCAATGCGATGCAAACAGGATGCAAAACACATATAGCAGGATCAAGGGTTCAAGATCACAGCATGAAGTCTGGGTAGAGAACCAAACCAAGGGAGTGTACTAGGGTTTATCAACTGTAGAACATGGTTCTAAAAGTTCCCAGAGTCTACGTAAATCCTTCGGATATTATCGGCCCATGTGACTACTAACACGGGTTAACAATATTCTCAAGAAAACTCGTCTGAGTGTAGTATCGCGTGACAACTACTCGGGACTGGCTCCCTCATAGTCACCGCACTACGCTATAAAGGCCAAGTGGGGTGAAGGTAACTACGGTCCTCAGAATCCCTGGCTCCCATTTGAAAAAGTAATATCAACGTGACTGCTCACATCAGACATCAACAATCCCAAAGGGCCTCATCTGAGTGTGGTCATCATATGCCATAAATTATTGGTACTACTGCCAACAACCGACTATTGATTACACCACGATCCTATCATAAGTGCTCTCAAGTCCGGGTTAGGACTTATCTCACCACTCAAAGTAAACACCCTGCACACAGAAAAACTCAAGCATAACAGGTATATATACAGATATAAATATGCAAATGTACAAGCAAACAAACATGTAAATAACACAAATACAAACAAGATAGGCTTAACCCTCTTAGGGGATGATCCCCAGTGAAGTCGCTATTTCTGCTGCGGTGAAAATCGGATAACAAATTATTAATTAATTTGCATCATATTTCTTTTACAACCGACTTTGATTTATCCAAAGGAAAGGTTCAAGATCGTTAGAAAAACCTAAAGGGGGGGAGATCTAAGGTTCGGGGGTTGGTTATACTAAGGGAAGGTATTAGCACCCTAAGTATCCGTAGTACCCTACGGGAACCTCTTGTTTTGTTTGTGTTATGTTATGTTTGCTTGCTAAAGGAAATGCTAAGGTAAAGAAAGACCTAGGGGTATATACACTAAGTATACTCGACAAGGCATCGCACCTTGCGCCTATGTATCCTCGGGTATAGAATCAGAGTATGCGTAGTTCTGCCGATGGGGTAAAAGGGGAAAGAGATTAATGGCTATCTCTTGAAAAGATTGTGAAAGTTTAAAAGTTGGTGAATGAGAGGAGATTAATGGCTATCTCTTGTATAGGTTAAAGGAGGGTTTAAAGGTTATAAGGGATTAATGGCTATCTCTTAGGAAGGCTAGTTTTAAAAGGGTAATGAATGGTTACCTATGACTATGGGTCAAAGAAGGGTAATGAGCTTTCTATGATCTTGAAATCAATAGAAAAACTTTTCCTTTGGAAGGAAGGGGGGAAATAACATCTTATAAATAAGAGTTATAGAAGAGTTGAAATATATGCAATATATAGGAGTTCAATAAAATAGTAAGCAAATAATCATGAAATGTACTAAAAAAGGAACATAGCAAACAGTGAGTGAGTGATCAGAAGTGAATATAAGTATGGACATAGCAAGTGGTAAACAAGTGATCATAAATTGTAGCATGAATATGAACATAGCAAATGGTGAGCATTTAACCATAAATGTAAACACATCAGACAGTGAGTGCAAGTGGTCATGCAGTGAACTAAAAAAGTGAACATAAATGGCAGAGAAGCATTTACACTTAAAAGCACAACATTTGAAATGATGTTGTTCATTTAACATATAGCAGAACAAATAAATTACATGGCAAGGCTCATGATAAAGTCAGAAACAAAACTTCACAAACCAAATACATTCATAGCAGGATCAATTCACAAACAGTAGTCGCACGAGCATGGTGAGCATAGCGTGGAAAGAAAACAGAAACAAAAGAATCTACTCACGTGATGAAAAGAAACAGGAGCAAAGAATTAACTCATAGTATGAAAAGCAATAGGAGCAAAAGCAAACAATATTCTCATGGCAAGAGTTTCATGAATCACAACATATTTTTAAAAAAACAGTAGCACATTTTACAAACAGTGAGCACATGATTACATTAGGCATAGCAGAAAAAGATATTCTCACAGTTTGCAAAACCAAAGCATTGGACTCGTATAACTTATCAACCAGAAACCAAAAAGTACAGACAATAATTTTCATGATACAGCCAGTAAGCAATGTCCAACCAAACTTCACAAATTATAGCATGCTCCCAAAATAACTCATTTAACAATAGTATCACATTGATATGTCAAGCATAGCAGAAAGACATTCTCACAGTTTGAAAAATAAAACAATGGAATCATGCAATAACAAACAGAAGCAAAAAAGGTACAGACAAGAATTTACGGTAAAGTTCATGCAGCAATGTTCAAATATCATCATAAATTAAAGCATGCTTAAAGAAAAACTTCTAACACAGTTGAGAACACAGTTGCTTCTAAAAGAAATAAGAAGTCTGAAGAATTTTTATTGTTTTTTGCTTTGAAATTAATTAAAAAAAAACATGGAAAGGAAATGGACATAAATAGTAAAAAACGACAAAATAAAAAAAAGAAGATGGAAGCCACATGAATGGTGGCTTGCGCCACCTTTTCCCTTGAAGGGGGGGTGGCTTGCGCCATGTTGGGCAAGGGTGGCTTGCGCCACATGCATCTCTTTTCCATTTTTTAATTATTGTTTGGTGTGTGTGAGTGGTGTTATATTAAATTATAAAATTATGTGGCGGGAGCCACCAAAACAAATGTGGCGAACGCCACCCGGTTCTCCTTCATTTTATTTTCATTTCATTTTACGAACACGAACAAAACAGACGAACCGAACATGATTAAATCAACAAAAAAAAACAGCATGATGATTATTCACAATAATACAATAATCAAACAGAAAGCATATGATAGTAGGATAGTCAAACGTGAAGCAAGACAACTATAAAAATTAGACAGTAATGGAAAAAAGGATAACAGCATGGTATATGATCATCAATATAATGCATAAGAAAAGAAAAAAAGGTTAGGTGATACCTAGTGGAGCAAGTCCACTGTTTCCTCGCTTTGTGATGAACTTCTCGAGCTTGCACCAGAAAGTCGAACCCACTCTTCCTCTCGCTTGCTTGTGCACCAGAAACTCTTGAAACTTTGTGAGAAGTGTTGTTGTAATGTTGATGTTGTCTTTTGAGAGCTGTAGACGACCCCTTTATATAGGCTGCTTGATGGGTCGGGTTACATTTCAAAACTTGGTGGGGAAAAGTAACGGGTAGGGTTTGTAACGTCTTTCTTCCCGTTGGTCCACTCAAGTACGCTTCTCATGCTGCACAAATCTTCAGAAGTGCAGTGCAAATTTCACCAACTTGTGCATTATTTCAAACGCTCCTTATTGGATGTCATACATGCAGGTGTTGAAAGAGGTAATGATGGGGATAGCACCAAAGCATCATTTCAGGCAAGAGCAGGTGGCAACGGAGTGAATAGTGAAAATGGCAATGTCTCAGAAATGCCTTTGCTGAAGCAAGTAAGATGAAACTCAAAATAGACAATGCTCTTTGGTGAATTCAAAAATATGATTCACGCCAAGGATTAAATGGAAATGGATTTCAAATGAATAGCTTTCAAAAGTACTGAATTCCTTCTTTTCCAATCTGGCATATTTCCATTGGCTGATGCTTGGGTTGGAAAGTCAACACATTCATTCTTGCTTCATATTGGCCATTTGGCAATGAAAATGATTCTGATAATTTGTAACACCTTTTCTCCTTTCCTTTTGGTCACGATGGGTTATGAACATAGGCTTAGGAAATAAAAACGGTCTTGCACAAGCAAAGGTGATTAGGAAAAATAAATAATAATGGATTTGGCAATGATTAGGATTAAATGAGGTTTAGGAGAATTAAATTGAACAATTGGACAAAAGTTGATAAAATGAAAAGGTTGATGAAATAGGTTTAGAAAATGAGTAGAAATTAGGGTAGATAAAATGAGTAGAAATGAGGTCATGGTGGGTTTAGGGTTATGGAGACATCTCTTGCTTGATTTAATGCTCCATCCAAAAGACCTTGATCAATTACTCCTTGAATTCCCTTGAGGCAAACATGATAAAAAAAAACAAAAGCAAGAACCCGATAAAACGGGTTAGCTATACGGCATGATTGACCTAATGTGATATGCAAAAAATCAATAGATCTAAGGGAAAAATTTGGGGTACAACAGTAACCTTGTTGTTGATTATAGTTTGGTTGATGTTTCCAAGGCTGACTTCTCCTTCTGTCGGTCATTATAGCATTAGTCTCACCTTCTTTCTTTTTGTGAGGACTACTGAAAGATTTCTTACCGTGGTCTTTATTGGCACTTGGACTACTAGCAGGACTGGGCATCTTTCCACTTTTTAAACCGACTTCTATTCTTACACCTACAACTACGATATCAGAGAAATTGGCGGTTACACTTCCGACTATCCTTTCAAAGAATTCTGGGCGAACTGTATCAACAAACCACTCGGCTAACTCCTTCTCAGACAATGGAGGTTCTACCTGTGAAGCAATCTCCCTCCACCTCTGGGCATAATCCTTAAATGATTCAGTGCTCTTCTGTGATATGCTTAGGAGTTGCCTTCAATCAGGAGCTAAATCCATATTATACTTGTAATGCTTGACAAAAGTGTCTGACACATCCTGAAAACACTTCACACGAGGCTGATCTAAACTCAGATACGACTTTGACGAAACGCCCTTCAGACTATCCTGGAAATAATGAATCATTAGTTTATCATTTTTGACATGAGCAGCCATCTTCCGATAATACATGATTAAGTGGCTTTTAGGGCATGTAGTTCCATCATACAGCTCAAAGTTTGGAGTCTTGAATTTCGGAGGAATGACCAAACCAGATACCAGACATGCTTCACTAGCAACAGTGCCAAATACTTGATCACCTTCTACTGCCCTTAACCTCTTATAAAAAATGTCCATATTCTCCTTGAGTTTCTCATGGTTCTCGTCCCCATCTTTAGACATGTTAGGGACATCATAAACTTGTTGATTCTCATTGAAATATGGTTGTACATGAGTGTGCACAGCAGCTGGAGCAAATGTAGGGATCACTTGAGGAGCCTTAGTGATTAGAGGAACGGCTTGGTGCACTTGCTGAACAACAGGAATTGCAGTAGGTGTAGGCACGAAACCAGGTGGTAGACCATATAGAGGTAAGCTTGCAGTAGTAACGACAGGTTGAGGATCCACAACAGTATTGGAAATTTCAGAAACAACAGTGGTTTGGGTATCCATCTTTGCACGTATGACGTTCAACACTTCCATGATCTGTCCTACATCCCCTCGTAGGTCCTCCAGCTCGTTGCTGACGCGATCAACCTCTTGGTTACGTTCTGCCATTCTTCTTCGAGCTTGAGTTCTAGTATTGTATCGGTGCAGAGGATTCAGGGTGACGAAACTGAAGATGAAACAACGTGAATAAGAAAAAGGAAGAAACATGCACATGCAAATGATATGAAATGCGAATGCGATGATGCATAATCAAGGAATTCAAAACCATATTCGCAGATATTGTAGATCTTATAAAAAATGTTTAATTGAAATTTGAAAGTTACAAGAGAGGGCCAATACACCTTCAGGTCTTATTACGACAATAAAAGAAAACAAAAGGGAACTAGGGCTTCGATCCACTGGAAGATGTTCCCTTCCTTCCGCTGAGCTCTTCCATCAACTTGTCAATCCGCTCCTGCAATATGAGTTTGTCCAGGGTCAGCTTCTCTACTTCTGCTCTCAACCTTGAAAACTCACTGGATTCAGCTACGGGAAGCTTGCGTCGAGGATACAACGTTGTCAGAACGAGAGCTCGCTTGCGCGCCCACTCTAGACAAGATTCTGTAACCGTGCAGTTAGGGTTTGTTGTCGCAGTCATCCCTTGCCTATTGATACAACGCCAAGCAAACACAATTTGAGTCTTCAACTGAAGGTCTTCTCCATCATAGAGGAAAATTCTGTTCAGGTTCTCTGGATCTGGTATTTCATCCATCGGATGTCCAAGCTGGCAACGGGCGAGAATAGGATTGTAACTGGTGCATCCTTTTGTGCTAAGAAGAGGCACGTTGGAAAAACCTCCACAACTATGAATCATGGGAATTCCTTCGTACATTGGGTCATGCCAAACGATGTCTGAGTGAGTAAGTGCCATGAGCTTCACGGGCCACTCTGTACCATCCTTCACATCCCAAAAGGCTGTAGACCTCGGTAGGTGCGAAATAAACCACCTATAGAGGATAGCAGTGCAGCACATGATCCGTCCTTCTCCTTTTAAAATCCTCGAGTGAATGGCGTGATAAACATCAGCCAACCGTGTAGGCACCGGGTTCCTGAGCATAAAGCTTCTGATCGCATGGACATCAATGAAATCTTTGACATTGGGAAACAGAAACAAACCATAAGCAAGCAGCGCAAACAGGTTCTCGAAGGTTTCATTATTTCCAATGTTTGCAAAATGACGAACCTTCTCGAATAGAAACTGGGTCGGCAGACCGTCAATTCTCCCTCTGACCGTCATGTGGGTCCGTATCTCCAACAGCTTTATGCGGGTTATTCTCGTGATATCCTCCTGGTTGGGCCTTCCTTCTCCACCAGAGAACGGAGGTGAGTCTTTGACAGGGATACCCAACGGAGCAGAATACTCTTCCAATGTAGGCATCAACTGGAAATCTTGGAAGATGAAACAGTGGTAGATTATGTTGTAAAGTTGAACCAGCGTCTCCAATAAGCCAGAAGCTACTCGAATTTGCAACAGCGGGAGGATTTATCCATACTTCTCTGCGAAAGCCTCTGGATCCTTGATCTGACTTCCTAGTTCCCTTAACTGTTCGACATCAGGAACCCTGAAGGTGTACGGCAAAACCGCTTTCTTTCCGTAGTCCATATCTCAATACCTGCAAAACAACTTTTGAATTCCTTGATCGAGATGAAAATGCAAATGGTATGCAAAACATTCGTGGAATTTGAGTATTTATAGATGTCATAGAATACCAAAGGACATGATTTTATTAATCATAAAAAAGGTCTGTTACAAAAAGAAACGGTAATTGAAATCTCATAATGAAAACGTTACAACCGTTGGTATCCTTACAAGAGCTTTCAACGGTAAGCTAAATAAAAGCTAATAAAAGACCTAAGGAGATTCTCCCAATAATCTCAGCTTGTACTTCTTGATTTCCTCTTCCATTCGGGACTTCTCGAGAATCAGCTCGTCTATTATCGACTCCCACGAATTAGACTAGGAATCTGAGGGACCGGGGTCTTCTTGTAACTTCCTCTTTTTGTAGAAGAGAACTTCCTCAGTCTTTGCCTTCAATCTTCCTTGAAGCGCTTCATTTTCTTCCACGACCACTTCATACTTATCTTTCCAAGCATTCCCTATTTACTGAGCTTTCCTTAAGGCAATCTTTAGTTCCTCTGTTTCAGATGCAAAGATGAAGACATGCTCTTCGTTCAGGAGCATAGGTTCTTGGCGGTCGTAGGGCATCCTCAGATCAATAGCCCTCCTCCTAACCCATTGCAGATAAGGGTCCAAAGAGACACAATTATGCTTCCCCAAAGCATTCCCATCCTTCTTGCGTTTGTCCCTCCAAGCATCTAAAATCTCATCCTTCAACTCCTCCTGCTTTTCATATTCTTTGAAAAAAATCCCTTCCGTATGAATACCGAGAGGCTTGTCCTTCAAAGGGTACCCCAACTGTCGGCGAGCTAAGACCGGATTATAACTAATTCCTCCTTGTATGCCAAGAAGAGGCACATTCCCGAAATTTCCGCAGCTATCAATGATCACAACTTCCTCATACCTATGACGATTATACCAATCAACATCAGAATGAGTAAAGGCCATGATTTTCTTAGACCACCAACCCTTACTAAGATCCCAGAAAATGTTAGCTTTGGGCAAGTGCGAAGTAAACCACTTGTACAATAAGGGCACACAACAAGTGATCTGTCCTCCTTTGGCATGCTTCAGATGGATAGAGTGATAAGCTTCTGCTAATAAAGTAGGGATTGAGTTCCTCTTTATGAATATCTTAATAGCATTGAGATCCACAAAGTCTTTGAGGTTGGGAAACAGAAAGGTACCATAAATCATCAAAGCAAAGATAGCCTCAAATGCAGCCATGTCTTAACGGTTGGCATAATGTCGAGCTTTCTCCATCAGAAACTTCATAGGCAAAACAGAAATCCCTTCTTTAGTAGTCATATTCTTTCGGATATCCACTAACTCCAAATGTGTTGCCTTAGAAATCTCCTGTTCCTTAGGGTCCTTATCAAAAATGGGGAAATGAGACCTATCCAGAATAGGTAAACCAGTCAAACAAGAATATTCCTCAAGTGTAGGTACCAGCTGGTAGTCAGGGAAGGTAAAGCAATGATAGAGCGGATCATAAAACTGAAGTAGGGTGGTGAGAAGTCCTTGATCAACCTTTATCTTCAATAAAAGCAATAACTTCCCATATCTATCCTGGAATCCATCTGGATCAACCAACAGAGCCTCCAACCTCCTTAGATTATTCATGTCAAAGTTCTTGTAAGTATACTTCACGGTATTCCTTTTTTCATTGTCCATGGTACCCTACGATGTTTACAAATAAAGGACTCAGATTCCACGAACTTGAATGTAAATGATGCTTATGTATGCATGTATGCACAAACACACAAGTAAAAGGGCACACAAATAAGCAAACAAAAAGTCCTAGGTTCAAAGGGGCATGAATGGAGCCAAGGTCTACCCATCCCATAGGGTATGTAGTATGGTTTCAAATGTACCTGCCGAACGGGTTCTAAAAGTTCCCAGAGTCTACAACCCATCTTTAGGATATTATCGATTTCCCAAATCACTTGGTAGTCAATAATATTCTCAAGAGGATCTCGTCCGAGTGTAGTATCGCGTATCAACTATTTTGGAAATAGACTCCCGCATAGTTACCGCACTACATCCTAAAAGGCCAAGTTGGGTTAAAGGTAACTACGGTCCTCAGTCTCACGGGTTCTTGGTCGAAATTAATATCGTTTTCACGAATGGACTCGTTCAAACAACATTAAGTTCAAAAGAACCTAAACTAAGCGATGATTTTCTCAACTCAACTTTTCAGGAATCGACTCCGTCAAAGTATCCTTGAACATATCATCTCCTATCATAATTGCACTCAAGTCCGGGTCTAGGACTCCTCACCACTCAAGAACCCCCTGCACACAACAAAACCAGGCACAACAGATATATAAACAAAAAATAATAAATAAGCGAGAAATAAAACAAGAATACTAAACAAGTTAGGCCTAACCCTCTAAGATAATTCCCCAGTGAAGTCGCCATTTCTGTTGCGGTGAGAATTGGATACCATAGTTATTGATTAACTAGGATCACATTTCTTTAAATGTTCACCACCGACTTTGATTTGTCCAAAGGAAAGGTTCAAAAGCGAAAAAACCTAAGAGATCTAAGGTTCGGGGGTTGGTTACGCCTAGGGAAGGTATTAGCATCCTAAACGTCCGTAGTACTCTATGGGAACCTCTTGTTAGTACTTATGTTATCTATTACTCGCTTGCTAAGGTGCTATGCTAAATGCTGAAACCCTAGGGGTTAGTATCTAAGTATACTCGACAAGATATCGCATCTTGTGCCTACGTATCCCAAGGGGAACGGAATCAGAGTATCCGTAGTTCTGAAAAGAGGAACTTCTTGACGGGGTCAAGGTTCCAAGGGGAGGTAATGTATTGGGCAAGACACTACATAGAGTACGACGACTCTAAAGTTGTAGTTGGTTGTAGAGGGGTAGGATTGTAAATGTTCACGGCGGAGCATTTACTTGGAGTACGGCGACTCCGATCCTAAGGCTAAGATTCTAAGTGTCTACGGCGAGACGTGGAGTACGGCGACTCCGAATCCTAAGGCCAAGGGTTCTAAAGTTAGTCTTATGACTTTTGAGTTAATATTAGGGTACCTTTCCTTTGGAATTAAGGGGACGACTAACTTGGATTAATTGTGCGCACTAGCAAATGTGAGCTAGTATAGTGTATAGTGACCAAAAAAGGTTGATGGCGATGCCCGAAAGCGATCGACTTACAAAGGGTAGAAAAGGGCTCGACGTTGGATCGAGAGTTTTTTATATTTTTGAAAGGGTTTAGACATATAAAACATGCACATACATCAAGCAAAGGTAAACACAAAAGTATAAGTAATACATGATATCAATCATAAACGAGATAAAAGAAGAACACACAAGCGTTCACTCAAACGTGAAGGGGATTCTAATTGGGAATGAAATTGTTAAGAAAAGTTTATTAATTTTTAAGGTTTAATATTGTGAGAAATTGTGTTAAGGATTATTTTTAATTAGAGTTTCTTATTAATAAAAAGGTGTTTAATATTAAAAAAGTTTTTAATGTTATTTGATTTAAAGCTTTTTTTTTTAAAAGAGTTATTTAAGGAGAACAAAGAAAGTTTTTTTTATTAATTAAAAACAAAAGAGTTTTAATTTTATATTTTAACGAACAATAGTTTTTAATAAAAAAGAATTTACTAAAAGATTTTTTTTATTATTAGTTATATTATAAAAAAAAGTTAATAAAAGTTACTTATATTTTTAGACTAAAGTTAATTAAAGAAAAATAAAAAAAAGAAAAGAAACGGAGGGATCTGGTGTGGTCATGGAGAGAGGGTCCACGATGGACCCTCTGATCTCTACCGCGTGATGTGTGTGTGGTGTGATCAGATGGATAGAAGGTGAGAGTGCCCAGTGCGTGTTGTGTGACGTGCGTGCACATGATTAAAGCGATAACTAAAAGAAAAAACAGAAAGAGAAGCCCAACGACTCTCACTCTCTCAGCCTCTCACTCTCGTTATCTCTCGTTCTCTCTGAAAATGAAATTAGGGTTTGGCGAACCCTAAGTACGCCGTCGCTCCATCTCTCATCTTCTTTCTCGAATCAAGCAAGATCAATAAGAAAACCCCACCCCACACAGCCCATACCCCGATTTCATTATATCTGGTGATTACATTTTACAAGATGTTGAAATTTAAGGCGAAACGAAAAATAAAAGGGAAAAGAGGCCGGCGACGGTGATGGCGACGTCGTGAACCGTCAGGGAAGACCTCCTTTATCTCTTTACCTCTTTGCGTGATTTTGAAATGTGTTGTTAGGCTTCTTTGTTGTTGTGATCTCGGAGATGATGATGAGCCACCGTGCTTCTGAGTCTGTATTTTGTGGGTTTGGAAATATTTTGGTGATTTTTGGTCGTTTAAAGTTTCGATGCGTGATCTCTGATTTCTTTTTTTTGTCCCTTTTCTGATGGGATGTGTCCCTTTATATAGAGATGGCCAATGATGATTTCTTTGGGAAGTTTTTAATGCTGATTGATATCATTTGATTGTGATACGATTTGACTTGTTTTCTTGATTTGGAAAGTTTAGAACTTGAAATTGTTTTGAAATACTCTGATACGATTTGATGTGATTTCTCAATTTGGAAGGTTTGGGAATGGTATTGTCTTGAGATTAATTTATACGATTTGTTGCTTGGTTTTCAAATTTGGAAAGTTTTCGAAAAAAAACTTGATTTGAATCTGATTCTTGTGGTTTGCTTAATCTAAATGGGAAAGAATTGATTGCTGGTGATGTCCTTTGATGTTGCCCATGATTCTTATTTGAAAATGATGAATGAAACTCTGATTTGAATTTCCTATTTCAAAACTTAATTAAATTCTTGAACCAAATCTTGAGCATGACTTTGAAAAAAGAAACTCTGAGGCCTAAATGATAATACTGCGGTATGGATTTATTTTGGAAGGTTTTAAATGTCTGATAAGATGTTTTTGGAAACTTTTGGAATGACTTTGGTTAACCTTTAGGATTAGAATTTGTGATTTGGACCTTGGATGCAAAACAAATATTAGGATTTGCATTTCTAACTTGTAGGTTTTGAATTTATTGTAAACACTTGATATCTCTTTTGTGCTTTGAAAAGGATTTGGTAACTTGTGTATGCTGTCATGTTAAATGCAGGGAATAACCGAACAAAATATTGAATACTGAAAAGAGCAAGGTTGGCATCTAAAGACGTTGCAACACCAGAGAGTTTACTCAAACACTTTGTCCAAACAAGCTGCAGCAGTTTATACTCTAATTCACCTTGTATGAGGTATGACCTTCTTGCTTTTTGTTGATTCTGAGGAAAGAAATTTAGAAACTTCTTTTCTTCAAGAAGGAAGCATGTATGCCATCATTTTGGTTATAGTCCAATGCGTTGATTCCTGCCGCTGAAGTGCTATGATTACAGGTTTTGCTTGTGTTAACATGAGGTTGAATGATCCTTACTACTATGGCTATGTGGATGGACGCGTTTGGTGAAGTTACTGCAGTAGGACCAGTGCCATTGTGTTGTTCAATAAGCATTGCGTCTAGTTAATATTCTTACTAACTTCATAGGCGTGTTCTGCAGGTGCAATATGAATGCGAGCAACATCGCCATATTAATCTATTCGTCGGTCAAGAGTACAAGCTTCAAGCCGTTAGCCAAGTATCTGCAGTTTCATGACTTTTCTACCATATTTGGCATTTGCATTTGATGAAGAAAGTATAAGCCCTCTGTTTGTAATAATTTATTTTTAAGCGTTGGGCTGTAATGAAAATAATTGTTTATAGCACTGGATGACTTTAAGATTTTTACTTGGAAGTGTTATATGATGAAAACGGATTGATAACACCTTTGTCGCATATATCACCATTTGTAATGCTTTTTTTGTGTGTCAAGGTATGATACTTATAACTTGTAACTTGTATCATGAGTGAAATAAAATGGGACTCTTGAGTTTACATGACTTGAGTTTTGAAACGTGAATGAGGTTTAGAATTGTATACCTCTTATAACTTCTCAAATCAATTCAAATATTTAGTATCCTTTAGTCCAAATGGTTCGAGAGCTTTGAAATTGGACTTCCAATGAAGTTTGGCTCCTTGGTTTCAAACCTTAACACTAATTAGAACTATGAACCAAATTCAAATATGTCTTGCATACCATTCCTGAACACCAATTGATCATTGCTTGAAAGAAAAACTGGCTATAGCTTGGAAATGATATTGAAGCAAACTTAGTCTGGATTGGTCTTGAAACAAATATCTTAAGCACAATCCATATGGCTTAATGCACTCATGCTTTACTCCAATAATTTCCCTTGTATTTTGGTAATTCACATAAAATCTCTTTGTGATCTAAACTCTTGAATATTTTTAGAACTTGAATTTGACCTTGAAACATGAACTTTTGAGCTTGAATAACCACTTGAATTAGATTTTGAAATGGGCTTAAACTTATGAACTTGAATTTGTGAATTTTCAATGGTGAGGTGTGAAAAAGAAAAAATATGGCCATTTGACTCACAACTTGATTAAAACTCGAATTTATGGATTAGTGTAGATCTTGAACTCCTTGCATAAAGTACTCTTGTACACTTTCAACCTTGCAACTTTGAACCCTTATATTTAACGCTTCCCTTTTTGATTTTATGAAAAGCAATAGTGACCGCGAATCTTGGACATGAATCTTCCTCCCAAACATTGTCATGCTCACCACTTGTAATCTTAATGAGCCCACACCTTCACCATGATTTATACCTTGCCTTGATCGCACACGTCTTTTGTTTTTTACAGTCTTTTTCTTATCTTTGAGGCATCATGGACCTATGAGAAACCCAAAGCTCGACTTTGATTTAAGAGATAGTCACCAAGTCGACCCAAGGTATTTCCAAAGTACCGATCCAAGAATGGCCCAAGAATGAAGGGAGAATTCTAGAATTAGCCTTGGTTAAGTTTATTCTTCTTTTGATCACGACAATATGCAAAGTCTTCTTGAACTAAGCTTGGATTCTTGAATGACCAATGGACGAAACGAATCCTTCCTTTGTCTTCACGGGACTTCAACACCACTTGCAAGGGCCTAGAATCCTAGTGAGCACACATAATGCCTTCATGACATTTGAACCTTCTGCAGCAGCCTTTAGTTCACAAATAAAACAAACAGACAAAGATCTAGATAAAGCGGTAAGTTATGCACGAATGATTGACCTAATATGTTATGCAGACGAACAATGAATCTAAGGGAAAAATTTGGGGTACAACAGGTTCCTTCGTGCCTTCTCATGCTCTATATGCCGATGACATCATGCTATTCTGCAAAGCCAGTTCATCCAACATTGAAGCCCTAAAGAATTTGTTCCTCCAATATGCTGCTTGTTTAGGCCAATTTGTCAATCCTAAAAAGTCCATCATTTATGCTGGTTCCATTCCACAACATAAATTATCATCCTTAGTTCAGCAGCTGGGATTCCTTGAAGAATTCTTCCTTTTTACTTACCTTGGTGTTCCCATATTTGTTGGGAAGCCAAAGGCAGTGCATTTCCAACCTTTAGTTGACAAAGTAAAAGCAAACCTCTAAAAAATGAAAGCCTCTCTGTTAATTATGGCTGGCAGGTGTCATACCCCAAATTTTGACCACTAAAGTTTCCCATCATTGTGCAAATCATCATCACAATATGGATGAACCATCATGCCTCACCAAATGCCTCAAAGATGGGTGAGCATCCACTATAATCAAAATTAGGGTTTCAAGCCCTCTCTGAGCTTTAGACAAAGGCTCAATCAAGAAATGACTTGATTTTTAACTTGTCTAATCTCTCAAACATCCTCAAAGGATCAAAAGGACTCCCACTTCAAGGATTAAGCACAAGGTTGCTCCCTTCTAGGTGGATCAAGCCTCAAGATCGCCAGTGTCACCAAATTAGGGTTTTGATCACCCAGGGCCTCCAGATGAAAAGTTTCATCTGGGCACAAGCCATTGATCCAAAACATAACCTAATATACTTCATGGAACCTCATGAACCCATGCATCAAGTCAATTTTGCCTCAAGGGATGCATTCATCAAAAATCAGGAATTAGGGTTTCTTGACCTAATTCACCCCTAAGTTGACTTTTGGGACAAATCATGAGCCAAGACCTCAAGAGATGATTTGAGGGTCTCTAATATACCATATTGATCCATTTGGGACAATGGATTAATCCAAGAAGTTTGAGCAACAAGTCTCAATTCCATCTGCACCACAATTAGGGTTTTAAGGGAAAAGTCAACTGTAACTTTGACTTTTGACCAAGACATGCTCCCAAACCCTAATACATGATTGAATATACCCTATGACACCCATGGAACATGTCCATCAAGTTTAATTTAGGTCAAGGACATGATTTCCTGAAGAATTGCACAGTTTAGAATTCATCTGATAAAAAGTCAACTGTGCACAAAAGTCAACTTTGACTTTTTGAGATTTTTCACCAAAATGGATTTTTAACCCTAAAATGATGTTAATGTATGATTTGAATCATCATTCATCAAGAAAAATCAAGAAAAGTGAGATAACTTGTAAAAGGGGTAACCATAAAACTTAGAAATTTTTCTAAGTTAAAAATAAAGTGGTAAGGGTACCAACTTTGAAGGACCATAACTCTTAAACCACAAGGCCATTTTTTCTCATCCAAAGATGGATTTGTATCCCTCATTATCACCTACAAAAACTTCAACTACAAGTCATTCCAATTCATTAAGGATTTTGAGTTATGGAGTGATCAAAGTGGCTGAAAAGTGAAAATGTCACTTTTTCCAACACTTAGTGAAATTTTCACTAAGTCAGAATTTGCCTTCACTTTTTGCCAAATGTAGGGGGATTTTTCACTTGGAATCAAAAGAGATCAAAACCAAACTTGTTCAAACAGTTGTTGTATCATGTAAGAGCTTTCCAAAATGGCCAAGAACATTGCCAAATTCAACCTACATCATGAGATACAACATTGGCAAGTTGCCTTGCTGAAATCTGTCAAGGCAAGGCAGAATTTGCAACTTTGGTTGATTTGCCAAAATCAGCCAAATTCAATTGCTCCTATCCACTTGGACACCTCAGAGGATTGAATCTAAAGGGGACAATCACTGAGCCAAGCCTCCAAAGTCCATGGAACAAGAAATAACATGTTGAACCTAGAATGGCCAAAATAGGGACAAGACTTCAAATTTGGAATGAGGCATTCAATGGAACCATCAAGGTGGCATGGACTGAGCCATTCTCATCTGAAATTAGTCAAGACTTATCCAAGACCAAGGGGACCATAGCTCTGTGCCCTAACCTCTAGTCAATGGCTAGAGGAGACTTGCATTTCCATTGGCCAACATTGAGGAAACACCTGCTGCAGTTGCCATTCACTGTGGATCCCAAAACAAACTTGCTCTACTATAAATAGAGCTCAATTGTGGTCAGTTTGAGTACACCAAAGCCATCTAACAGATGCTTTCCTCAAAATCTCTTTCTCTTGGCAAAAATGCCTTTCTTAGCAAGGTAGCTATCGGGTTTTGAGTTTGAGAGCAATTCCAATCAAACCAATCACTCACACACCTCACATACATCACATATGAGCTGATCAAACACTTAGATTACTTCTGAAACATCAATTTCACAAAATCACCAGCTGGTTGCTCAAGGTTTTAACCAAAGTGCAGCTGAGGTACCACAAAATGATCCAGCCAATTTCAATCAAGTCCAACCATCCAAACACAATCTATAGGGTGTAGGGAAGCTGTTCAGATCATCACAACTCATCTGTAACACCTCCAGATCAAAAATCACATTGCACTTGCTGTCACGGCCTAGAGGTAAGCACATGCTTGGTCATCTCTCAATCTATGCATATTTCCTCGCACAATAATTTGGCCATATGTTCATAATCATGCATGGAATGTTTTCCCTCAATTAATTGCATTGTTTGAATCGTGTATCAAAAATCCTAGCCTTCATGCAGAAATTAGGGTTCTTGAGGTCTCTTCGTGATTTCTTGTTGTATGTTTAATTTAAATGAAATTAAAGTACATAGACATGATCGTGAGGTTGAGACGAGCATAATGATATGTGGATTGCATGATATGATTACGTATTCATGGAGATTGGATAGAAAATGCAAATCTGAGAAACCAAGAACACGCGCGTGTTCTTCAGCTTGTTCTTGGCGCCATTTTTAGAAATTCAAATATTTGAATTTTGTGATTTTGTTTAATTGATTCAAAAATTAATTTCTCTCTGAGTTTTAATGATTTTGAGTTGATTTTTTTTTAATAATTCACAAAAATGTTAAAATATTTTATTTTATCAAAAAATCCCAAAAATATTATTTATTTCATATAATTAATATTTTTGTAAAGAATTAATATTTTGATTGTTTTTGGCATTTTAAATATTTTTTCTACATTGATTTTGCAACTTTTAATGCTTTCTAATTATTTTGTAGGTCAATACTTAATTTTTGAAGCATTAATCCAAGATCACAATTTGTTTTTCACATATTAAACAATTTTTGATCATTTTAATTGAATTTTTATTCAATTAAATACATTTTGAAAACAAATTAGGGTTTGGATTAATTCAACCCTCATAAATCATTTTCAAAACAATTTTGGGCCTCTTGAGAGAGTGTAAGACCCATCCCCCCTTGTACAAAAACTTTATGGGCCTCATTCATTGTATAAGTCCCTCTGTACAAGTAAACGGCGCGATCGTCGCCTTTTTTAATAAACCTGGGCCTACCCTCGAGTAGTAAGACCCATTTATTTTTCTTAAAACTTTTTGGGCCTCTAATAGAGTGTAAGACCCAATCCTTTTTTTGACCAAATCATTTTTGGGCCTCATTCATTGTATAAGCCCCGATACCGTCAAAAACAAACGGCGCGATCGTCGCCCTTTTTAAAATAAACCTGGGCCTCTCCTTGAGCTATAAGACCCATTTAAAACTTTTGGGCCTCTATTAGAGTGTAAGACCTAATCCCCCTTTTAACCAAACAATTTTGGGCCTCACTTATTGTATAAGTCCCTCCGCGTTAAAAGAAAACTTCGGCGCGATCGCCATTTTTAAACGAAAAATCATTTGGGCCTACCCTCGTGTTATAAGCCCCACTCTTTTTCCTTTAAACCTTTTTGGGCCTCTTGAGAGAGTGTAAGACCCATCCCTTTGTACATAAAACCTTTTTGGGCCCCAGTCACTTGTATAAGTCCCTCTGTACAAAATTCAAACAGTGCGCTCACTGATAAAACCCTGGGCCTCTCCTCGAGCTGTAAGCCTCAAATCTTTCTTTTTCAAAGCACTTTCTCCTTTGATTTTGAATATACTGTTGTTTTCAATCTTTCTTTGTTGAACAACTAACCAAACAGCATGGAAGCACTCCAACCGAGTAAGTGGTTATCGCTTTCGTTTACTGCTTTCATATTATAAACTGTATTGTGGGGCTGCTCACTGTAAGTCTCCTTTCATAAACTCATATCTACTGTGTAATAATAGTATAGATATTTCGATTTTCCCCGGCAACTACGTCTAGAACTAGGTGACGCCGTTTCGTTTATTCGTAGAAATAGACGCCTAGATCCCCAATAGGAGCACCAGATACAGTCTTCTCTTCGGCTGTCCTCCTTAGGAATCGTCAAGAAGCTCTACTCCCCAAGATGAATGTATTCTCCGTGAATGGCATCTTTGAGTTTCTTCCAAATTCTCGAACTTTCCTGACTTGATCTATTCCTTGTGGATAGCTTGCCTTGAATGTCTCGGGGTTTGGGTACCCACTACGGTCATAATCTTGGACCTTAACTAAGGAACCCTCTTTAAAAGCTAAAAGTCGCTGGATAGTAAACCTCGCACGTTTACCAGTGGTTTTTATCTTTAAAAGAGTTATCTCTCCTAATGGAAAGGAGATGATAGACCCACGGGCTTCTTAAAAGCATCGGCCTCCTCTTGGGCATTATACAAGGACCCACAGGCTTCCTAAAAGCAACCCCGCCTCCTCTTGGGCATTGTTCAAGGACCCTACGGCTTCTTAGAAGTATTCACAGCCTCTTCTTAGGCTTCGTATAATGATCTCTTCCTCCGGGAATGATAGCCTCCTCTTGGGCTTAGTACAAGGACCCGTCGGCTTCTTAAAAGTTTTCAGCCTCCTCTTGGGCTTCGTACAAATTATCCCGACGACCTCCTAGAGGTATAGGAACAGAACTTAGTCATCTGCATAGAACAGTCCTTTCATAGAGTCTACTACTATTTCTCAAAGCATGGTACAAAAGATGAACTCTAGACTTGGACAGTCTAATCTCCTTGAGTCTCAAAGACATTCTCAAGCACCCCTTCGTTAAATAGGAAGGAAACCCGCAGACTCGGACAGTCTCAACACCCTTCGGATTTCCCGCTTCCTTAAAGAATAGGAATAACCCGGATCCTTGAATTAAATCCATGAGTACAGTGTTGCTCATATAAGAACTGATTTTCTCTGTAAAAATCAGTATACTGGACCTGTCACTCAAATGAAACAGTAACCATAGCCTCCCTCTTGGGCTTTGTACAATGATCCTCCCCAGTGGAGTCAAACAAAGTTTAGCCTCTCTCTCGGGCTTTGTACGAGACACATAAGAGACTCCCTCGTTGAGTCAATTACCCCTTTCGCCTCCATCTCGGGCTTTATACGAGATACAAAAAGGTTCTTATTGAGCCAAACGAACAATAACCTCCATCTCGGGCTTCGTACGAGATACAAAAAACTCTCTTGTTGAGTTAAATAGCCTCCATCTCGGGCTTTATACGAGATACCAAAAGATTCCCTCGTTGAGTCAAAAACTTTTAGCCTCTCTCTCGGGCTTTGTACGGGACACAAAATAGCCTCCTCTTAGGCTTTGTATAATGATTTTCCTAGCGGAAATTAGCCTCCTCTTAGGCTTTGTATAAGAAAACCACTGGTTGATCCGATCAACCTTTTAGCATCAAAGCTGTGCCTCGTTCACAGTACACAAACATCAACAACTCCTTTCCCTTCATCTAATCGCTGTAAGCGGCAAGCCTCTGGATCATCTATATCCACGCCACTGTCCCTCTTTTAGCATGGGAAATTCCCAAGGAAAGATGGCATTGCTCTACACTGAGTTAAAGTCTTCTCCTTCAGGTTAAAACCCTTTCTTCGGAAATTATGGCATTGCTCGGATCCGCGTATCCCAGTTAAAGTAATTCTCCTTCTCCCCTCTTTAGAGATGACAAATTCTCTCTAAAGCCGAGGTCTTTCAGCTTCACGTCTTGGGCTTTGAACAAGACACAAATAGACCTTTTAGCTTCACATCTTGGGCTTTGAACAAGATACCAAAACACCCTTTTCCTCCCATAGAATAGGAGGAACTACGAACGCTCTGATTTCCCTATTTTCGTAAACGGGAATACGTAGGCATAAGATTGAAAGAAAAATCTTAGCGAGAACAATCAACAAAAAAACCAAATCCCATATCTCCATCAATCCAAAAGCAGTAATTCAAAAGCATCAGTCCTAACATCCTAATCCTTGTTCCCCGCCAGAAACCTTCTGTCTAGATAAAACAGTATTGGCGAAAATACAAATAACCAGTACAAGGCCCCCACACATTGTAGCATTTGTAACCTAACAGACCGCTGTTTAAATTCAGTATGCAAGCAGGGTTAATTGGAGACATCTATTTCCCTTCCTTATTCAGCTCACAATAGGATAAAAAATGAATCGACCTGTAGTTTTAAGCTCAAACCGCAGAGAGCGACCAGCGCTTAAGAATCGCGTCCAAAATCGCTCGCTACAGAAAAAATGGCGCCCACCGTGGGGACCTTCAAAGTTAGATATAAGCACGGTCTTCCTTTTCACCTCTTGTGTGAAAAACTACAGAGTGGTAACTCAGCCGGGGAGCCATTTCTGTCAGGAACTTAGGATCCTTAGCTTTATAAGTCTAGGATGATTAGGACAAATATATATACTGCTTTTCCTAATTGCTATATGTGTTTATTTTTCTGCTACTGGGAATGCGTGTGATGTCGCATGTGGTGAGATTGAGTATACACTTAAGATAAGTGATGGCGACGGGGTCGACGATCAACCTCAGTGGAGGCTGACCAACGCAACCCATTCACTCTTATAGCCAATGGGTCGGTTGTTAAGTCTGAGAAGCTGAGGAGCCAAACACTTTCGTAGTGCGGAAACTATCGGAAATAGTTGTTACGCGATACTACCCTCATTTGAGGCTGGTGATCTATTCTCGGTGAATGGCACTTACTCTAAGATTGCTCTACAACTCGCTGGCGATCCGCTTGTTGTCTTGCTTTCCTGGGAGGAGCTGATGATAATGAGTACAGGTACAAAAAATCACCCTAGTATAAACCTTTGGGGATGGGTAGAACCTTGACTTCATGACAACGACCCTTTGACCCCATGTTTTTTCTATGTTTTTGTCTGCTGCATTCATGCATCCATTTAATAAAACATTAAAACATTCAAACAACTTCTCTTCTAGTCTCTCTGTTTTTCAAATTAAACTAAGACTGTGATTGCAAATATCAGAGAAAAAGATTGCATTAATGGATTTCGGTAGAAGGAGAACTCACCAGTATACCTTTAAGGTTCCAAAGCTAGAGGATTTGAGAAAGTTAGCGAGGATGATCGTTAACCCAGAGGCTTTCAGAGCCAAGCACGGTGGTTTGCTACCACTGTTAAGAGTCCATGTGATTAAGGGAATCATGGACGCGCTCATTCAGTTCTACGATCCGGTTTATCATTGTTTCACATTCCCGGATTACCAGCTATCACCAACGCTGGAGGAGTATTCTCATCTGACTGATTTACATATCACTGATCGAGCTCCATTTTCTAGACTGGAAGAAATTCCAAAGAATCAGACTATTGCAATAGCAATTCATTTGGACGAGTCTGAGGTCAGGACTCACATGACCACTAAGGGTGGCATCCAAGGTTTGCCAGCCCAGTTCTTGACAAAGAAAGCCCTGTACTTCGCTAGTATAGGGAACACGACTGCTTTTGAAAGCATCTTTGTCTTGCTCACCTACGGGTTATTTTTGTTTCCTAACATCAATAACTTCGTCGATATCAACACTATTAAGGTTTTTCTCATTGGAAACCCTGTGCCGACTTTGCTCGCAGATGCGTATCATTCTGTACACTTAGGAAATTTGTACAGCGGAGGAGAGATCACATGCTGTGTACCTTTGCTCTACAAATGGTTTATCTCTCACTTGCCCAAGTCTGCTGCTTTTTGGGATTGCAAGAGTGTCTTACGTTGGTCGCAAAAGATCATGTCTCTCACCAATTCTGATATAGATTGGTGTAATAGGATTTATGAGGGAATCAGAATCATTGACCGTTGTGGAAACTTCCCCAGCGTACCCCTCATAGGAACTAAAGGAGGAATCAACTATCATCCGACATTGGTTCTTCGTCAATTTGGATACCCGATGAGACACATCCCACTGGGTGTTCATCTGGAAGGTCTTTTCTTCAAAGAAGGGGAAAATGACAGAGCACTAAAGATGGAAATAGTGCAAGCTTAGAAACATGTTCATAAGAAAGGACGAGAGTCTCTGGGAAAATCGGACTGTGTCTCGGTGGAGCCTTATCTCCATTGGGTACAAACTAGAGCTCTCAAGCTAAAGATGCCTTATCCTCGTTACGGAATTCTTCCACCGAGAGAAACTGTCATGTACTTCATGACGGAAACTGAAAAGCTTCAGGTTACTCTCAACAAAGTTCAAAAGGAAAGAAGATCTTGGAAGAACAAGTACCGCACCCTCGACGTAAAGTGTATCCAAATACAGCAACTACTAAAAGAGAAAGATGCTCTGGTTGAAATTTTGGAGCAGCATGCTGTAGAGAATCAAGATGACCAAAGGAATTCGCTCGCTCCTTTCACCTGGAAAAGGAATGACAACCCGACAACGACCCAAGCGCCCCGGTCAAAGAAGAAGACTCGGGACCCATTAGCTTAGGTTTCTGTTTCCGCACTTTGTAATCTACTGTATTTCCATTTCTGTAATCCTTTGGAATTCAATAAAAAGGGGTTTCCCCACTGTTTGATATTTGCAATCTAATTGTCGAAGTTTATTTTGATTAAACCAAAAACAACAATTAATATAATCATTGCATTCATCATTCTCACATCGCGTATTCTTCTTACCTACGAATCTCACGTTTGTGTCTCGATTCTAGAGTCAAACTGTCTCATTCGTATAATACTCGGGCCAATCGTCAGAAAAAGATGGATGATCTTGAGGAAGAAAACAGAGAGTTGAAAGAAGAGATCGACGCTCTGAGAGAGGATATGAGAAAGCTTCGTAACGACATGCAAGCCATGGCAGAAGCTCAGCTACAAAGAACTGTGATCTCAGAGATCACCTCAATGCCCATCATAAAAAAGTATGATCCTAGGTATCAGATGCCGAAAGATCGTCCGTGGGGTATGCCTGTTAACTATATCCCGGAAGGATATGTTCCGCCGATCACTGAAGATCAGGGAATCGCAACAGAAGCCGCTGGGCCTGAAGGTTACAAACTTCGGGAAAGCGAAGATGCCAGGGGCATACTGAAGACTCCTGAAGGTTACAAACTTCGGGAGGCGCCAAGACTTACTGCCGTAGTCACGGTACCACCCCTTGTGGTGCACACTGTCCCGGAAGGACAGATTCCACAGACACTTTCTGGTAAGAAGGAAACTATGTTTGACAGAATGGATGAATTCCAGGAGCAGTTCTTGGAAATGCAGAAAGAGCTGCAAGCCATTCGCGGTCAGGATCTATTTGGAAAGGACGCCGCAGACCTCTGCTTGGTCCCAAATGTGAAAGTCCCGCACAAATTCCAAGTGCCCGACTTTGAAAAATACAAGGGTAACTCTTGCCCTCAGAGCCATCTGGTGATGTACACTCGGCGGATGTCAGCTCAGACGGAAAATCAGGACCTACTGATTCACTACTTCCAAGATAGTTTAACCGGTGCCGCACTCAAATGGTACATGGGTTTAAACCGTACTACGATCAGTACATTCAGAGATCTTGGTACTGCCTTCGTCCAATAATACAAGTACAATTTGGACATGGCACCCGACAGAGATCAACTCAGATCAATGTCGCAAAAGGACAAAGAAACCTTTAAGGAGTATGCTCAGAGGTGGCGTGAAATTGCTGCTCAAATTTGTCCACCTCTTGAGGAAAAAGAGATGACAAAAATCTTCTTAAAGACCTTAAGCTCATTTTACTATGACCGAATGGTTGCCAGTGCGCCCAGTGATTTCACCGAAATGGTCGGCATGGGTGTACATCTTGAGGAAGCCGTCTGAGAAGGACGTTTGGTAAAAGACACTGGATCAACGAGCGGTACTAAAAAATACGGTAGTGCTCTCCCTAAGAAAAAAGAGCAAGATATTGGGAATATCTCTCTCAGAAAGCAAAGGCGGCGTTATCAGCCAGTAGCAGCTGTAACTCCTGCTATCGGCCCCGCGCCTATTCCTATGTATCAACCTCAGGTTGCGCAGAGCCAACCTGACCAACAAAGGACACAACAGCCTCTTCAGCAGGCTTGTCCTCCATATAACAACAACCGTACAACACGACCATCAGGGTTTGATCCTATACCCATGTTGTACGCAGAATTATTTCCGTTACTACTGGCTAAGGGGTACATTCAGACTAAGTCTCCTCTTACAGTTCTGGAAAATCTGCCTTTTTGGTTTAAGGCGGATCAAACATGCCCTTATCATCAAGGAGGTTCAGGGCATAACATTGAGACTTGTCTCAATTTCAAATCCGACGTGCAAAAGCTTGTTAGGAGCGGGCTCTTATCTTTCAAAGATACGAATCCTAATGTTCTTACGAACCCGTTGCCTCAACATGAGAAAGCTGCAGTCAATCTGATTGAGAAAGAGACTAACAATGTCTATCAAATTCACGATGTACTCTTGTTGAAAACCAATCTGGTCAAGATGCATTATAGACAGAGTGGATATGGCCATGTGCCACCTCATAACTATCACCAGTGTGATATCTGCTCTAAAGATAACCAAGGATGTTCGGTAGTGCAATCAGCTCTACAGGAACAGATGGATCTCGGATGGATCCAAGAGCACCGAGTTCGTGGAGTTAACATGGTTTACACGAATTCCAATGTCATTCAGAACCACGACATCCGTGCAATGAATGTCAACTTGGTGGCGATGCACTCAAGGCAAAGCCAGTATCATAATCTGCCGCGACACGATTACAGTTCCTGTCTGATTTGCTCGATAAACAAACAGGGATGCTCTTTCATACAAGAGACCCTCCAGCGTCAGATGGATCTTGGATGGATCCAAGACTACCATGATAGGAACTCCTATCAAATCAACATGGTTCAGATCTTCGACATCCGCGTAATGAATACCAACCTGGTAGAGTTACATGCTGAACAGGTCCGACTCGGATTCTTAATATCACATGACTATCAAAGCTGTAAAGCAGGTTGCGAAAACGATCGAGGTTGTACCCTTGTCCAGGAGGCGCTTCAGCACTTGTTAAATCACTGGTGGATGCCAATCTACATGGATGAAGATACTCAGCAGATTAGTATCAATAACAGGAATCCTACTCGTCGTCAAAGTCAGGATGTCCGATCAATGGAAGGTAACCTAGTGAGGTTACATTGTATTCAAAGTGGGCGTGGCCAGGTGCCACCACACAACTATGACAGTTGTAGCGTCTGTTCGGAAAGTAACCAAGGCTGTTACCTTGTGAGAGCAGCTCTTCAGGGTCGGGTCGATCATGGAGAAATTCATCCATATCCAGGTTCTGGACCCATCAACTGGACGCCGAACTACCTTGCCGATCAAGTCGAGGATGTTGTCACAATCTCTAGTCATCATAGGACCAGGGATGTTTTTGCCATCATTCCTCTACTTGACGAATCTAAAGTTCCCAACCAGGAACAGATCGAGATTACTTATGATGGTCAGAAAAATCAGAAGGTTCCCATAGTCATCTATCTACCGGGGCCACTACCGTATGAATCAGCTAAGGCAATCCCTTACAAATACGGTGCAACAATAATCGAGAATGGAAAGGAAATTCCATTACCCTCCGTCGTGAATATTGCAGACATCAGTCGTGTAACATGGAGCGGTCGAATCTTCAACCGAGGGGTCGGAGAATCCAACAAAGAAAAGGAACTTCAAGCAGAAATTCCTGATCCTCCAGTCGGTCAATCTAGTAATCCTGACTTTTCAAAATACAAAGATGAGATGCTAAAGCTCATCCAAAGGAGTGAATATAACATTGTTGATCAACTGTTACAGACTCCTTCAAAGATCTCAGTATTATCACTATTACTCAGTTCAAAAGCACACAGAGAGGCTCTACAGAAAGTCTTGGAGCAAGCCTTTGTGGAACAGGATGTAACCATCAGACAATTCGATAGCATTGTCTCTAACATCACTTCCTGCAATAATTTGGGATTTAGTGATGAAGAATTACCTGAAGAGGGTCACCGTCATAACATGGCGCTCAACATTACAGTTAACGGCTAGGGCGATGCTTTAGCCAACGTACTGGTAGACACAGGGTCAGCCCTGAATGTTATGCCGAAGTCCACTTTGATGCAATTATCATTCAAGGGCCCTCCGATGAGAGTCAGTGAGGTCGTCGTCAAAGCATTCGATGGATCCAGAAAAACAGTTATCGGCGAAGTTGATCTTCCCATAACTATTGGTCCTCACACTTTCCAAATCACTTTCTAGGTCATGGACATCCGGGCAACATACAGTTGTTTATTAGGAAGACCTTGGATACATCAGGCTGGAGCGGTTACTTCGACCCTCCACCAAAAGCTAAAGTTCGTCAAGAACGATCAACTTGTCACGGTTTGTGGGGAACAAGCCTTGCTTGTGAGTAACCTATCATCATCTACTTGTGCGGAACCCGAGGAGGTTATTGGAACTCAGTTCCAAGCACTATCGGTGAGCAAGGACAATCAGTTCAAAGAAGGAACTTCAATTTCTTCATACAAAGATGCTATCAAAGCGGTCGAGAGTACCGATACGACAGGATGGGGACAGCTTGTCGTTCCTATTGACAATAAAACAAAGAAGGGTCTTGGTTTTTCTGCAACCTGTACCCAGACAGTTGTCAACGATGAAAGTCTTCATCCCCTTCAAAACTTCTTCCACAGTGGAGGTTTTCTTCACCCAGTGTCTCAGACAGTTCATGCTATCAATGAGGAAGATCCCTCTGACACGGATGAAGAATGGAAGTCCTATCTTAACAAGGACGGGTATATGTCTCAGGAAGAGGTGCCTATGCCTTTTTGCTTTCCTACAGAGAGTCTGAGATTTATACCAAGATCAGATGTCGAAATGGTCTACGGAGATTGTGATCCGGAAGGATGTCGTGCTCCGCCAAATTCATTAGAGGAGGACACTCTGATGAAAGACAACTTTGACCACAATTACTATGGCCCGATGGATGGCCTGCCAATGTGGCGGCCTTACCCGGGAAACTTGGGGCAAGAGAGGCAGCCGAACAATGAAACTCAGCTGAGCGTCATTGAACAGAATACCTATGTCCCCACCATGTCATGGGATCAACACTCAGGTTATTCAGAAATTACTCAACATGACGGTGAATTCGCAACGTTTGTAGGACTAGAATTCATCAATTATGCTTTTCCCGAGGTCAACGTCATCGAGAGGGATGACTTCTCCAGTTCCAAAGAAGTTTGGGACACTCTGGGACAACCAAGTGGAAAATACGACTTTATGGTCAAGTACACTGCTCCCGAAAGCTCTCGTGTCAAGCTCGAAGATATCCATCCAACTGGATGGGGAGATACAGCTGAGAGCACCAATGCTATGCAAAATGCAACGGAGGAATCCTCTTACGACAATTCTGCCTGGGAGACAGATTCCAACGATCCTGCTCCACCAGAAATCAGCGTCATTTCTGAAGATAAATCAAGGAAGGTGCCAGACTTTGTGATTCACCGAGGAGTTCGCCACCAATGGGTTGCCGTCGAGGTTCCGAAGGTCGTTCATCAGTCAAAGTAATTGCCATCTTTTAACCTTTCACCCTGCCCAGGTGAAACGGATGTTTTGATAGGGCTCGTTTTATGTAAATATCCCTCTTCGCTTTGCCCGAAGCGACAGAGTTTTGTTTTATAGGGCTGTAGTTTCAAGATTCGACTTGTTTGTTAATAAAATAACGTCGTTCTGTAATTTCCACATTAATTGCCGTTTTCTCCTTTTGCTTTTTCAGAAAATGGTAATCCTAAAAAACAATTCAAAAATAAAAACAAGCAGTAAAACAAATACACTGCACACACTTGCATTTTCTCTATCTCTTCTAAACACGAATCATCACGTCATGCAGATTGCTTGTTTTAAACCCAGTTGAAACATACGATCCGATGCCTTCTCCCAACTTTGAGTTCCCGGTATTCGAGGCTGAAGAAGAAAATGACAACGAAATTCCAGAAGAGATCTCCCGACTACTCAGACAAGAGGAAAGGTCCATTGAACCTCATAAAGAACCGTTGGAAACGGTAAACTTGGGTTCAGAGCAAGAGAGAAAAGAAATCAGGATTGGGGCACTGCTCAGTCCAACTGCCAGAGAGGATTTGACAAAGCTTCTCAAAGAATTCCCCGATGTATTTGCTTGGTCCTATCAGGATATGCCAGGGTTGGACACCAGCATCGTGGAACATCACTCACCGTTGAGATCAGAATGTCCGCCAGTAAAGCAAAGGTTGAGACGGACTCACCCGGACATGGCTATCAAAATCAAGGAGAAGGTACAGAAACAGATTGACGCGGGTTTCCTTGCTACATCTGAATATCCTCAATGGTTAGCCAACATCGTACCCGTTCCCAAAAAGGATGGAAAGGTCAGAATGTGTGTTGATTACAGAGACCTAAACAAGGCAAGTCCAAAGGATGACTTTCCTTTACCACACATTGACATGCTGGTTGACAGCACAGCAAAGTTCAAAGTATTCTCCTTCATGGATGGATTCTCGGGCTATAATCAGATCAAAATGGTGCCGAAAGACATGGAGAAAACTTCGTTCATTACCCCATGGGGTACCTTTTGTTACAAGGTAATGCCGTTCGGTTTGAAGAATGCCGGGGCAACCTATCAAAGGGCCGTGACTACTCTGTTTCATGACATGATACACAAGGAAATCGAAGTGTATGTCAATGATATGATTGCAATATCAAAAACAGAGAGTGAGCACGTTGAACATCTGTCAAAATTGTTCGAACGTCTAAGAAAATTCAAGCTCCGCTTGAATCCTAACAAATGCACCTTCGGTGTCCGTTCAGGGAAACTACTAGGGTTCATCGTCAGCCAGAAAGGAATTGAAGTTGATCCTGACAAGGTCAAGGCCATTCAAGAAATGCCTTCTCCGAAAACTGAAAAACAAGTCAGAGGATTCCTGGGACGTTTGAACTACATCTCCAGATTCATATTCCTTATGACCGCGACGTGTGCGCCGATTTTCAAATTACTCAAAAAGAATCAGGATTGCGTTTGGTCAGATGATTGCCAAACCGCCTTCGACAATATCAAGGAATATCTGTTGAATCCTCCGATTCTATCACCTCCAGTGGAAGGAAGACCACTGATCATTTACCTCACAGTCCTAGAGGACTCAATGGGATGTGTACTTGGCCAACAAGACGAGACTAAACGGAAAGAGTCTGCCATTTACTATCTAAGCAAGAAATTCACCGACTGCGAGACTCAGTACACAATGCTTGAGAAAACTTGTTGTGCTTTGGCTTAGGTAGCCAAACGTCTTCGCCAATACATGATTCGTCATACCACTTGGTTGGTCTCCGAAATGGCTCCAATCAAGTACGTTTTCGAAAAACCTGCTCTCACGGGAAGGATTGCCCGTTGGCAGATGCTGTTATCAGAATATGACATAGAGTACCACGCTCAGAAAGCCGTTAAAGGAAGTATTTTAGCCGATTATTTGGCTCATCAACCGATTGGCGATCAAGAATCAATCGGGTTTGACTTCCCAGACGAACATGTCATGTATCTAAAGATGAAAGATTGCGATGAACCGCTACCCAGTGAAGGGCCAGAACCAGGTTCCCAGTGGGGACTTATCTTTGACGGAGCAGTCAATCATTATGGAAACAGAATTGGGGCAATCATTGTTACCCCTCAGGGTTCCCACATTCCTTTCACTGCCAGACTTACGTTCAAATGTACGAACAACGAGGCCGAATACGAAGCATGTATCATGGGTCTCGAAGAAGCGATTGATTTAAGGATCAAAAACTTGGACGTATACGGCGATTCAGCCTTGGTTATTAACCAGATAAAAGGAGATTGGAACACATACCAATCAGGATTAATTCCTTACAAAGACTATGCAAGAAGGTTGTTACCCTTCTTCAACAGAGTCGACTTTCATCACATCCCTCGTGATGAGAATCACATGGTTGATGCATTAGCCACTCTCTCTTCCATGATTAGTGTAGGTCGATGGAATGGCATACCTAAGATTGACATAATGCGCCTTGAATGGCCCGCTTACGTCTTTACGATTGAAGCAGTCATAGATGACAGACCTTGGTATCACGATATCAAATGCTTCCTTCAGAAACAAGAGTACCCATCTGGGGCACTCAGAAAAGACAGGAAAACCCTCAGAAGATTGGCTGGAAACTTCTTCCTGAGCGATGACACTCTTTATAAGAGAAATTTTGACATGGTCTTGCTCCGATGCGTCGACAGACCAGAAGGAGACATGCTCATGAAAGAAATTCATGAAGGATCCTTTGGCACTCATGCCAACGGACACACAATGGCGAGAAAAATTCTGAGAGCAGGGTATTATTGGTTGACCATGGAATCCGACTGCTACAAGTACATGAGAAGGTGTCACAAGTGTCAGATATACTCCGACAAAATTCATGTACCGCCATCACATCTCAAAGTTCTTTCTTCCCCGTGGCCTTTTTCCATATGGGGAATCGACATGATTGGCATGATTGAGCCTAAGGCTTCAAACGGACATCGGTTCATCCTTGTAGCCATTGACTATTTCACCAAGTAGGTCGAAGCAGCGTCATTCGCCAATGTAACCCGACAAGTGGTGGTCCGATTTATCAAAAACAATATCATCTGCCGTTATGGTGTTCCAAGCGAGATCATTACTGATAATGGATCTAACTTGAACAATAAGATGATGAAAGAGTTGTGTGCAGAGTTCAAGATCGAACACCATAACTCATCTCCCTACCGACCCAAGATGAACGGAGAGGTAGAAGCGGCTAACAAGAACATCAAGAAGATCGTTCAAAAGATGGTTGTAACCTACAAAGATTGGCTCTTCACGGTTATCGCACATCTGTCCGCACTTCAACAGGGGCAACCCCTTTCTCTCTAGTATATGGCATGGAAGCAGTGCTTCCCATAGAAGTAGAGATTCCATCAATCCGGGTATTGATGGAAGCTAAGCTTACCGAAGCTGAATGGTGTCAAAGCCGACACGATGAACTGAATCTGATCGAGGAGAAGCGAATCACGGCACTATGCCACGGTCAGTTGTATCAACAGAGAATGAAGAAGGCGTTCGACAAAAAGGTCCGACCTCGTATCTTCAGAAAAGGAGACCTCGTGCTCAAGAAGATACAATCATTTCTCACTGACTCTCGGGGCAAATGGACCCCAAATTATGATGGCCCCTATGTGGTCACGAAAGCTTTCTCAGGCGGCGCCTTGAGACTTGCAATCATGGACGGAGAGGAATTTGCCTACCCCACGAATGTTGATGTAGTCAAGAAATACTTCGCCTAAAACTAAAAAAAAAACGTCTCGGTGGATTGAAAACCTGAAAGGGCGGTCCAGGCAAAAGTTAGAGACATGAAAAAAATCATCCCGATGGATTGGAAATCTCATAGTACAATCCAGGCAAAAGTTAGGGATAATGGCAAGTAACTATGTTCAACAGAGGCAAGTCCCTCAGCAGCAACAACAGTTGCATCATCCATCGGAGGAAATCTCCCGTCAAAGGTCATCTTCGACAGAAGCTCAGGATGTCCCGAACTCAAAGTTGGTAGAAGGGTAGTGGTCGTTATGTTTCAACGTAGCCCTTTTCCCTGTAAATTACCATTTTCTAACTTTGTATATACTCTTTAGAATCACGCGTTTGGCTGATCTCCATCTTATCAATAAAATTTGAGCCCTTGTGCTTGTGTTTGTAATTCTTATTTGTTTTAGCTTTACAGAACAACGTTGTTTAAACTTAATAAGCGATTCTTGAAATAAAACAAAAATGAATTTACTTGTTAAACTTTTTCTGCTTTTAAATTAAAGATGGCATTTCTTTTGACTGTTGAACATCAGAAGAACATCGATCGCTTCTCCCGAAGTAAGCGAACTTAAAAGTGCAGAATCAAGGTACTCCTTCTAGACCGGTACTCCTGAATGAAGGGTCAATAATGTCAGAGATCATGTTTCGTTTGATATCCTCGGCCGAGTTCTCATCTCCTAAGCCCGATCAACGTAGCTCCCAACAGGGACTATCTCTCCTAAGCAAGGTGGAATTGCTATTCTGAACCAACGGTACTTCTTCGCCCCGCGATGGCCGAGTATCCAATTGTGTTCATCCATTAGTCCGTATGTCACGTCTGTTTTATCAGCATATACATACATACATCATGCATTTTTTATTTGCATTCACATTTCATATTGCATCACTATCACTCTAGTCGGTCTTGTCCCCTAGTGGTAGAAGTCCTCTCAATCGAGTTGTCAGTTCTTGCCTCGTCAGGAAATACTGTGTCTGAACAACCTCGCTTCCAGTTTAATTCCGGAAAGAAGTTGGTCCTTGACCACTTTGATAACTTGAACCTCTGAAAAGCCAGAGAAAACTTTCAATAAACATCACTCTTCGCCAGTGAAGATGATATCCTTGCTTTCCCGGATTAAGGAAAATCCACAGAGAAAGCCTCGTGATCAGAGATTCGGCAGCACGCCAGTTTTGCTCCGAAAAACCACTTATGAGAAGGTCATTGGCATCTCAAAATTGGATCCCATCATATGGCATTTCTCCGAGAAGATCCCGAGAAAAGTATGATGTAACCCCAAACGAAAACAGTCTCTCAAGAGACTCGCTTTCCCCAGTAGAATCAACAAATGGCGTCTCCAAAACAGAGAAGTTTGTGTACCTCTACAATTCAGACGAATGGGTTCCCCAGCAAGTCTGACATCAAAACTTTTTCCACGCAAATGTCATCTCCCCAGGAAAATTCGGCGAGAAGTTTGAAGGAAAGCCGCTACGAATAGCGTCCCTTGTCAGTAAGGTTTATTGACAAAAGAAACTAAGACCAGTTCCTTGGTAGGAAACCAGGATCGAGGGGAAGTTTAAATCAGAAACTAAGACCAGATCCTTGGTAGGAAACCAGGATCGAGGGGAAGTTTAAATCAGAAACTAAGACCAGTTCCCTGGTAGGAAACCAGGATCGAGGGGAAGTTTAAATAAAAAACTAAGACCAGTTCCTTGGTAGGAAACCAAGAACGAGGGGAAGTTGACAAAAGAAACTGAGACCAGTTCCTTGGTAGGAAACCAGGATCGAGGGGAAGTTTACCTTTTCTAAGCATCATTGCTTAGCAAAAGAAGATGAATGCGCAAGCCGCCATTCATAACCACCATCAAAATTTCGGGTATTCTGATATTTAATCCTCTTGCACCCCGAATGCCCGAACACCTTCGTCATTCACACCTTCGGGTCCAAGAAGAAAGTATCTGCAGCTTCATGACTTTTCTACCATATTTGGCATTTGCATTTGATGAAGAAAGTATAAGCCCTCTGTTTGTAATAATTTATTTTTAAGCGTTGGGCTGTAATGAAAATAATTGTTTATAGCACTGGATGACTTTAAGATTTTTACTTGGAAGTGTTATATGATGAAAACGGATTGATAACACCTTTGTCGCATATATCACCATTTGTAATGCTTTTTTTGTGTGTCAAGGTATGATACTTATAACTTGTAACTTGTATCATGAGTGAAATAAAATGGGACTCTTGAGTTTACATGACTTGAGTTTTGAAACGTGAATGAGGTTTAGAATTGTATACCTCTTATAACTTCTCAAATCAATTCAAATATTTAGTATCCTTTAGTCCAAATGGTTCGAGAGCTTTGAAATTGGACTTCCAATGAAGTTTGGCTCCTTGGTTTCAAACCTTAACACTAATTAGAACTATGAACCAAATTCAAATATGTCTTGCATACCATTCCTGAACACCAATTGATCATTGCTTGAAAGAAAAACTGGCTATAGCTTGGAAATGATATTGAAGCAAACTTAGTCTGGATTGGTCTTGAAACAAATCTCTTAAGCACAATCCATATGGCTTAATGCACTCATGCTTTACTCCAATAATTTCCCTTGTATTTTGGTAATTCACATAAAATCTCTTTGTGATCTAAACTCTTGAATATTTTTAGAACTTGAATTTGACCTTGAAACATGAACTTTTGAGCTTGAATAACCACTTGAATTAGATTTTGAAATGGGCTTAAACTTATGAACTTGAATTTGTGAATTTTCAATGGTGAGGTGTGAAAAAGAAAAAATATGGCCATTTGACTCACAACTTGATTAAAACTCGAATTTATGGATTAGTGTAGATCTTGAACTCCTTGCATAAAGTACTCTTGTACACTTTCAACCTTGCAACTTTGAACCCTTATATTTAACGCTTCCCTTTTTGATTTTATGAAAAGCAATAGTGACCGCGAATCTTGGACATGAATCTTCCTCCCAAACATTGTCATGCTCACCACTTGTAATCTTAATGAGCCCACACCTTCACCGTGATTTATGCCTTGCCTTGATCGCACACGTCTTTTGTTTTTTACAGTCTTTTTCTTATCTTTGAGGCATCCTGGACCTATGAGAAACCCAAAGCTCGACTTTGATTTAAGAGATAGTCACCAAGTCGACCCAAGGTATTTCCAAAGTACCGATCCAAGAATGGCCCAAGAATGAAGGGAGAATTCTAGAATTAGCCTTGGTTAAGTTTATTCTTCTTTTGATCACGACAATATGCAAAGTCTTCTTGAACTAAGCTTGGATTCTTGAATGACCAATGGACGAAACGAATCCTTCCTTTGTCTCCACGGGACTTCAACACCACTTGCAAGGGCCTAGAATCCTAGTGAGCACACATAATGCCTTCATGACATTTGAACCTTCTGCAGCAGCCTTTAGTTCACAAATAAAACAAACAGACAAAGATCTAGATAAAGCGGTAAGTTATGCACGAATGATTGACCTAATATGTTATGCAGACGAACAATGAATCTAAGGGAAAAATTTGGGGTACAACAGGTTCCTTCGTGCCTTCTCATGCTCTATATGCCGATGACATCATGCTATTCTGCAAAGCCAGTTCATCCAACATTGAAGCCCTAAAGAATTTGTTCCTCCAATATGCTGCTTGTTTAGGCCAATTTGTCAATCCTAAAAAGTCCATCATTTATGCTGGTTCCATTCCACAACATAAATTATCATCCTTAGTTCAGCAGCCGGGATTCCTTGAAGAATTCTTCCTTTTTACTTACCTTGGTGTTCCCATATTTGTTGGGAAGCCAAAGGCAATGCATTTCCAACCTTTAGTTGACAAATTAAAAGCAAACCTCTAAAAAATGAAAGTCTCTCTGTTAATTATGGCTGGCAAGTGTCATACCCCAAATTTTGACCTCTAAAGTTTCCCATCATTGTGCAAATCATCATCACAATATGGATGAACCATCATGCCTCACCAAATGCCTCAAAGATGGGTGAGCATCCACTATAATCAAAATTAGGGTTTCAAGCCCTCTCTGAGCTTTAGACAAAGGCTCAATCAAGAAATGACTTGATTTTCAACTTGTCTAATCTCTCAAACATCCTCAAAGGATCAAAAGGACTCCCACTTCAAGGATTAAGCACAAGGTTGCTCCCTTCTAGGTGGATCAAGCCTCAAGATCGCCAGTGTCACCAAATTAGGGTTTTGATCACCCAGGGCCTCCAGATGAAAAGTTTCATCTGGGCACAAGCCATTGATCCAAAACATAACCTAATATACTTCATGAAACCTCATGAACCCATGCATCAAGTCAATTTTGCCTCAAGGGATGCATTCATCAAAAATCAGGAATTAGGGTTTCTTGACCTAATTCACCCCTAAGTTGACTTTTGGGACAAATCATGAGCCAAGACCTCAAGAGATGATTTGAGGGTCTCTAATATACCATATTGATCCATTTGGGACAATGGATTAATCCAAGAAGTTTGAGCAACAAGTCTCAATTCCATCTGCACCACAATTAGGGTTTTAAGGGAAAAGTCAACTGTAACTTTGACTTTTGACCAAGACATGCTCCCAAACCCTAATACATGATTGAATATACCCTATGACACCCATGGAACATGTCCATCAAGTTTAATTTAGGTCAAGGACATGATTTCCTGAAGAATTGCACAGTTTGGAATTCATCTGATAAAAAGTCAACTGTGCACAAAAGTCAACTTTGACTTTTTGAGATTTTTCACCAAAATGGATTTTTAACCCTAAAATGATGTTAATGTATGATTTGAATCATCATTCATCAAGAAAAATCAAGAAAAGTGAGATAACTTGTAAAAGGGGTAACCATAAAACTTAGAAATTTTTCTAAGTTAAAAATAAAGTGGCAAGGGTACCAACTTTGAAGGACCATAACTCCTAAACCATAAGGCCATTTTTTCTCATCCAAAGAAGGATTTGTAGCCCTCATTATCACCTACAAAAACTTCAACTACAAGTCATTCCAATTCATTAAGGATTTTGAGTTATGGAGTGATCAAAGTGGCTGAAAAGTGAAAATGTCACTTTTTCCAACACTTAGTGAAATTTTCACTAAGTCAGAATTTGCCTTCACTTTTTGCCAAATGTAGGGGGATTTTTCACTTGGAATTAAAAGAGATCAAAACGAAACTTGTTCAAACAGTTGTTGTATCATGTAAGAGCTTTCCAAAATGGCCAAGAACATTGCCAAATTCAACCTACATCATGAGATACAACATTGGCAAGTTGCCTTGCTGAAATCTGTCAAGGCAAGGCAGAATTTGCAACTTTGGTCGATTTGCCAAAATCAGCCAAATTCAATTGCTCCTATCCACTTGGACACCTCAGAGGATTGAATCTAAAGGGGACAATCACTGAGCCAAGCCTCCAAAGTCCATGGAACAAGAAATAACATGTTGAACCTAGAATGGCCAAAATAGGGACAAGACTTCAAATTTGGAATGAGGCATTCAATGGAACCATCAAGGTGGCATGGACTGAGCCATTCTCATATGAAATTAGTCAAGACTTATCCAAGACCAAGGGGACCATAGCTCTGTGCCCTAACCTCTAGTCAATGGCTAGAGGAGACTTGCATTTCCATTGGCCAACATTGAGGAAACACCTGCTGCAGTTGCCATTCACTGTGGATCCCAAAACAAACTTGCTCTACTATAAATAGAGCTCAATTGTGGTCAGTTTGAGTACACCAAAGCCATCTAACAGATGCTTTCCTCAAAATCTCTTTCTCTTGGCAAAAATGCCTTTCTTAGCAAGGTAGCTATCGGGTTTTGAGTTTGAGAGCAATTCCAATCAAACCAATCACTCACACACCTCACATACATCACATATGAGCTGATCAAACACTTAGATTACTTCTGAAACATCAATTTCACAAAATCACCAGCTGGTTGCTCAAGGTTTTAACCAAAGTGCAGCTGAGGTACCACAAAATGATCCAGCCAATTTCAATCAAGTCCAACCATCCAAACACAATCCATAGGGTGTAGGGAAGCTGTTCAGATCATCACAACTCATCTGTAACACCTCCAGATCAAAAATCACATTGCACTTGCTGTCACGGCCTAGAGGTAAGCACATGCTTGGTCATCTCTCAATCTATGCATATTTCCTCGCACAATAATTTGGCCATATGTTCATAATCATGCATGGAATGTTTTCCCTCAATTAATTGCATTGTTTGAATCGTGTATCAAAAATCCTAGCCTTCATGCAGAAATTAGGGTTCTTGAGGTCTCTTCGTGATTTCTTGTTGTATGTTTAATTTAAATGAAATTAAAGTACATAGACATGATCGTGAGGTTGAGACGAGCATAATGATATGTGGATTGCATGATATGATTACGTATTCATGGAGATTGGATAGAAAATGCAAATCTGAGAAACCAAGAACACGCGCGTGTTCTTCAGCTTGTTCTTGGCGCCATTTTTAGAAATTCAAATATTTGAATTTTGTGATTTTGTTTAATTGATTAAAAAATTAATTTCTCTCTGAGTTTTAATGATTTTGAGTTGATTTTTTTTTAATAATTCACAAAATTGTTAAAATATTTTATTTTATCAAAAAATCCCAAAAATATTATTTATTTCATATAATTAATATTTTTGTAAAGAATTAATATTTTGATTGTTTTTGGCATTTTAAATATTTTTTCTACATTGATTTTGCAACTTTTAATGCTTTATAATTATTTTGTAGGTCAATACTTAATTTTTGAAGCATTAATCCAAGATCACAATTTGTTTTTCACATATTAAACAATTTTTGATCATTTTAATTGAATTTTTATTCAATTAAATACATTTTGAAAACAAATTAGGGTTTGGATTAATTCAACCCTCATAAATCATTTTCAAAACAATTTTGGGCCTCTTGAGAGAGTGTAAGACCCATCCCCCCTTGTACAAAAACTTTATGGGCCTCATTCATTGTATAAGTCCCTCTGTACAAGTAAACGGCGCGATCGTCGCCTTTTTTAATAAACCTGGGCCTACCCTCGAGTAGTAAGACCCATTTCTTTTTCTTAAAACTTTTTGGGCCTCTAATAGAGTGTAAGACCCAATCCTTTTTTTGACCAAATCATTTTTGGGCCTCATTCATTGTATAAGCCCTGATACCGTCAAAAACAAACGGCGCGATCGTCGCCCTTTTTAAAATAAACCTGGGCCTCTCCTTGAGCTATAAGACCCATTTAAAACTTTTGGGCCTCTATTAGAGTGTAAGACCCAATCCCCCTTTTAACCAAACAATTTTGGGCCTCACTTATTGTATAAGTCCCTCTGCGTTAAAAGAAAACTTCGGCGCGATCGCCATTTTTAAACGAAAAATCATTTGGGCCTACCCTCGTGTTATAAGCCCCACTCTTTTTCCTTTAAACCTTTTTGGGCCTCTTGAGAGAGTGTAAGACCCATCACTTTGTACATAAAACCTTTTTGGGCCCCAGTCACTTGTATAAGTCCCTCTGTACAAAATTCAAACAGTGCGCTCACTGATAAAACCCTGGGCCTCTCCTCGAGCTGTAAGCCCCAAATCTTTCTTTTTCAAAGCACTTTCTCCTTTGATTTTGAATATACTGTTGTTTTCAATCTTTCTTTGTTAAACAACTAACCAAACAGCATGGAAGCACTCCAACCGAGTAAGTGGTTATCGCTTTCGTTTACTGCTTTCATATTATAAACTTTATTGTGGGGCTGCTCACTGTAAGTCTCCTTTCATAAACTCATATCTACTGTGTAATAATAGTATAGATATTTTGAGTTTCCCCGGCAACTACGTCTAGAACTAGGTGACGCCGTTTCGTTTATTCGTAGAAATAGACGCCTAGATCCCCAATAGGAGCACCAGATACAATCTTCTCTTCGGCTGTCCTCCTTAGGAATTGTCAAGAAGCTCTACTCCCCAAGATGAATGTATTCTCCGTGAATGGCATCTTTGAGTTTCTTCCAAATTCTCGAACTTTCCTGACTTGATCTATTCCTTGTGGATAACTTGCCTTGAATGTCTCGGGGTTTGGGTACCCACTACGGTCATAATCTTGGACCTTAACTAAGGAACCCTCTTTAAAAGCTAAAAGTCGCTGGATAGTAAAGCTCGCACGTTTACCAGTGGTTTTTATCTTTAAAAGAGTTATCTCTCCTAATGGAAAGGAGACGATAGACCCACGGGCTTCTTAAAAGCATCGGCCTCCTCTTGGGCATTATACAAGGACCCACAGGCTTCCTAAAAGCAACCCCGCCTCCTCTTGGGCATTGTTCAAGGACCCTACGGCTTCTTAGAAGTATTCACAGCCTCCTCTTAGGCTTCGTATAATGATCTCTTCCTCCGGGAATGATAGCCTCCTCTTGGGCTTAGTACAAGGACCCGTCGGCTTCTTAAAAGTTTCCAGCCTCCTCTTGGGCTTCGTATAAATTATCCCGACGACCTCCTAGAGGTATAGGAACAGAACTTAGTCATCTGCATAGAACAGTTCTTTCATAGAGTCTACTACTGTTTCTCAAAGCATGGTACAAAAGATGAACTCTAGACTTGGACAGTCTAATCTCCTTGAGTCTCAAAGACATTCTCAAGCACCCCTTCGTTAAATAGGAAGGAAACCCGCAGACTCGGACAGTCTCAACACCCTTCGGATTTCCCGCTTCCTTAAAGAACAGGAATAACCCGAATCCTTGAATCAAATCCATGAGTACAGTGTTGCTCATATAAGAACTGATTTTCTCTGTAAAAATCAGTATACTGGACCTGTCACTCAAATGAAACAGTAACCATAGCCTCCCTCTTGGGCTTTGTACAATGATCCTCCCCAGTGGAGTCAAACAAAGTTTAGCCTCTCTCTCGGGCTTTGTACGAGACACATAAGAGACTCCCTCGTTGAGTCAATTACCCCTTTCGCCTCCATCTCGGGCTTTATACGAGATACAAAAAGGTTCTTATTGAGCCAAACGAACAACAGCCTCCATCTCGGGCTTCGTACGAGATACAAAAAACTCTCTTGTTGAGTTAAATAGCCTCCATCTCGGGCTTTATACGAGATACCAAAAGATTCCCTCGTTGAGTCAAAAACTTTTAGCCTCTCTCTCGGGCTTTGTACGGGACACAAAATAGCCTCCTCTTAGGCTTTGTATAATGATTTTCCTAGCGGAAATTAGCCTCATCTTAGGCTTTGTATAAGAAAACCATTGGTTGATCCGATCAACCTTTTAGCATCAAAGTTGTGCCTCGTTCACAGTACACAAACATCAACAACTTCTTTCCCTTCATCTAATCGCTGTAAGCGGCAAGCCTCTGGATCATCTATATCCACGCCATTGTCCCTCTTTTAGCATGAGAAATTCCCAAGGAAAGATGGCATTGCTCTACACTGAGTTAAAGTCTTCTCCTTCAGGTTAAAACCCTTTCTTCGGAAATTATGGCATTGCTCGGATCCGCGTATCCCAGTTAAAGTAATTCTCCTTCTCCCCTCTTTAGAGATGACAAATTCTCTCTAAAGCCGAGGTCTTTCAGCTTCACGTCTTGGGCTTTGAACAAGACACAAATAGACCTTTTAGCTTCACATCTTGGGCTTTGAACAAGATACAAACCACCTTTCGCTTCACGTCTTGGGCTTTGAACAAGACACCAAAACACCCTTTTCCTCCCATAGAATAGGAGGAACTACGAACGCTCTGATTTCCCTGTTTCGGTAAACGGGAATACGTAGGCATAAGATTGAAAGAAAAATCTTAGCGAGCACAATCAACAAAAAAACCAAATCCCATATCTCCATCAATCAAAAAGCAGTAATTCAAAAGCATCAGTCCTAACATCCTAATCCTTGTTCCCCGCCAGAAACCTTCTATCTAGATAAAACAGTATTGGCGAAAATACAAATAACCAGTACAAGGCCCCCCCACATTGTAGCATTTGTAACCTAACAGACCGCTGTTTAAATTCAGTATGCAAGCAAGGTTAATTGGAGACATCTATTTCCCTTCCTTATTCAGCTCACAATAGGATAAAAAATGAATCGACCTATAGTTTTAAGCTCAAACCGCAGAGAGCGACCAAAGCTTAAGAACCGCGTCCAAAATCGCTCGCTACAGCAGGGTGCAGACTGTAAAGTGTGTCATCCATAGTATGCTTATCTCAACTCTCATGATTTATTCCTGGCCTGTCAGTCTCATCAAAGAGATGGAAAATTGTTTGAGAAACTTTATATGGAGTGCAGATATAAGCATGAGGAAGCTGCTAATAGTAGCTTGGCACAAGGTTTGTAAACCTTTATCTGAGGGAGGACTTAGTATCAAAATAATTTCAAGAATCAACGAAGTAACTAACCTCAAGCTTTGCTGGGATCTTTCTAATTCCTCACACCATGGGCCTATCTTTTCAGGCTTAGAGTCTTGAGGCACAACAAACCCATCAACTACCATATATCTTCATCCATTTGGTCGGGTATCAAAAGTAAATTCCAAACTGTGAAAGAAAACTCCATTTGTATTATAGGTGATGGAAAAACTATAAGCTTTTGGAAAGATGCTTGGTGTGGAGAACCATTAGTGGATTAGCTCCAAATTCCTCTTCTTGTTCAACCAAACCTTAAAGCAAAAGCAGCGGATTTCATACATAATTTCAGGTGGAAGATTCCCACTGATTTATTCAGTCAATATCCTAACTTAAGGGAAATTCTTCAGCAGACTAATATCCCTCTTTCTCCTAGACCTAATGAGTTTAGATGTACACATTCAAATGATGATTCTTTTAGCCTCAAGGATGCCTATAGCTTTATCAGTCATGCATGGGAAAATTTTCATTGAGCAAAACAAATTTGGTGTAATAGCATATCTCCATCAAAATCTCTCTTTGTGTGGAAACTTATCAACTCAAAGATACCTACAGATGATATCCTTGCCAATAGAGGATTTCATTTGCTTTCCTCTGTTTGTGTTCTTTGTGATGGTCAAGGTGAAACAATTAAGCACCACGTCATGTGTTACAAATTCGCTCAAAATTTATGGAGCTGGTTAGCTGGAAAAACTCAACATTCATTTCAGTTTAATCTTGTAAATATTTGGGATGTTTGCAGTAAAGCTTGGTCTAAGCAGTGTGAAGAGGTAATTATCTCCGCAATCATTAACATCCTCAACATTATTTGGTTCTGCAGAAACCAGAAAAAATTCCACAACAAAACTATTCATTGGAAGATTGCTTTGAACATGGTGATAACAAATGTTAATATTACGGGCAATCACACAAAGGCTACAACTTCTTCTATAAGAGATTTTTCAGTCCTGAAAGCTTTAAGGGTCTCTTCTCATCCTCCTAAAGCTCCAAGAATTATTGAAGTCATTTGAAATCCTCCTATTTGCGATTGGGTCAAGGGTAAAACGGATGGAACCGCCCTTGGTGTCCCGGGTCATGCTGCCTGAGGAGGCATTTTTCAAGGATCACTCCACAAACCTTCTTGGCTGCTTTGCGGAAAGTCTTGGTAACACGTTTGCTTTAAATGCATAGTTCATTGGAGTCATGAGAGCAATCGAAATAGCAGTGGAGAAAGATTGGAAATTCCTTTGCGTAGAAATTAACTCAAAGCTTCTCAGCCAAGCCTTCACTAATTTAAACATTGTCTCATGGCAGCTTAAAAACAGATGGCTAAACTGTATATATAAAACTAACAACATGTTGTTTATTCAATCACACGTCTTTAGGCAAGGGAACTATTGTGCAGACAAACTAGCTTCATTATACCCACCCATTCAAGGCTTTGTTTGGTAGAATGAAACTTTTGTGTCTGTTTTTGACGACATGGTTCGCAATAGACTAGGTCTTTCTTATTTTCGCTTTCGTTAATTATGAGGGTTTTGGTCTTTGCCCCCCTCCCCCTTTCGTTAATTATGAGGGTTTTGGTCTTTGCCCCCGCCCCCACCCACATCATAAATTATCGCGATTAATATTATTTAATAATAAATAACACATTTTTTTTTTATTTCATATATATATATATATATATATATATATAGGGACATGATCATTTGACACCGGTGTCAAAATATTAACTTTGACACCAAATCCTAACCGTTTATTATTATTAATTTAAATGTTAAGATATATTAATTTAAAACTAACACATGAGTTTTTTAAGGGAATTTATCTTAGCCATTGAATAAATAATAATAAAAGGTTAGAATTTGGTGTCAAAGTTAATATTTTGACACCGGTGTCAAATGATCCCCTCCCATATATATATATAATTTGAGAATAAATCTTTCTTAATAATCGTATAATGTTTTTTTTTTGGTCAAGATCATATAATGTTTTCTAATATGCAAAATTTAATCACTAGCTCTAAGTAACACAATTAGAGTTATTTATTATTTTCAACCTCAATTAAAATTTATAAGATTATTTTTATAAATGATTTAATTTTTTTGATATTGTAGACTAATGACTATGATTTTATTCATCATATTCAAATCTCCACCCGTACAATTTTAGATGTATTTTTAGGAGCTTTCTTAATGCACCACCCAAGTTTCTTAGGCACCACGTGAAATTATTTTTTTGCCCCTATATTCTGGATGTGCACATCCGGACGCACCAAATTTTTAAAAAACGCTGAAGTGTTCCGGATATGCATATCCGGAAACAATTCTGATGTGCACATCAGGAAATATTTCTTATTAGTTCGCGCCAGACGTTCTTCCCCCCTCATTATTCACCTTTCCATTTCCACTCCTTCTCAAACTCTCTCAAACTCTCAAATTTTCAATCACCACAAATCTCAATTTTTTCCACTCGAGTTCGGCGCAGAGCAACTACTACAACGATCAACACACTCCAAATCCTCCGTATCACATTTTAATCGGTAAGTTTTCAAATTTTAGAGTTTCTGAGTAATTTTTGAGTAATCGATTTAGAGTAGACATTTAGGTGTAGAAATTGTTAGGTTGTATGAATAACATAGGTTAGAGACAATGTAGGTCATTTTTACTGCTTCAAACGGACGATCAGGGCATAAAAATGCCCTTTTGGTTGTTACAGTGGCCATGAGTGCCGTTTTTAAACTTCAAAATACGTACCGGATGTACAGATCCAGAAATATTGAAACGTTTAGTGTTTCCAGATGTGCACATCCGGAAATACCTAACGTTTAAAATTCTGAATCCTTTCGGATGAGCACATCCAGAAGACTATTTTTTTTCCTTTTTTAATTTTGCTTGTTTGTTTGTTTTTGTTTAATTATTTTTAAACAAAATTTAATTTATTTATTATGCTTTGCAGATTAGATGGCTGGCAGAGACGATCGTACCATACATGGACGGACAACTCAGCACGCATCTGTCCGACGTGAGCGGATGCAGTCTACAGCCGAGGCTTCCGACGCAGAGGGAGTTGGGGTAGCCCCTACAACTGAGGGACATCCTACACCACAGCCATCCACATCTCGGAGGCGTCGGGATTCTACTGCTAGTTCATCAGGGTCCCAGCCCGCACGCAGGCGTCATCGGGAGACTACAGCTCCATCAGCTGCTCTTCCTCGTTCCCCTGTTGTTGTTCCTGTTCCAGAGGGTGATCACCCAACACATGAGGGTGTTGACGATGATGACGATTTCGATGAGCTGGGCGGTTACCCCGGGGGACCGTCTAATATGTCCCTACTCGCGGGGTACTCTGAGCATACTGCCAGATTTGTCTGGCTAGGACAGGTAACCTTTCTCGGTTTATTTATAGAATTGTATTCGTTGAAAATATGTTCATTTGTAACATTGTTTTATTTGGAAATTTTCAGGATAAGGATTCACAGAAGTTCTATAACCATGGGGGCAAGGTTATGGACACGATTGAGATGCTGCCTACAGCTGAGTGGTTCACGTCTGCACTTGCGGAGTCTGGTCTTGGAGGCCTGTCTAGGATTGGGTATTCCCAGATCCAGTACGGTATCCTGATGGCATTTGTTGAGAGATGGCACCCTGAGACATCCTCATTCCATCTACCGTACGGCGAGATCACGATCACGCTAGACGACATCTCGTGCCTCTTACATCTACCGATCACGGGTACCCTTCTGAGTCACAGTAGGATGACGAAGGAGGACGACATAGAGTTGTTGGTTACAGAGCTTGGGGCTAGCCCAGAGAAGGCACATGCGGAGGTGCACCAGTTGAGGGGCGCACACGTCCGGTTCTCATTTTTGATGGATAGATTTACTGAGGCGCTTGCAGAGGCAGGACGGGCAGATGGTGATCCAGCTGAGGTGGCGATCCACATGACGCGTACCCTAAGGTGCTACTACTTGTTTTTGCTAGGCACGCAGGTGTTTGTGGACACCAGCGCCTATTATGTTGATATCGTCTACCTCAGGTACCTTTCGGATCAGACAGAGATCCATCGGTCCAACTGGGGGCTGCTGCGCTGACATTCACCTATTCCAGGCTCTCTGATGGTTGCCGCTGGGCAGCCAAGACTGTGGCAGGCAGCTGTACGCTATACGTGGTAACAATCTAATATTCTAAGTGATTTTTTCATTTCTTTTCTTTCTGTATTCATTATAATGTTTGACACCCATGTTATGTTTTCCATTTCAGGCGTGGATTTTACAGCACTTTCCCTATATTACTGGTTGGGGGAGTGCCCAGGGGTACACTGAGGATATGCCACGTGCTGCTGTATTTGTCCTGCTCAGAGGGAACCAGGCGCCGGACCCCTTCAGAGTGTATCTAGATCGGATGACTGCTGAGGACGTTTTGTATTGCCCCTATGCCGCTCACCGTGTGACGCGTCCGTTCGATGAGGTTTGTTTGTTCTCAGGATGGTTGGCATGCAGTTCGACCGTTACTGCCCGATACCTACCAGAGCGCGTCTTGCGTCAGTTCGGTTACACGCAGACGATCCCCAGGATGCCTCATGAGTCTGCTCCTCTAGGCTTGACCCGCAGGCAGATAGATGAGCTATATATGTTGACTACCAGTCCCACTTGGTACCGGAGGAGGCTCGGGCGACCAGAGCGGAGACAGACTGGAGTGTTGCTGCCGGGTACATCGTGTGGTTCTACACCGTCTCACACCCATGCATGGTGCCCACTGCTGAGGGATCGCCACCCAGACCTGCTCATCAGGAGATATTAGAGGAGCGACAGTCTCAGCTGGACCACACTCAGGATGTCCTACCACGCTGTCGTGAGATAGAGCAGATAGCGCGGCAGGCCATTGCGGACGGTCACCTCCCTGAGGGCTCTGGTGCCAGACTTGCCGTGGACAGGATTATTGCGATTGCTCAGGGGGCACTTCAGTACCGCAGACATCGATCCAGGATGGCGGGTAGGGGCAGAGGGGGCAGAGGAGCAGGGGAGCCAGGAGAGATCCTTCGCCATACGCAGTAGTTTTTTGTTTGATGTATTATATTTATATTAGATGTATGCACTGTATTTTGACAGAGATTTATTTTATATATATATATATATATATATATATATATATATATATATATATATATATATATATATATATATATATATATCATTTTATTTTATATATGGATGTTGTCAAATGTATATTAAATTGCGACGATTTATTAACATATGCGACCAAGCAAAAAAACCGATTTTTTAAAAAAAAATAATGTTCTGTCTTTTTTCGGATCTGCAGATCAGGAATGTTTCCGGATGTGCACTTTCGGAAAGAATCAGAGTTTTTAAAAAAATTAATGCGTCCGGATGTGCACATCTGAAATCAAGGGGCAAAACCGAAAATTCAGATGGTGCTTAAGAAACAAGGGTGGTGTGATAAGAAATGCCCTATTTTTATAGCCATCAATTAAATCAACAACCATCAAAATATAATTTTAATTTTTAAAATCATAACTGATAGTGATACTGTAGTATAAATAAATATGGTGAAACGCGTGGTGCTCACGTATATATTTTTACTATATAATGAAATGATTCAAAAAAATCTCCATAGCTTGAAACCCTAAAAATCATAATTGTTTTTTGTGGCGGTTACTTGTTCAATGGGTACCGAAATTCCGCCATTGAAGAAGAAACTTGACTATCTTTCACTCGTATCCAAGGTATGTACAGAATTGGAATCTCACACCGGAACTGGCGACAAGGTTCTCGCCGAGTTCATCACCGATTTAGGTCATTCCTCCGACTCTGTTGAAGAATTCGATTCCAAATTGAAAGAAAACGGTGCCGAGATGCCCGATTATTTTGTTCGAACTCTTCTCACCATAATCCATGCTATTCTTCCTCCTAAACCTAAGAAGGAGAAAGATACGATGCGAGATGAAAAAGATAGAGAGTCGAGGCGTGGTTCTGGTGAACCTGAGTTGTACAGGGTTTACAAAGGAAGAATTTCACGGGTGATGGATACTGGGTGTTTTGTTCAGTTGGATGATTTTGGAGGGAAGGAGGGTTTGCTTCATCTTTCTCAGATTGTTAATGCTAAGGAAGCTGTTCAAAGAGATCAGCAGGTTTATGTGAAGGTGATTTCTGTTTCTGGTTCCAAGTTGAGTCTATCCATGAGGGATGTTGATCAGCATTCTGGGAAGGATCTTCTTCCTTTGAACAAGAGCTCGGAGGGGGACGCTTTTAGGACAAATCCACAAGATTCCAAGGATGGGGCGGTGGCTAGGACTGGGCTTTCTGGGATTGGGATTGTGGAGGAGGGGGAGGATGTTGGGTTTTCACGTAGGCTGGTGAAGAGAATGAGTTCTCCTGAGATATGGGAAGCTAAACAGTTGATTGCTTCGGGAGTTTTGAATGTTTCGGAGTATCCGACTTATGATAATGAGGGAGATGGAGTGATGTACAAAGAGGAAGGTGCTGAACAAGAGCTTGAGATTGAGATGAATGACGATGAACCCGTCTTTTTGAAAGGGCAGAGCAGGTATTCAATGGATGTGTCTCCTGTTAAGATATTTAAGAATCCGGAAGGTTCTTTGGGTCGCGCTGCTGCACTTCAGTCTGCGCTTATAAAGGAGCGGAGGGAAGTAAGAGGCCAGCAGCAGCGTACCATGCTCGATTCAATTCCAAAAGATCTCAATCGTCCTTGGGAAGACCCTATGCCAGAGTTAGGTGAAAGGCATTTTGCTCAAGAGTTCAGGGGTGTTGGTTTCTCGGCCTATGAGATGCCAGAATGGAAGAAGGATGCCTATGGGAAAACCGTTACTTTTGGGCAAAGGTCAAAGCTTTCTATTCAGGAACAGAGGCAGAGTTTGCCAATTTACAAGTTAAAGAAAGAATTGATTCAGGCTGTCCATGATAATCAGGTCTTGGTTGTCATTGGTGAAACCGGTTCTGGTAAGACTACTCAGGTCACACAGTATCTTGCTGAAGCGGGTTACACCACAAGAGGTAAAATTGGGTGTACTCAACCCCGTAGGGTGGCTGCATCGTCAGTTGCAAAGAGAGTTGCTGAAGAGTTTGGGTGTAGATTAGGAGAGGAAGTTGGTTATGCCATTCGGTTTGAGGATTGCACTGGACCTGATACTGTAATCAAGTACATGACCGATGGTATGCTTCTTAAGGAAGTATTGGTTGACGGGGAACTGTCACAGTATTCGGTTATAATGCTTGATGAAGCCCATGAGAGAACAATTTACACAGATGTGCTTTTCGGATTGCTGAAGCAGCTGGTGAAGCGTAGACCTGAGTTGCGGTTGATTGTCACATCTGCTACTCTTGACGCAGAGAAATTTTCAGGATATTTCCTTAACTGTAACATCTTCACAGTTCCTGGAAGAACTTTTCCTGTAGAGATACTTTATACCAAACAACCAGAAAGTGATTACATGGATGCATCTTTGATCACTGTCCTACAGATTCACTTGACAGAACCTGAAGGAGACATTCTTCTTTTCTTAACTGGTCAGGAGGAGATTGATTTTGCTTGTCAGTCTCTCTACGAGAGAATGAAGGGATTGGGTAAGAATGTTCCGGAGCTGATCATTTTACCTGTTTATAGTGCCCTTCCTAGTGAAATGCAGTCTAGGATATTCGATCCCGCACCTCCTGGAAAAAGAAAAGTGGTTGTGGCTACAAACATTGCTGAAGCTTCCTTGACTATTGATGGGATATTTTATGTTATTGATCCGGGATTCGCTAAGCAAAATGTTTATAACCCGAAGCTAGGTCTTGATTCCTTGGTGATAACTCCAATATCACAAGCCTCAGCCAAACAAAGAGCTGGACGTGCAGGGCGTACTGGGCCTGGAAAGTGCTACCGCCTTTATACTGAGAGTGCATATAGGAACGAGATGTCTCCTACTTCTGTTCCAGAGATTCAAAGGATGAATCTGGGCATGACTACTCTTAGCATGAAAGCCATGGGCATAAATGATCTTCTGTCATTTGATTTTATGGATCCTCCATCACCCGAAGCACTTATTTCTGCTATGGAGCAGCTATACAGTCTTGGAGCATTGGATGAAGAGGGTCTTCTAACCAAATTGGGGAGGAAAATGGCTGAATTTCCTATGGAGCCACCACTGTCCAAGATGCTACTTGCCAGTGTAGACCTCGGATGCAGTGATGAGATTTTGACCATAATTGCCATGATCCAGACTGGCAATATTTTTTACAGGCCCAGGGAGAAACAGGCCCAAGCAGATCAGAAAAGGGCAAGGTTTTTCCAGCCAGAGGGTGACCATCTTACACTACTTGCTGTTTTTGAATCCTGGAAAAATAAAAACTTTTCTGGACCCTGGTGTATTGAGAATTTTGTTCAATCTCGGTCGTTGAGAAGAGCCCAGGATGTAAGGAAACAACTTCTCACCATCATGGATAAGTAAGATATCTATCTATTTATAATAGCATCTTCTATTATTTTTCCTGCATTGGTTTCTATTTTCTGTTCTCTGCATTTTACTTTTATTTTTTCCTCAGAAGCAACCTTAGTTCTAAACTGAAATGTTCATTTTATTTTTTCTTTATCTATTACTAATATCTTCTACAACACTGTGATGCTCATTAGTAAGAAGAACTAGTGCGTTTTTTTCCTCAAGCATCACTTTGGTGTTATTTACACGAAATTTGTAGATGTATCAGTATCAGATTAGTGGAGTTGTTTGGATATTAAAGACATACTTCATTTCCAAAAGCTGTGTTTTATTACTAAGCTATAAGAAAGGAACATATTGCATGACATAGTTCCACAGAACCTATATTATAACTATTACTATTTTATCTTTTTTGAGCATAAATATTATTCTCCCTACCCCATTTAGATTTTAGATATATGGTCTTCCAATTTCATGACGTATTCTTAAGCATCCATCATCAAGTGTCTTCTATTTTGTTTGAAAGATATGTCTTCTATGCTTTTTGTTTGTTTTCTTAGTCCTTTCGGTTTTATGGATTTATGGATTTATGATGACATTAGTCTTGTGAAGTATTAGTCAAATTAAATTGTATTCTAAATCATTTACACTGATATTCAGGTACAAATTGGATATTGTGAGTGCTGGAAAAGACTTCACCAAGATCAGGAAGGCTATCACTGCAGGCTTCTTTTTTGATGCAGCTAGAAAGGACCCACAGGAAGGTTACAGAACACTTGTTGGGAATCGGCCTGTATATATCCATCCAAGTTCAGCTTCGTTCCAGAGGCAGCCAGACTGGGTCATATACCATGAGCTTGTAATGACAACTAAGGAATATATGCGTGAGGTCACAGTCATAGACCCCAAGTGGCTTGTTGAATTGGCTCCTAGATTCTTTAAAGTGGCAGATCCCACAAAGATGAGCAAACGGAAGCGTCAAGAGCGTATTGAACCACTCTATGATCGATACAATGAGCCAAATTCATGGCGTTTGAGTAAACGTCGTGCATGATATGCTCTATCTGTTTCAATTGATGCAAGGTTGTGGATACAGTTTATGTTGGATTTAGTTTTACTTGAGTCTGAAAGGTATTTCTTGTATATTGTGTAAGGAGAATGTAAATATATATATAAATAGGTATGAGCCTCCTGATCAATCCCAACAATTATGTAGAGGTTTAACTAAGAAAGGAAAGATTAAATCAATACAATTAAAACAGAATCACATAGTATAGTTCCAATATCTCAACAGTTTTAAATGTAAATTTTCTCCGTGTTTTTATGAATTATATTTGTGTATATTGTTTTTGCTTGTCTTCTTTATTTATCTCTGAGCTTAGTTCAAGATGATTCTCTTGGACAATGAGCTGGCCCGTTGAATTATATGTCTTATCAACTAATCAAGCTATTATCCTGTTTGTTTAGTTTTTTAGTAAATTAGTTTCCATAATAATTTCCAGTTTATTTGTATCACGTGTTAGTTGGTGGCATCAATGATAGAGCCAATAACAACAGTAGAATGGCACACTATACTTGTGGCAAGAATTGTATGGTGATGACCTAAATCCCTGTCAAGATAGTTTGTTAATTTGTTAGGCATTGTATTGTGCAAATTCAGTGTTAATTAACGTTTGACCCAAGTGAATGGAAACTATGCTTCTTTGTGATTTTGTTAGAATTCACTGCTTTGGAGTTTGCAGAGTTGCGTTCGATTGAAGTAATCTTTGATGCAGTTGATAGCAACTCAATTTATAGCAGTTTGGAAGGTAATTTTGTTTTTCACATTCTCTTATGCGTCCCCGTAGTGATCAAGTATCATTTATTTTCCACTTTTTTGGGCACTATATTTGGGTCTATCTAGGAACTGACTCTACACATTTGAGGATGGAGTGAAAGTTAAAGTTTTAAGGTTGTATGAAATTTACCTCATTGTGTTTTGCTCTGGTGGATCTGTCATCTGGTTTTAAGTAGTAGTTCTGCTTGTTTTTGTAGGGTTTTTATGTCATTTCTACAATATCTTTGGATCTGATAAATATGCAAAGCATTACTCAGAGAACTAAATGTGATCACAGGAAAAATGAGAGCTTTCAGGGCTTGGATTATAGCTCCCTACTTGTGACAAAAGCATCATGTCTTAAAAGTTTTCACATGACATACTTTAGAAAAAAACTCTTGTTAAAAAACTGATTTGTTTTCTTTAACTTCACAAAGTTGCATCAAGACTACTATTTATCTGCATGATGTAAAATGATAAACTAGACATTATGACAATGCTTTAAATTAGAAATGGGGAATGATGTGTCCGGCAGAAACACCTGAAGGACAAGTTAGTATTTTTCTTTGCAAGCTTCTTATATTACTCGTTGTTTTATGAGGAACTCATCTTTCTCAGTGGTATTTATGGGTGTGATTGGGCTATTATTTAGGCCTGTGGACTAGTGAAGAACCTGGCCTTGATGGTTTACATAACAGTTGGTTCAGCAGCATATCCTATTCTGGAGTTTTTAGAGGAATGGGGTACAGAAAATTTTGAGGTGCTTGTGACTTCCTGCATAACATTAATTTTGTTTCTTTCTATACTGTTTTTGTGTAAATTTGCTTATTTTTCTCCATGTAGGAAATTTCTCCTGCTGTGATTCCCCAAGCTACAAAAATTTTCGTAAATGGTTGCTGGATGGGTATTCATCGGGACCCTGATATGCTGGTTAGAACATTGAGAAAGCTGAGACGTCGGGTAACTATTCATTTTACTTGTCTGATTTTGTTTTGATTCTTTTGACAGCCTAAAATATTGTGCGTGTTTGAAACTGTTGACAAATAGCTACCCTCTTAAAATAATGAGAACATCAATGTACATAAAGTCTTTTGAAGATGATATTGCAATTTTTGTTTGTATCCCTATGTAATCAGTACACAAATACTATTGTGTGCCTCAAGGGAATTTTTAGAAAATTTCTCCTGATGTTGGTTGAATGTGTTCCTATGTTTATGGTGTGAGTTTTATTTTAGAAAATTTTATGATAATGTATACTTATTTCATATTTTTAATGAAATCTAGTAATCATATATATTAAACATAGGGATATTGAGTTTTATTGTTCTGACCCCAAAACATCAGACATTTGAAACTACACAAGGATATTAAATTTGGTGTTCTGATTCAAAACTTCATACATTTGAGTAAAACACGCTATCATAAAAAATTTTGAATCATTTTCATTTACAATTTGCTTCTGCAACCTTGATGTCAGCTGTGAACATTGCTCTTACCGGTCTATGATCAGAAACTTTTGACTCATGCAGGTGTAGTTAGAATTGAAACTGAGTTTTGAGTTTTAGGATTGGAATGGGATTCATAAGAATTATGTGTTGTAAATAAAGGATGCAACGACATACTGTTGCCATACTGAGGAAATGGAGAAGCAATTGAATGATTCAATATTCAGTGATATTGAGACTGTTGTAGAATCAAGTTTCTGTTTTCATATTATGCCGTGTGTGCGCGCCTACGGCTATTGCCTTAAGTTTCTGTTTTGTGCAGAACAAAGTCTCTATAGTAATGACCAATTAACTTATACGACGAGAGAATAAAGTTTCTGTTCTGTTTTATGTTTAGATTACCATTTGATTTGATGTAATCCTTTGAATGTGTTGATGTTGGTTGAATGTGTTCCTATGTTTATGGTGTGTTTCAATTCTGATTTGCATCATTGTGATATTACTGTTTGGTTTTGGATAAGCTTTGTGGTAATGATGAGTGTCACCTTTTTTTGTAGATGTGATGGATGATGCAAAGAGATGTTGGAACTTAGATGATGCAAAGAGATTGTTGAATTGCCTCACCTGCTAATGTTTGAATTTGAATTTTCCAAAACAAAGGTGTAACCACAACTGAATGTTTTAGATAGATATAATTCCAGAAGTTTGGTTGAATAAATTCAAAACAAAAGTGTAACCACAACTGAATGTTTTAGATAGATATAATTTCAGAAGTTTGGTTGAATATGAATCGTATTGTTGAATGAAGTGTTCGTTCGATTTTGAATTCGTGGATTCATGAGTTATCCTATTATTGCTGCACTTGTTTTGAACATAAGCTTGAGTATTGAATTTGAATTTGAAGAACATAAATTGAATTAAAATCACATAAATAGGAACAAAAATTTATAAAATTGATTTTTAAAAAAATTGGTTTTAAAATTGATTTTTTTAATTTATAAAATTGGTTTTAAAACTGGTTTTTTTTAAAGAAAATAAAAAACTGATTTTGAAAGAAACCGGTCTAAAACTGGTTTTTAAAAAAATTGGTTTTTTTTTTTATGAGAAACCGGTTTGGAACTGAAACGATTCATTTGTAAATTAGTTTTAAAAAATTAAATCGGTTTTATAGAAACGGTTTTAAGATCCAAATCAAACCATAGATATGATTTAATTTAGTTTGGTTTATGATCCATGCACGTCTTAGCTTTAATATCCAATAATCTATAAATATGGTTTCATAAAGTTGTTAAACTCTTTTATTTAGTTCAACTTTCTTTACCATAAAGCAACACTTATATAAATCTGATGAAGAGTTTGAAAAGGCATCAATTATTGTTGTAATTTGACAAAAAATTGACCTTTAGATCTCATTATTTATGAGGAATATTATTTTATTATTATTTGCATCGGTTCCTGATGTAAGGTAATGGTGTATTATCGCATAACACTCCCCAAAGAAATACTAGTATTTAAATCAATTGAAAACAATGTGTACACTCTTAAATATTTCTTTAATTGCTTCACACTTAAACTTAAAATATGAATTTAGGCACTACATTATTTTACAAAAAAAACTCTATTTTTTGTTTAATGATAGAATAAAAAAATACACGTTTAATTGAAAAAAAAATCATTTTATAAGAAATAAAATGAAATATAAAAATATTGTAATAAAACTATAATCATAAATAAAAATTCTACATAAAAAACATTAAAAAATTATTAATTAAAGACTCTAAATACATAGGATTTGTCAATAGTTTTTTTAATTCCTTTTTATTCATTAATTTTTCAATTTAATAATTTGTCTTGATTTTTTTCAACATTCATAATATCACACAAAATATTCACCTGAGATAATAATTCACTTTTATTGCGAGTAGTGCTATTTTTTCTACCAAACATTAATTAAATAACACATGACAACTGTCATACATTTTCTTTTCACACAAATAATAAAAAATTCCAACTTGATGATAAATTAATACTGTAATAGATTTCTTTTTTTATTATTAACAGAATGATTACAGATCTCATAATCAGTGTCTAAAGTTTAAACAAAAAATTACTACATTAACATTAATTTAATTTCTCAGTAAACAAAACATTTACACACAAAAACAACGGTTAAAGTAGTAAACATGAAAAAATGCTACATACACAAACCGACACAAATGTTTCATTGAGATTTGGTTTCTTTGAAACCAAGCTTTTCTTCCTCACTCATCCAAATCTACTTCACTGATTCACCAAAAATGGGTTCAGTTTCTCTGAAAATCGGTGATGGAACAGCAAGATTCAAAAGAGCATCACTTTGTTCTTCAGCTGTTAACATCCTCATGATTTTCTGTGTCATCACAACCAATCTCTTTGCTCTCTATGCTTTCACTTCATCTTCTTCCTCAAAAAACAACACCAACAACAACAACAACGTTATTCACAACAAGAACATCTCTCTTGTCTCAGAACAAGTCTCACTCATACTCAGAGAGATTGATTTGTCTCAAAAGAAACTAGCCCAGATGGAAAAACAGCTTCTTGGTTATGAAAGATTTGATCTTTCAAGACCCAACATTGCAAATGAGCTGAAAATCTTCCTCCAAAGCCATCAACTTCCTCTAGGTAAAGATTCAAGAACTGGGATCACTGAAATGGTTTCATCTGTTGGTCATTCTTGTGAGAAAAATTCAGACTTGCTGTCACAGTTCATGAGATACAAACTCTCTGGAACTTGTCCTGATGATTGGAGTTTAGCTCAGAAACTGATCTTGAAAGGGTGTGAGCCATTACCAAGAAGAAGGTGTTTTTCTAAAACTGTTTCAAAATTAGGGTTTTTTCCTTTACCTGTTTCTCTTTGGAAGCCTCTTGGTAATAACACTTTTAATTGGAGTGGTTTGAATTGCAAGAGTTTTGAGTGTTTGAAAGGTAAGAAATTGAGTAGAGATTGTGTTAATTGTTTTGATTTGGTGAATGATGGGAATGAGAATCAAAGGTTTTTGAAGGGTAAGAGTAAAAATGATTTTTTGATTGATGATGTTTTAGGTTTAGGAAATGGTGGAATTAGAGTAGGGTTTGATATTGGTGGTGGTTCTGGTTCTTTTGCTGCTAGAATGTTTGATAGAAATGTGACTGTGATTACCAATACTCTTAATGTTGATGCACCATTTAGTGAATTCATTGCTGCAAGAGGACTTTTTCCGATTTACTTGAGCTTAGATCATAGGTTTCCGTTTTACGACAACGTGTTTGATTTGATTCATGCTTCGAATGCGCTGGATGTTGGTGGAGGAAAGACGGAGAAGTTGGAGTTTTTGATGTTTGATATTGATCGAGTTTTGAGAGCCGGTGGTTTGTTTTGGCTTGATAATTTCTTTTGTGATAGTGAAGAGAAGAAACAAACTCTAACAAGGTTGATTGAAAGGTTTGGTTATAAGAAATTGAAATGGGTTGTGGGCGAAAAGGTTGATAGTTTTGGATCGGGTAAACCCGTAGTCGTGTTATCTGCGGTCCTTCAGAAACCGGTTAGATCGGGTTAAAGTTTTAGGAGCTTATAGCTTATACAACAAATGTAGCAAGAAGTGAGAATATTATTGATTCTGTTATGTCTCTTTCGCGCAAAATTTGTGCGAACTGAATTGTTTTGAACATCGTTGTTGTCATCAAATCTCATAAGATAAGATATGGATTGTGTACCAGAAGTGTTTGCTTACCAAAAGTAGAGCAACATTTTGAGGTGATATATACTATCATTTTAAGTTATGTTATGTATTTGAGTTCTAGATTTGTTTTGTAATTGATAAGTTGTTGGAAAATGGAAAGAAAATGATGAATTAGTTCATTTTGAAGCATATGGAGTCAACTTTAGACTCTTTCAAATTTTCGATTTTTACTTTCTTTGACTTTGACCTACCAAAACTGAGATAAACAACTATATTTCGTAATTCATGCTTGGATCGGAGTACTTTCGCTTCTGAGACTATTTGAAAGAGTTTATGAGAACAAATTATGACATTGTCCATGAATTGATTTCAGCTTATTTTCTGAAGTTCTTAAGAATAGCTTATTTTCAACCATATTATTGATTACACTCAGTGGCCAGAATTTGCTTAAATTCTCATTGAATGTGGAGACTACTTTTATTCACAAGGATATTGGGCATTCACCTTAAAATGAACTGCTAAATTTCATAAGCTGGTTTAGTGCATGTTCAGATTCACCAAAAATTTGAAAAAATTACGGAAAATAATATTCTTACTTTTCTACTTTTTAATTTCTAATAATCTCAAAAACATGATTTATTTATTTATGTTGAAAACAATAATATAAGATAAAATAAAATCAATACTCAATTTCTAATATAAAAATTTTATATTTAACTTCCAACTTAAGTCTTAGAGCACAAATAAATTTATAGGGTTATTTGCGGAGAGAACTTGCTATTAAATGAGGATAGTAATCGTTTGGCATTGAATTCAATCGAATGAGTGAGATTGAGTTGGAGTGTAGTGCAGTGGATCCAAAAGCATTAACTCATATTTGTTGGTTTGTTACCCTAATAATTCTTCATCACACCTACTAATTTGTCTTGGTTCATTAGGATAGAGAATTTGGTTGCTTAATCACTAAGATATTTAATTGATTATAACAAATTCCATATGACTTGCATGGTGAACCCTTTTCTATTGCACTTGCACTACTGGCTCCTTTCTCGAACTCCAAGCAATTGGTGCACCACCTAGCATAAACACATAGTCAGTTGTGGATTTTCTATCCTCAGCATCACTACACCAACTTGCTTGCCTTTGGGTAGATGCATGCCTTTCAACATACTTCTCACCATATTCATGATGGTTCTATTCTTCCTTTCTGCAGTTTAATTCTACTGTGGAGTGTAGGGTGGCACCACCTCATGCACAATCTTTTCTTTCTCACATAATGCATCAAAATATTTCGACACATTCCACCACCATCAGTCCTCGGAATCTTTAGCTTTCGACCACTTTGTATTTCGACCATAGATTTAAATTTGGAAAATACCTCGATCATTTCATTTTTCTTCTTGATCAGGTAAGTCCACAGTTTTCGATTGAAATCGTCTATGAAAGTGACAAAGTATCTATTACCTCCAATCGAATCCACCTGGATAGGACCACATACATCAGAGTATATGACTTCAAGAATTGCATTCGACTTGCTTCCTGCATCCTTGCTGAAGCTGTTATTGTGATGCTTCGCCTGCACACATTCTTCACATACTTCGTTTGGGATGTTGATTTCTGGTAATCCTGAAACCATATTTCCTCTCTTCAAATCTCGGATGTCTTTGAAATTGAGATGGTCAAGTATATAATGTCATATCATTTTATCTCTGCTGGCTGCAGTTGCAAGACATTTATGCTCCATCACATTAAGTTCAATCTTGAAGGTTCTATTATGAGACATTGATGTCTTCAAGATTAACCTACCACCTGAGTCGAGAACTCTCATCATCTTGTCTTCAATCGACACCTTATAATTCTTTTCGACCAGCTGCCCTATGCTGAGAAAATTAATCTTCATGCCTGGTATGTACAATACATTGGAAATTACTGACCTCTTGCCATCTTTTCTCATAATTAGAACATCACCAATACCTTCAGCTACTAGAGTATTGTCATTTGCAAATTTCACCATGTTCTTCATTGAGGATTTTATGCTGACAAACCAATCTTTTCTACCAGTCATGTGTGATGAGTATCCTGAGTCCAAGTACCATTGGTCCTAAAATCTTTCTTCATCTCTTGTTTTAACCATCAACAACATCTCTTTTTCTTCATGTTTTGCCAGCTTTGAATCAGTTTTTTTTATTCTTCTGCTTTTTAGAACAATCACTAAAATAATGATCATACTTCTGACAATTGTAACACTAAAATTTTAGGAGTTTATAGCTTATACAACAAATGTAGCAAGAAGTGAGAATATTATTGATTCTATTATGTCTCTTTCGCGCAAAATTTGTGCGAATGGAATTGTTTTGAACATCGTTGTCGTCATCAAATCTCATAAGATGTAGATTGTGTACAAGAACTGTTAACGAGTCAAAAATACAACCAATTAACAAACAGATTTCACCAAATATGAATCCAATGTTCAATGGACTCGAACAGCCCGCTGAGCTCAATATGCATCGCCACAACCTTTATTATGATTCACAACCGACATTTGCTCGATCAATGACGTAGATAGTCGGACCTTCGATATGCGATTGTCGTCATTGATCACCACCATCTTGACTCTGATGTTGTGTTGAGTTCTGATTGGGCGTCGGACCGCCGCCTCCGTGGCTCTAGCATCTTCCAATGACAATCTTGTTGTTTTTGAACTTTTTAATTTTCAAAAATTTTAAAATATTTTTTTCATCACTCAAAGTTTTAAGGAATATTTATAAAACTCAAAAATAGAAATTTTATGTTAAGATCAATAATAAAAAAATGTGAACAACAAGGTCTTGAGAGTGTGCTCTTCTCAAGGTCTCATGTTCGAATTCTACTAGGTACAATCAATTCTTCTGTGGGTCAATCCATACGAAGCTTTCCTCCTACTTTAAACGGGACTCCTGCTAGTGGACGATGGGATTGGTCTCTCTTAAATTAGTCGGTTGCAAGGTCGGATACCAAGATTTCAAAAAAATAAAATTATTTTTATATTATAATAAGAGTGAAAATATATTAATATTTTATTATTATTATTATTATTTATTTATTTGAAAATTAAATATTATATTTATTTATAAATATATAAGTATATATATATAGATATACTCCACTACACAAAATTCCTGACTCCGTCCGTACAAACAAATATAGTTAATATTAGACTATCTGCGGAGAGAAGATGGCATTAGATGAAGATTGTAATCTTTTGGCCTTGAATTCAGTCCAACGACTGATATTGAGTTGGAGTGTAGTGGTGCAGTGGATCCAAGAGCATTAACACATATTTGTCGGGTGTTACGAATGCAAGAAACTTGTGATGGTGCGATGACAACTTTTGATAGTTAGTGTCATGTGATTTGAAGCCCATGCATTAACAATTCAAGTTCCTTTACACGTCATTCTTTCGCTGAAATTTCCCTTCTACTGTCCACCATATTCACAAGAGTTTGGATCATATTCTGGTTTTTCCCTTTCGTTCGAGTGCTTTTGTTTCATGGTGTGGCCTACCCTTCAACATATGGATATCTGATAATTTGAAAATATCTCATGCTTTCACGCCCTTTCATATAGCAAAATGCTCAATATATACATAACGCAACTTTTGATTCATATGAGTATATCTTGAAACAATGGCATATTTTATCTCCTTAAACTATGCCTACAATAACTTAATCAAAAGTACAACAAATCACCTAAGTATTATATCTAATCAATATACAATACATAATATGACAACTATCAATACACTTAATGAAATATATTTTTGTTTCATATTATAATATGTAAATTTCAATGCTTTATGACTATCGATCATTTTCACAACCCTATGATTCTTCAAGATTCAAATCTTTTAAGTTTTTCGTATTTACTTTTCTTGTCCGAAATTATAAGACGTTTTGAATTTTTAACGCGAATTAAGAACATAATCAATGTTATATAAAAAGAGAAATTATAGATGACTATTCAAAATTTTCCTTTATTTATTATAGAAAAAAGAGAAACTTAAAGAATTGGAAGAAAAAATAATAATAAACGATAGAAGGTATATTGAAAAAATATCATTAATATTGCATTGGAATTGTAAAATAATTTATAATTTGAGACAATTTTTTTAACAAAATAACTTATAATTTACAATAGGGAAAATATTTAATAAATAAAAATTCATTGTTCAAAGTAAATGCATACTTCAATATGATAAAAGAAAGGGAATTTTTTAATATATGTTTTATATAGTCAAATATGTCAAAATACACACTACTACGGAAAACCCCTTTCACAACGGTTTGAAAAGGGGTACCATCACGCCTGACATACCGTTATTAAGTAGAGTGTCGTTGTAAGTTCGTTATTTCTACAACGGTCTGAAAACCGTTATTGAAAGGCAGGACGCGCGCCACATATCACAACGGTTATGCTAATAAACCTTTGTGATATATACACTTAGGTACTGGGTTCGAACCCATCAACAGCAAATTATGTAAAACATAAATTATCTTTGATCTCGGTTACAATAGATAACCATTGTTGAAAGTACCCATATTATCTTTGATCTCGGACCCAGAGTTTATCATATTAAATGTAAATTGCTTGTTTTTCATACACCTCACTAAAGAAATACAAGGATTCATTTTGATGAAGAAGTCTATAATCTGAAAATTAAACTATTCTTGAAAACGACCTTAAACAAACCATTGTTGTTTTCTAATTGCATTCGTCTCATCAAACATTTCACGCTCTTTTACATATATATTGTGGTTTATTGGTCTGACTCCTTCGATATATCGCTATCTTCGATTATAGTTAAATTTCCATAAGAACAAGACATTGTATAATCTGACTCATCATCATCACTTATCATCATAATTTTTATAATCGTAATTTTTACGATTATAAATGCTGATGGTAAGGCAGATTAACCAATAAATTGTTGTTAATAAAATTTAACTATAATGGAAGATAGTGATGCATCTAAGGAGTCAAATCATTATACCATAATCTATATATAAAAGAGCGTGAGATGAACGATGAGAGGCATGCAATTCGGAAACATTGATTCATATAAGTTGGTTTTCAAATACAACTTAGTTTGTAGATTATAAGTATCTATGTCAAATTAAATGAATGTATTTTAAGAGAGGGTTAGTGAAACAAACAATCTACATAGAATATAATAAACTCAAACAACATCATATACCAGAACCATATATTATAAACTCATACAATACGCTTGCTACCACCAGCATCATCACCATGTATCATCCCCTTAACCTGTAAGGAAACACAGCAAACTTCAACAATGAGCATCCTCAGTTGAAACCAAACCCTAAAACCATAATCCAAAGAAGTGTAAAGAGAGATCGAAAGAGATATATTATAAATTTCCAGGACGCACCTTTTAATGAAACTAATCGCGAAACAGAAATCAATTATGATGTTCATCTAGTTTGGGAAGCAATGGAAAAGAAATATAAGGAGGAAAAAACTTACACAAAAGCTTCATACTTCTTATATTTCTTTTCATTGTTTCTAAAACTATATGAAGTTTGCTGCCACTGTTGTTTCTTCATTTACTAACATCTTGTTTGTGAAGTTATGAAGAAGTACAAGGTGGATGAAGTTTCCATCATAGTTTCATGGTTCTTGTACTTTTTTCCATAGCTACACAAACATTATGTACCATAACCAAAGTGTCTTCTTTGTTAAAGTAGTGAAGACGAATCTGAAAAAATGAGAACAATCAACAAAAACAACATGCAACAAACGAGATAATGGGAAATATCTAACAATAGATGAAAGAAGAAGAATACCTTAATGTATGAAGCACAAGATTCACGACTAATGGTGAAGACGCAGAGAAAAAATGGGTTCTATGGTTTCGCTGTGAAGGCAACGACGCTACTGTCAATAAGTGAAAGTTAATTCGCTTATATATGGGTAAACCATTTCACAACGGTTAACAATACCAACCGTATAGATAAGTATTTATTTATTATAAATATATCACTACGGCTAACCAGGAGAACCGTAGTGATATCCCTTTTATTTGTGAATTTTAAAATAAATAAAAAAGAAAAGGTGCGCCTTAACGTTAAAGGAATAAAATATTTTATGGCGCTGAGGTTCGAACCGATGAAAATTTGATTATATCACAACGGTTAGTTCTGTAACCGCTGTTATATACAAATAATTTTTAATCAAAAAACAAAATTAATATGGTAGCGCCTTAGTTAAGATATGTCACCACGGTGTAGGGAAAAACTGTGGTGACCATGGCGTTGTTGAATGCGTGTTTTGTAGTAGTGACACTACTAAGACCATATTTTTAATGAATCTTATATATTACTACAATATCACTATCACGGGAAAATATAAAAATTGTCCCTAGATTTTGGAGATGTATTTCCGGACGCATTCTAAACACACATTCTAGACCAATTCTGAGTCACACCTTTGGAGTGTGACTTTTTTAGATTCGAAGACCTGTCTGTAGATGTATCTCCGTAGCATACTGAAACAGAAGCAGAAGCAGAAGCAGAAAGCTAGAAAGTTGTATTTTGACAAAATAAAATTATCATTCATAACATAAAATCAGCATTACATGGGTGATATCAACATAAAATCAAACATTAAATTTCAATATCCAGGTGGATGCTTCAACATCTTCACAATATCTTCGGCCGACCTTGAAATCGTCGCATTCACCTTGATCAGAACTTTTGTTTCGAAATAAAAAAATGTATTCCACATAGCCCATACATCTGCATTTGTCTTAAGCCCATAGTGTTTGAACTCAATCTTGCCTTCATTGTTAATTGACGGTGAACGATACTCCAGCTTCACAATTTCTTGATTATCTCCGTAAGGTAGGAGATTCTGCACTTTGTATTGCAGATCTGCAAAACAGGCGTACTCATTGATCTTCAATTCTCGTATGGGTGTCACGTTGGAAAATGAGATATTTACGACAATACCAGATGATGTTCCCTTGCGACATTTGCGACATTTTCTGTTTGTTTGAGACATCATACAAGAGCCTATATTTATAGTAGTTGTAGACAAATATGGACTTCAACAATTCTATCTTGTATCAGTGGAGGTTTCGAAGATACATCTCCGGTACCACCTTATTCTCTTATTTCGGAGATGCATCTTTGGAACCTCTTTTGATTTAGACAGAAAATATGACTTGTGTGTTTTGTTTGGCAAATAGACAAATTTTTTGGCAAACACAAAATATATTCAAATATTTGAAATTGTATACATTACACTTCATTGATATTAATACAAAATTACATAAAATAAATTGATGATGAAAAATTAAAACGAATTGAAAGATTTGTCGCCGGCTAAATATATAAATATGGGTGGTACTCCTTTTGACTTTTGTGCATTTGTTGAATGATTTATCCATTCCACTGATGTAAGTGGTATAGCGCATCCATTTTTTCTCTGGTGCCAGTCTACTAATGTAAGGAATAGGGGAGTCATAAATTGGATCAAAATTTTCTTTCCTTATGTAAAATCTGTGTGTATGATTCTTTATGGGTCCTCAACTCATGGATAAGTTGATGGCGGACAAGTGTGTGATCATCTTCTCCTTTATCGAGCAAAGCCGAAACATCTCGAAAATCGTAATTACCGTCACCCTCAACATTGACGATCCGTTCGAGTATTTGTGCATAACAACCGGCATCTCGTCAATGAATGAAATTTTTTGTGGTGGTTTTCTAATGCTAGCTCCTTTAAAAACACTTTTTTGAGATTTTGGAGTTGGTGAGTCCGAAAAAACTTTGTCAACATGTTCAAAATACGAAGTATACCGTAGCATTGAGTTGTTACTCAGTGCAGACCTAACATTTTCTAAGGCACTTTTTGTTTTTACCGATTGAGAGGTTGGTTTCAAGTCAGTGGTTTCTAGATAAGCAATCATCCTCAATTGTTCTTTGATGTTGAGATTTATGTTGTCATTGGCTTTTAAAAATCTCTCTTGTATCACTTCCTATTCGACCAAGATAGAGATATTTAAATTACCGTCTTTCATGAAACCATCATCATCAAACCTAAGCCTCTTCCAGTGACTGCAAACTTCATCCATTCTTAACAGGCTACCAAGTTTCACCTTCTTTGCTATAAGACAAGTACATGGGAGACCATAGGTTTACACAATTGTGCAACCACACTGAGAATAAAGATAATTCAAACCTGCTCGAGATACGTTGTCAACCAACTGAGAATCAAGATTGTTGTCATTAAATCTGTGTTCCAAAATTGTTATGCTCTGACCAAATGATATTTGTATCTCATTATGCTGGTTATGGATCATTTGGTTCACAGAGTCCCAATCTCAACACAAACCTCCCTTACTATTTCCCAACTAATTCTTCAATGTAGTATGAGCAGACTCAAGTCGGTTTGTTGTTGTATTCCAAAGGTGTCTAACCTGATCGGTCCGTGCAAAAACAATATTCTTCTTCACCTACTGAAAAATTGTGCTTTCAACATATTTCAATAAATCTGGATATTTCTTGCACACCTTTCTGAAATGTACAATGAAATCGGCATATAACTCTTTATTAGAAGAATTTACTATAGCATTCCATGCATCCATTATTTTTTCCACTATCACACCCGCCTTCAGCATTTTTCCATCTTCGCCTTTATCTGTTTCGTCCCTACCACAAGTTTACCCCAACTTCTCACATTCTTTTTTATGTGATACCTACAAAGTAATGCATAAGAAGTAGAAAATACATTTTCAACCAAATTCATCAAAACGGTATTGCGGTCAGTAACAATTACTTTCGGCATCTCTTTTTGATCCTTCAACATTGCCCGACACACCTCTTAAACCCAAGTAACGTTCTCCTCTTTTTCACTCAGTAGAGGCAACACCAACCATCCCTAATAATAGAAGTTTGTACGTGTTGGTCTGATACGTTGAATAAATGATAAGCATAACAGGAAAGGTGTTGAACAACTTGATGGAAAGAGGATAAGTCTAAAATATATCTCTAACGGTTACTCCATCCTCGCACGTTCGGTACCTAGAAAAATTATTGTTATCATCAAAAAGCTTAAATAATTGTTGCATTTCACTTCTATCCCCCCTTAGCGCTTTGTTATATTGGTAGTGAATATTATACACTTGCTTGATATTTGAGATAATTTCTGGTCTTTTACGTTTCAAAGTTGCAAGTATGGTTTTCGGTTGAACCATGTCTTAAACACATTCATTCTCTTCAGACATGAGGCAACACATAATTGGATGGCCGACTAACTTTTCACACAAGTCATGGTTATGTAAACCACATATGACATTAATTCTCCATTTCTTATTTGCCAACATATAACCACGCAACTTAAAAGGACACTGAAATTTTCTTGAACAGGTGTCATTTCGTTTAAAAGGAGGTCTATATTTCATTGTCACAAATACACCTATTCTATTCGAACAATTATCGTACCTTCCGATTACCATACCAAATCTCAGTTTTGAGACATCAGTACGAATCCATTGAAACATGTGATCGCAAAATTCAAACCCATGCTCATTTTTAATTTGGTTGCTAAAATATACCTCCTTCACAATAACACATTTGACATTCGGAGACACAACATGTTTGGGGATAACATTGGGGTTCACCATATTGAATGAAACAGTTAAAATAAAAAACTCAAAAACTGCTAAAACTGTAAACAGGGCTGAAAAAATGAGAATAGACAGGCTACGAATATGCATCTCCGGGGGAGTTTATACAAACTTCGGAAATACATCTCCGATTTCAACTCACATTTTTTCAGACTAAAAACAAACTTAATATGATCAATGAGGTTTGAAATGAATGATCTTTATTTGGAATTCCCGCTTCTTTTCCTCCTTTTGATGTGATGAAATACAAGAATGAAGATTTGGAGTGAAAATATTGATTGAGAAAAGAAGAGTTTTTGGAAAGGGTTTAGAGTGAAAAAGAAGTATGAGTTTGATCATGCATGTGACTATTTTATCAAAATCACGTGTTCTTATTTCGGAGATGCATCTCCGTAAATACCTAACATGCAAAAGTGACAAATATTTTAAAATCTCGCCTTAAACCTCTAAAGATACTTCTTCAAAATATCCACTGGACTGCTCAAATATCAATGTATTGGTTGAAAATACTCAGAGATGCATCTCCGGAATAAAATTTTGTGTTACTTTGAGGTAGCACTTATTTGATATGTCATAAGGTGGTGCAAAGGTACATCCGGAGATCTATTTACATAATTTGAGAGATATTTTCAATTTTTCATATGATATTTTTCTATCCGATAAAGTATGATAAGAAATTTCCTAAAATAAAATGCCACATTTTTTTTGACGGATTGAAGAATAATGGTAGAAAAAATCAACAAAAGGACCACAGAACACAAGAGGCCCGTAATAGTTTGTCTCTCAAATAAGGTCCATATTGTCTCTAATTAATGCAATCTCGCAAACCCAATACTGTTAAAAAAAAAGGTAGTGGGTGATGGTGCCAAAAATAAATAAATGAGTTTTTTAAAAATTCATTTATTATTCCAAGACTTAAAATTTAAAAAAATTTGCAAAAGTTGACCACCATATTGTTTTTTACATAAGTAGGCATTTTAAATTTTTTGTTTGTTGCATAAGGTTTTCAAATTACTACTCCCGCCGTCTCAAAATAAAAGTCTTTTAAGGTTGTTGCACATAGATTAAGAAAAGTAATTATTGACTAATTAAATATAACAATGTTATAAAATTACACTTAATTATCATTGGTTGTCATAAAAGTTAATGATTGTTGCATTGAAAACATAAAAAGACTTTTATTTTGAGACAAATTTTTTTGGCTAAAAAGACTTTTATTTTGAGACAGAGAGAGTATACAATATTAAGTACTTCCTCCGTCTCATAATAGGTGTCCTCTTTGAGATTTTCACATTTTTTAAGATAATGATTAATTGTGTTGATTTCAATGATAAAACGAGTATCATTTACTAAAATAACTTTATTAATACTCCCTCAGTTCTTTTTTAAGTGTCATTTTTTTATTTTTCACACATACCAAGAAAATTAATCAATATTGTTACTTTTCATATAATCATTTTTCTTTTACCTATAATACTCCTAATTATTTATTACATTCATTTTACTTTTTCTCTCTCTATAATAATTATTTAGGGGTGATTTTGGCAAATCTACATTTAATACTACCTTGAACTTTACAAGTGACACTTAAAAAGGAACAAAAAATTATTCCAAAAGTGACACTTATAAAGGAACGGAGGGAGTAATAGATAGTGGAGTAGTTAAATGAATTAAAATACAATAAATAAGGGTAAGTTAGTGGAAAGAAATAATAAATATTACATTGGTATTCTAAAGAGACAAATAATTTGAGACAAATAAAAAAATGAAAAAGGACACCTATTTTGAGACGGGGGGAGTATAATTTATCATAGAGGATAATTAGACAATAGTCAAATCTTTTTAATAGCAGTTGAGGAATAAGTTTGTTTATAATTGATGATTCATTATTAATATCTATTATAGTTTATGATTGATGACTGATAATTGATAAGCTAATTAAAACGTTTAATAAAATTAACTATAAGTAAAATAACATAACTATTTGATGTTTTTTGTATTTAATACATAATTACTTTATTTTAAATTAAAACAAATTAAAAATAAATAAATTATATTAAAATAAAAAATAAAAATAAAAAAGATAAATTATAAGTTAAAAGACTATTTAAAATAGAATTTGAAAAATATACTAAAAAATTATGATGAAAAGACTCTTATCAAATATATCTTTTATTATTACATGAGCTTATAAATATAAACTATAAGTTTCAAAATATGTCATGGCAAACAAAACCTAAATATATAGTATTGGAATTGTCTAAATAAAATAAGATCAAATACTCTTTTTAATATTTTATTTTAGGCTAAATTACATTTTTTGGTCACCCTATTTTAACCAATTCACAAAATTAGTCTATTTATTTTTCAAACAATTTTGATCCCCGTCCATTTTCCGTCTAAAATACACTAATGTTTATATACGTGACATACTTTTTAAACAAGATAAAACATAGAAAATATTTTTAGATAAACGAAGAAGACAAATAAACAAGTCGAGAGAGAAAAAAAGATGAAGAAGATTGTCGGAGAAGACGACTGAAAAAATAAAACGTCGTCGAATATGCAATGAATAATTAATTTTTCTTATGCAAAGTCAATAAAAGTATGTCACATATCTAAAAAAAGTAGTACACGACAACATTTTCTTGACAAAAAATGGATAAAGGAGTCAAAACTGTTTAAAAAATAAATTAGAGAAACTAATTTCGTTGGCCTAAGTTAAAATTGTAATTTAGCATTTATTTTATTATTTCAGTATACATATATGTACACTTAGAGAAAAATTTAAAGCAGAAATTTTCTATAAAAGAAACAATTTTTAAAATTTTAAAATAATGAAGGTACAATCGTTTTTTTTTTTCATATCTATTACCCGTACCACTTTTTTTCGCATTATTTTGTTTGAAGTAAATATTTTAATTTTTCATATATTAACATAACAGATTTATATATTTTAGTTTATTTATTATAGTAACTTAACTAATTTTTTTATTTTCTAAATTTTTAATGTGATGTCTTATTAGAAATTTAATAATATAATTCTCTACTATTATATTTTATCAAGAAACTCTTATTTTTTATAGACATACCCTACCTTGATTTTTTTTAATGTTGTATCCCGCATCAATAGTGGTATCCATATCGAGTATATTATCCGTACCTATGCATTATGCATCATAGATATCTTATGTTTATAATTTAATGAAAATTTTCAATAATGTACAAGATTAATAAAGCATAATGCATAATATTTCCACTTACTTTCAAGAATACATTACAAGTTAAGGCATGTAATGTAACCTTTTGATTCATTCAACATCTCATAATTTTTGTTCTGTCATAAGCTAAAAGTCTGTTTGGTCCATACCTACCATTACTAATGCTCCAAAATCCTAAATAACTGTCATTTTAGTTCATACATATTACACACACATTTTGTTAACAAGCATAGTTGTGTTTCAAACATTGATTCCTTGCAATGCTCCACTGTTTAAAAGCTTCATCCCTTCTTCACTCATCTGTTGAACTTCTGTAGGTGATAATATTCTTATACACCTAACACACCCCACAAATTCCCTGCACACAAACATTGTTCCAAAATAAGGCTACAAGCTATTAAGTATGGACACCAGAAACACAACACCCGCAACACTGACACGTTGACATCAAGTCATAATTTGAATAAAATGTGATCATAAGTGTCGGTATCGGTTTTGAACACTGACACGTCTTTTTTCAAAAGTGTCGGTGCTGCAAAGGCTATAAGGATAAGAAACTTACTCCCAAGGATCATCTCCAACAAGTAGAACATCACTCTCATAATCTACGTATACTAGTTTCCATCCCGAACCTTTCGTGTCATTCAGCAAACCGTCTAGTCCAAACATGCATTCAATTGCGCGAATCAGCTCTTGATAGTTCTTGAATGTAGTTACATCGATCGATCTTCCAACCGAACCTGCTTTTTGAACCTGTCACACAATAAAACAATATCAAACATGTTGAATAAAACAACAATTTTTAAAGCCATAAAAGAATGTTGTTACCTTTGTGTAGGTTCGGATCGGCGCGGCTACTTGTTTCCATGAGTTATTGTTCTGCAGAAAGCTACTTTCATCAAAATCAACGTGACTTGAAGAGGTACCGCCTGAGTTGTCTCGGAGTGAAAAGGCGTGCGACTCGGCTAGGCTTGCGGATGTTATCTGAGATTGGCCATCTTGGCTAGAACTTAAGTTTCCGACCATGCAGTCTTGAGGATGCTGAAAATCTTTATCCTTCACTGTGCCAAAATCGTCGAAAATTGTGTTTGAAGTGGAAGAAGGATCAACCATAGTGGTATTCACACTATTACTAACATCGACATTGACGCAAATTTCACTTTGGTTATTGCTTTCGTCTGAAAGATCCTTCATGTTAAAATTCTTGACATAATGATCCCAAACTTCTTGGTTCATTGAAGGTATTGATGGATTCACCACTTGAGGTTGGCAAGAAGAATACATCATCCACTCATCGACGTCTATCTGAGGAAGCATGTCGTTTACAACGGAAGAATCGGGCTGGACCATATCAATCAGCTGAGGATGCAACATCGACGAATCTAACTGAGGCTGCTGCTGAATAGGCCATGGACTAGTTTGAGCAAATAATAATGGATTTTGATTATGATATGTTGATTGGTTTGCAAGGCTTTGAGGATTAACAGGATTTGCCGCATTCACTTTTTCAATGTTGTTGCAGGCTTCGAAAGAAGGGAAGTCGAAAATTTGATCAGGCAACGACTCGGATTCTATTTTCATCTTCTCGGTTTTGGTCAAAGGGTGAAATTTTTCAGGTTGATCACTTCTCAACAACGAATGCATGTTTAAGGTATTATTAGGTATGCTCTCTGGGGTCGAAAGATGAACTTTCGGCTTCTCCATCGCATGCGAAGACTTGATATCTTGCAAAGGAACTCTTATAGGGGCATATTCTTGTTGCATTACAGGTAAGAATGTTCCATTGTTGTTGATAACTTGAGGTTTATACATCATCTTCATCTTGTTTTCTTGGTAGAGATTTGACATCGAGTTCGAGAGATCCATTGTTCCGTTTTCAGGTACTTTAATAAAAGGTCTTCTTATCAAAGTTCCCCACTCATTTTCTGCATCAAAATACAAGCATAACAAATCATCAAATAGAAGAGATTTTGATAAAGGAGGAATTATTAGATAATTAAGAAACTTACCCGAAAAACCGGGTTGTAACGGCCGTTTTAGGCTCGAAGACATGGAAGGAAAGATAAAAAGGCTTTCGGGAGTCTCGATCTCCCATACATTAACTCTATTTTGCTTATCACCACACCCTGGCTCGTCCCATTCGGCTTGAACATTTCGCCACTTAGAACCAGGCCACCTTAGTGGATCGACGTCACTGATACCAACAATCGTTCCCATATATCTGCAGGAAAAGAAAAAATATACATCAACTTCGCACATATCATGGCAAAAACTTCAACCGAAAACATATTTCACTGTATCATAATCCGAGCATTGAGGAAATTACCTGCGCTTACCCGATTCCTCGGTCTCAAACATCATACCAAATCTCATACCAACCGAGAGCTGAGTCCCATAAACAGCTTTTCGGTATTTCGCCAGTGGAATAACAAAATCTGAAGGACATGCCCTGGGAACAAACTCCACAAAAATCAGTACTACAATTACATTTACGTCTGAAAACTACATGCAGTAGATGAGAGTATGAACATGTTATGGTATACCTTGGATTGTAGAAAATCGTGAATGGACTTCGATTAGCAGCAGCATGAGCTGCAGCAGCAAGGACACCTATGTGCATGCTATCAGCAGAAAGTACTGATGATGGCAACGCTGTTGTCTGTTGACGATTAGCACGCCTTACACCAACTCGCAATTGTGATTTCTCATCTCTGAAACAATCGAAACATCAAATTTAGTATTAAGTTATGTTAAAACATGGCTAGCTAGAAGAATTTTACAGATTTTTGTGTCTCATTGTAGCAACTCGACAAAAATGAAGCCGACAACAAAACTTACCTGATAAAAAGAACAGAATCACCGGCTCTAAGCCTTTTTGAGCCAACAAACAAACTCCATCCGGTTGTGAGAAGGTGTCTCTTCGGCTGACCTACATGAAAAAAGTAGAAAAAAACGTAAGGATCTAAACCAGCCCGGCTCTAACACGTGCAAGTGTCAAGGAGTCGTGTCCGGCTCTAACAGACTTCAGACACCAGACACATTAATATAAGCTGTCGAAAGAAGATGCTATGTAGATGTAGAAAACATCCTCACCTCGGTATATATGTCGAAACGTCCATGTATTATCATGCAAATCTCGAACAACAAGTTCTTGAGTTGGAGGTTGAATTGTGTAATCCTAAAACCAAAACACAATAATCAAATAATGATTCTTGTAGAGTAAAGAAAAAGGTTTTTCAAATTATAACCAAACTAGTCCTTACCAATGGAGGAAATAGCTTCTCAGCAGCTCTGCGCGGAACCGAAAAACCACCATGAGTGCTAGTATCACTAGCAGTCAAAGTTTTGCAGAAAAACTCAGTTGGATGTTTACTTTGGTTCAATCCAAACTCAGATACAGGAAACACTTCTTTTTCCTAACACAAAAAAAAAAAAAAAAAAAAACAATCAATCTTAAACCTAACATTAACATTTTGATGTATAATAATAACAGAAATTCTAGAAGTACTAAGATTTCCTATATCTTACAGAATTCAATGGTTGAAGAGTCATTTGAGCATAGATTTCATCTGTTTCCTTATCAGCCTATCATCATAATCATAACAGGAAGATTAAAGATTAAAACTTTGAAAATGAAATAAGTGATTAAGGAAGAAAAAGTGGTCAAAACTACTCACATGTAATGTGACATTTTGAACTTGACACAACAACTGAGAAGGAAGATTAGGGTAGTTTGGAATCTGTGAAGTTGCTGTTCTTCTAGTAGAAGCTGCAACCTAAAGAAAAAAAAAAACAAAAAATCTTAAAAGGGTTTTTAAATATAAAGAAAAAAATAAGCACTTTTAAAAGAGACTACTTCACCTGTTCACTATGACCTTGAGGAAAGTAATAAACAAGACCTCCCACCTGAGGCAAAGACACAAGAGGACCAGCACAAGCATGCCATAACTCAGAATTCAAACTCTTTCTCACCCCTAATCAAACCATAAAAAAAGTGATTATAATTTAAGCTATTAAAGAGAACTAAACAGTAAACACTAAACAAACATTAACATACTAACATAACATACCACAGTGTTCCTGCATTTCCTTAAGCAATTTCATCTCAGCAACAAGTCCTCCTCCAACAGTTTTAACCTTTTCTTCTAAGGAAACCATTTTCTGAAACTTGTTGAAACCTCAAAAAAGGAAGAAACTTGAAGCAATATCCTTCACCAAATAACCAATCAGCACCACCCCATTTTGTTTTATTGACTTAAAGGTACAAAACAAGGGTCCATTTTGAAGATGAATATAATTATTCTTAACATGAGAATCTCATTTTGTTCTTGTCTGTAAAAAAACATAAGAATCCAACAAACATCAACAAAGGAACAAAAACTGCTAAAAAAAGGTCAAAGTCCTACCAAGATGTTTATTTCAAAAAAAAAAAGTTTCATCAAAAAACAAAGCACGCGTATCAAAGAATCATGAGTGTTTTTTTTTAATAATTCAAAAAAGAAAAAAACCTTTGAGTGAAACCACTCATGATCACATCACACTCTGATACAGTGATTCTTTCATTCTTTTGTTTTTTGTATACAATTCTCAAAGCACTTTCTCTTCTTTCTTCTCTCTCTTTGCTTCAAACAGCAAGAAGCAGTGTGCATGCTATTACCAACAAGTTCTAACCATTTGCAGCTTTATTATTTTATGAATAAAAATAAAATACTATTTTATATGAGAAAAGTAAAGAAAAATAGTATTAATAAAAAATGAAAAGTAGAAGTAATGTCTATAAAGAAGTCAGAAACAGTCCAATACATACACGCTATCAAGTACTCGCAACATTATTATTATTATTATTATTTTATTGTTCTGTAAAATATAAACAACAAGTACACACTTTTTTCGAAGGTAAAATTAATAAGGCTCATAATTGAAGATGAATATAGTACTCCATCACCGAATTTCAAAGTTAAATTACCACTATGATTGGTGTTATTTAAAAGTTTATACAAAGTTGACAATATTTAATATTCCCTTAGCTTGGCCTTGTAGTCTCAACCCTCTCATTGCATTTAGTGGATTTTAATGTGTCAATACTAATATTGAATTTATTTTTAAAAAATGTATTTATGTCAAGATAAATAAAAAATTATATAAAATTTATTTCTTTTATTTTGATACGAGAAATTATTTTGTAGATGAAAATATAATTATTCTACACTTTTATTTTGACAATAAAGTTATTAATCGAGCAATAACCTAAAATAAGGATATTCAATTAGTATTGCTTTCCCCTAGGTGGTATTTGTATTTAAGTAAACATTATTCACTCCGTTTTAAAATAATTGTCGTTTAAGATTTTTGCGCACACATTAAAAAAGACAATACTTTTATCATAAGATATTACACTTATACTAAATTTATTCTATTAATGTGTTGGAAGTAATGCAAAAAGTAATAATAAATGAACATAATTAGAAAAATAACAATCATCTCTACATTAAAAAGTGAGAATGACAATGATTTTAAAACAAATTTTATTTGCTAAAACGACTGTCATTTTGAAACAGAGAAGGAGTATATTTTAGTACTTTTATAAATGAGTATGGATATCATTATACTTGTCTATGCAGCACGTATTCTTTTTCCATCCTTAAGTAGATTTAGTCTAACGTTGCATACAAATAAGGTATTTGTCGTGTCTATAATGTTTTGCCAACTTTCATCAAACGATTTGATTTTGTGTGTGTGTGTGTGTGTGTGAGAGAGAGAGAGAGAGAGAGAGAGATGCATCTTCGGACGCACTATACAGTAATTATTTCAGATGCACATTCGGGTATTTTCAACAAATATACTAAAAGTTGAGTAGTTCAGTGGATATTTTGGAGATGCATCTACGGAGGTTTGGGACGGAATTTTGAGATTTTTGTCACCTTTGCATTTCAGATATTTACGGAGATGCATCTCTGGAATTAATTGATAAAACACTCACTTGCATGATCACACAACCATACTTGTCTTATACTCCAAACTCGTACAAAAAACTCTTCCATTCTCAATACACATTTTCACTTCAAATCTTTATTCTTGTGCTCATCACATCAAATGGAGCAAAGTAAGTTGGAATTCCAGGTAAAGATTACTTATTTCAAGCCTCATTGCTCACATTGATCATGTTTTAGTCAGAAGATTAACGTTTAATTTGGAGATACATCTTCGGAGTTTGTATGAACTTATCCGAAAATGCATATCCGATTTCTGTCTATACTCATTTTTTCAACCATGTTTACAATATTAGCACTTATTAAGTGTTTTGTTGTAACGGTTTTCATTAGATATGATGCACCCCAATATTTTTCTCAAACATGTTGTGTCTCCGGATGCCAAATGCGTTGTTGTGAAGGCGGTAGATGTTGGCAACCAATTTAAAAATGAGCAAGAATTTTAATTTAGTGATCACATGTTTCAATGGAATCATCGGAAACCTCCAAACTGAGATTTGATGTGGTAATCGGAATGTCTGGTAATGTTTCGAATAAAAGAGGTGCATTTGTGACAATGACATGCGAAAGAAGTGGGAAATATAAACCTCCTCTCTTGAATTTTAAACGAGATGACACCGGTTCAAAAAAATGTGAGTGTTCTTTAAGTTGCGTGGGTATATGTTGGCAAATAAGAAATGAAGATTTAATGTCATATGTGGTTTACATAACCATGACTTGTGTGAAAAGTTAGCTAGTCATTCAATTGTGTGTCGCCTCATGTCGGATGAGAAGGAATGCATTTTGGACATGACATTGAATTTGGTTTAACCGAAAAACATACTTGCAACTTTGAAATCTAAAAGACCCAAAAATATCTCAAATATCAAGCAAGTGTACAATATTCGGTAACGAACTAACAAGGCATTGAGTAGGAATAAAATTGAAATGCAACAACTCTTGAAATTGTTTGATGATAGAAATTTTTAGGTCCACAATTTCTACAACTTCTATAAATTTAGGCTCTTGTTTTTTATGTCTTACAACCATAAAATGTCTCAAATGTCACAAATAAACATCATCTGATATGTCGCAAATGTCTCCTTCTCCAGCACGACATCCGGGAAAATGTTTAAGCTCAATGAGTACACCTCTTTTGCAGATCTACAATATGAAGTGCATAATCTCCTACCTTATGGAGATAATCGAAAAATTATGAAGCTCGAGTATCGTTCGCCGTTAATTAACAACGAAGGCAAGATTGAGTTCAACAACTATGAGCTAAAGACGGATGCATATGTAAGGGCTGTGTGGAATACATTTTTTTGTTTTGAAACAAAAGTCTAAATCGAGTTGGAAGCGACGATTTCAAGATCGGTCGAAGATATTGTGAAGATGTTGAAGCGTCCACCTGAATATTGAGAAGTAATGTTTCATTTTATGTTGACATCACCTATGTAATGCTGATTTTATGTTATGAATGGTAATTTTATTTTGTCAAAATACAATTTTCTGGTTTTCTGCTTTTGTTTTTGTTTCTCAATGTTACGGAAATGCATCTACACACAGATTCCAGAGATGCATCTCCAGATCAAAATAAGGCACACTCCTAGGGCATCACTCAAAATTTGTGTAGGTTGTGTGTTTTTAAGGTGCGTCTAGAGTTGTATCTCCGGAATCTGGAAGTATTTTAGTATTTATCACATGGTGCACTAGTAATATATAGGGTGCCTTAAGAAATCTTTTTTTTCTAATAAACCATTTGGGCCACAGTTCTAATGTCCAGGCATGAGTGTGCGTCTAGTGTGTTAAGAGTTCAACAATGGATGAAAAATGATATGAACATATGTTTATACTTTAAGATAATATCAAAGTCTATTATACTTCTTAGAAGATTTATCCTCTCAAGCTCAAGAAATCAACTTCCACTTGTACAACACTGGTAGAGAAATACATGTATCATTACTTGGATGAAGGTCTCTTTAAGAACTACGACTTCACGAGAGCCTTCAATCTCGTCCGATTGAAGGACGCCGTGTTTAAAAAACCTCAAGAAAGGTACCCGAAATTGGTAAGAATGTTTTATGAAAATCTTAACTACAAAGATGGTATCATAAACTCTGAAATAAAGAATCACCTTGTAACTCTCTCACTGTAAGACTTTGCAAATATTTGCATTCACTAATACAAAATACGTCTTCGGTAACACTAATTCTACTACGGTTATGCATTCCATCGTTGTAAAACTATAAATTAGATGCGCCTGATATATATATATATATATATATATATATATATATATATATATATATATATATATATATTTGAAATTTATTTAATCACGGTTGCAATAACCAACTGTGGTGATAAAGTAATAGTTACAAGCTTCGATTCCTAACAACTACATTTTTTCCATTTTTTCTATTACAAAAAGCACGTGTCACTTATGTTCAGAAATAAATAAAAAATTGAACACTAGTTAACCACGGTTTTTGTCTATAACCGTTGTAATAATATCTACATTTCACTGCGGTTGTAAATATCAATTGTGATTAAAGTTTTTCTTGATAAATTTAAAATAAAACAGATTCATTATTTCCTTCATAACATGTCCTAAGCTAACCAAGGAACCAGAGACGACAGCGATAGCGATTGTGAAATCTTCATCTTCACTATCTTCATTCTTGGTCTCTTCGAAGTACGATATGTTTCGTGCAAACTTCATTATCTTCCTCATCTTCCTAATTCTTGATAATCTTCACCATCTTCACTCTCTTGTTTGATTTCAAAGCTCATATGCTTAAGATTTAGAGTTGTATTACTGTACTGAATATGCTTTATGTTTTTGTTGTTGGATTTTGTGGTCTGTTTCTTGCAAAGTTCATATAATTTATGTAGATGCTTAAGATTTAAAGTTATATTAGTGTACTGAATATGCTATAGGTTTAGATTTTGTTGTGCCATTCACAATATTGTTTTGATATAAACTTCAGAATTTATTATGGATCGTAGTTTGATGAAAGCTGATAGATTAGATCTGGTATATGAGAAATGAGTTCTTGAATTCCTTGAATACGCTGATCAAAATCTTTCCGACAATAATGGTATTTTTTATTGTCCTTGTGTTAATTGCGGGAATATAAATAAAGGTACGAAGGATGAGATATTCCATCACCTATGTTGTGATGGTATATGTCAAAAATATACAATATGGACGTGGCATGGTGAGTTGGAAAAAAATCGAAACCCTGCGTCACAATGTCACGAAGTTGATGCAAATGAATATATAGATGACCGTCTAGAAGATATGTTCTATGATATTGGAGAATCTTCTTTTCAGAAATCCCATATTTAAGATACTTTATGTAGTGATAAGGACACCTATTTATATAAGGGGTGCACAAGTTTTACACGATTGTCTGCGGTTTTAAAATTGTTTAATCTGAAAGCAAAAAATGGGTGGTCGGATAAAAATTACACGGAATTGCTTAATTTGCTAAAACAAATGCTACCCGAAGATAACAATTTGCCTGGTCGTTGTTATGATGCCAAGAAGATATTGTGTCCATTAGGTTTAGAGTATATCAAAATACATGCATACCCTAATGACTGCATATTATACAGGAAATAGTATAAATATTTTGATCAATGTCCGGAATGTGGGGTGTCGCGTTACAAACTGAAGGACAGCAATGGTGATGACAATGACAATGACAATGTTAGTAGGAAGAGGCCTCATGCTAAAGTGTTATGGTACTTTCCAGTGTTTGCATGGTATCAAAGTTCCCCAAGGTTACTCATCAAACATCAAGAAACTTGTATCAATGAAATATCTTAAGTTACTTGGTTTGAAATCTCATGATTGTCATGCCTTGATGCAACAACTTCTACCAGTGGCTATCCATGGCATCCTACCTAAAAATGTGAGAGTAACTATCACCAGATTGTGTTTGTTCTCCAATGCCATATGTAATAAAGTTCTTGATTTCAAAAAACAAGATGAATTAGAAGATGAAGCTGTCATAATCTTGTGTCAATTAGAGATGTATCTTCCTTCATAATTTTTGGACATTATGGTTCACTGACTTGTTCATCTAGTTAGAGAAATCAGAATTTATGGTCTAGTTTATTTAAGGTGGATGTATCTAATAGAGCGATACATGAAGATATTTAAAGGACATACAAAGAATCATCACCGACCGGACGCTTCGATTGTTGAAAGATACATAACAGAAGAAGCTATTTAGTTTTGTACAAACTATTTGCCTGGAGCAGGGTCCATAGGAATTCCAAAGCCTCGTCATGCTGACACTGAAGGTAGAGGTATTCAAGGTTTAAATGTTAAGTCAATTGCTCGGGATGTAGCTATTCAGGCACATTTCTATATATTGAATAATCTTGAAGAAGTTCAACCTTACGTGGCTACTCACAAAAGACTTTTGAAGAAAAGATATCCACGAATGAGTGACAAGTTGTTATTGATCGAGCATAACAATAAATTTTTAGATTGGTTTAATAAAAGGATACCAAAAAATCATAGTGCATCCGAGACAATTAAATGGTTGTCGTTCATGCCAAAATTTAATGTGATAAATTGGACTGCATATGACATTGGTCATTATACCTTTATACAAAATCAAAAGATGATCATAGTACAATGCAAAATAGTGGGGTTATGGTTGAGGCAGAATCCATGTATTTCTCTAGTTCGAAAGATAAGAATTCAATATTGGCATCTAGTGCTTTCTATGATGTCATTGAGGAGATTTGGGAGATTGATTATGTATCTTCATAGTGCCTTTATTTTAATGCAAGTGGATTCCCAATAATATTAATGGCGTAGAAATTGATGACTTAGGATTCATCGGGTTGACCTTGGCAAGGCAAATTATATGACCGAACCATTCATCATGACTTCACAAGTAAAACAAGTTTTCAATGTGACTGACCCTTCGGACACATCGGGGAAATGGTCAATCGTTCTCCGAGGAAAAGACATTCCTTATATTCCTTATATTCCTTCTTACACAACAAAAGTGCCTACCACTTATGATGAAATTGATAGAGATGGTTTGCTTGTTATTTGAATACATCATAATGAAGGCATATGAGAAAATTAACAAGTAATTAGTATTTTATTCTTTATTCATAATTTAATTAATGCAAGTCATTACTTCTAAGTATATTTACTAACAAGTATGATTATTTGAAATTGTATGTGTTTAAAATCAATACGCCAAGAGACAAAGAAATAAAACACTATAAGATACAATTATGTGATGTTATATAAAGTTTGTAGGTTGTTTTGTGTCATTTTTCATTTGATGTAATACATATACAATATTTGGTTCTTAATCTAATATATGGATTTGATCAATGTAATACAATACAGTTCTTCATTATGATACAATTGATGTTTCTGTTCTGATATGGTTCATAAAAAATACAGGTAAAAAAATGGAAAAATTTCAAAATATAGAAAAATTATTTTTAAAAAAGCATATTATTTAACGACGGTTGTAATATATAACTGTGGTTGTATAGTGAACGTTGTCCGGAATAATATATTACACCAAAAGATGCACTAGTGAGAATCGAACCTAGGACCTTTATATATTACAAGTGTTAGTTAGGGCAACCGTGATCATATCGAGCGCGCTTTCAGGTTTTCTACAACGGTCTTAAGACCGTGATTGTGTAGCGCATATACAACCATGCCCTACGTAACAACGGCAGGTCACGCGTGATGTTATCCTTTTTCCAACTGTTATTGTATATGTTTTTCGTAGTAGTGATTCTTGTTAGATGTCAAACTTGTTATATATTTGTATTCAATACTTGGCATTTTTCATTACTTTCCATGTGTAACTTGTTGATTTTAGTGGTGATTCGTGTTGTTCTTCAAACATTGGAATATACGTGTGGTGCTTGTAATTTGTGTGCTAGTGTGCAGGAATAGGCATGAAATGACCAAGAATGTAAGACACAAAAAGTGGATACAAGCTGCCATTGAATCATGAAGCTACAACAGGGTGTTCGCTTTGTGAACTCTAGCGAGGCTTCCAACGAAGAGAGGCAGAAAGTTTCAGTTGGAAAAGAACCTAAAGTTTGCTTTGCGAACTCCCAACGAATGTTTGCTGGTTTGCTCGCTGTGTGAAAGACCTGGCGAATGGAGGCAGTGGAAAATGGACCCTGAATTCTCTTTGCGAATGAGCTGGCGAATGATTCGATGTGCGAATCGATCGTTTGCAGTGCGAACCCACGACATCAGCCTGGGGCGGTTTAACTCTCTGAGGCACTTAAGGTGCCATTTTCTCTCATTCGCTAGGCGAATGATTCATTCGCAGTGCGAATGCTGCAGAATTCAAGTGTTGTATAAATAGATTTTCACTTTTCTTGAAAGGGATCTTTTGCTATTTTTCACCCAAAAACATAGTTTTCTATCTTTTGATCATCCAAGACAGAATTTTCACCTAGAGAAGCTGAAGTCACATCCATTCTCGATTATTCGACTTGGATGTTCATTTATATCCTCTTGAAACTTGTCATCCAAACTACCATGAGAATGAGTAGCTAAACACTCTTGTGTTGAGGTTAGATGTAGTTGATCTTGATAATATGTATTTCTTTTGATCTTTTGTATATGAACAAGGTTTTGGATCAATATAGATGAAGTTATTTGCTCTTAATGATTTATGTGTGGTTTGTATTGTTCTAGACATAGATTCTACAAATCATGACCTAATAATTTCATCTCTTAAAAACCAAACTCTAGACATAGATTTGGGATTTGTTATTCGCTTTGTGTTGCTCTTAACGATTGTTGTTTCGATTGTTAGCGTGAGACATCATCTAACGGTCTAAACAACGATACTCACGACTTTGCTTTAGACATAAACTTAGTCGGGAGGATATGTAACACCCCGAATTCAATTAATTAATTTAATTTGAATTTGTTTAGATTTCTATTTAACCAATTGGTGTTTTAAATTAATTATTGTATGATGGTAGGGGTAAGTGTCCTTGAAGTAGGGATATAGAGAGACGATACAGTGAGTAGGATAATTTAAAGTTGTTTTGTAATTAAAAAAATAATAATATTTTATTTATTTTGCTATATTAATTAGTGAAAATAAAATAAACAATGTGTAGAGATTTTAGGGACAAGGAGGTAATTACATGAGGATAAGTTGGAGTAAATAAAGAAAAATCATATTTTGAGGGTTAGTTTTATTTAAAGAAAAAAATAGGGAAAAGACTCATTCTATCAGTACGTGCAAAAGAGGAGAATAGAGAAACAAGGTTTTGGAAAAGAAGTTCTAGGTCTTGAGAGAAGAAATCATCTGAACCTTATCTTGCTGAATTTTTGGAATCACAAGGTAAGGGTGAAAATTTGGTTCAATAACAGGGGTATCATGAATGGGTAGAAAAGTTCTCTTAACCTCCAATAGTGATTATGATTTCTTTTAATAAATTCTATGTTTTAGGAGAAATTGATGTTTTACTGATTTCTACTAGTACTAATTTCGTATGATTTGATATCCATAATTTCATATTGAAAACCGTATGATCATCCTCACTTTTATCCATGTTGTATCGTTGATGTATATATATATATATATATATATATATATATATGTATTCCATGGTTACTGTAGCGTCATAAGCTTATTCATAAGCTTATATTGATTCGTTCATGTGTGTTACGGTGTCGCAATGTTTAGTAAACGAATTCACCTACAACACTTTGGCAAAATCATGTTTTGTATATTGGTTTAATAATTGATAAGATCATATGGTTATTATATTAATTTGATTATAAATAGGATCATGTTCAAATACATAGGTAACTGATACATGTAATTTATTTTAGAACTCACGTCATGTTTTACTTAAGTATATATATTATATATAGATGCAGATGCATACTGTAGAAACAATTTGATAATGTTAAAACGTTAATTAGCACTGTAGCGTTAATTTGATAATAATAACAATTGGTTCAAGTTACTAATATATAATTTCCATTAGTATATTAATAATAATAATGAATTAATATTTTAGTATAATTATTTTTTTTGTAGGAGTTTTGAGTTGAAGATAAACATTTGATTTATTTAGCTAATTTAAGTTATTTTGAATTTTGTTAGAGTTGCCCCTAGAATTTTTAGAGTTGTCGATTGAGTTCATAAGAGTTATCTTTATGAGTAAGAGTTGCTAGTAGAGCATTTTTTAACACTTTAGAGTTGTTTCAAAGTTGTAAGGATTGATGTAGATTTGCTTAGAATTCCTTGGGAACTCTCTCGAGTTATAATTTTGGATGATGATTTTGATTATATTCTTGAATGATAATTTTTGGTGATTATTTTGGTGATTAATTTGATGATCATTTTGGTGATATTGCATGTTATTGTGAATTCATGCATCATGGTGTACGGACTTCGGTCCAATTTTGGTGAGCCTTGATCCTATGGTGGGGATCAAGTGCGAGTAGCTAATTCTATTGAGGAATTAGTGAAGCGTTGCCTATGGTGATGGTAGGGATTTTGGTGTGCTCCGGTTCCAAGAGGGAATCGATCCTATGGTGGGGATCGTGGAGTGAAATGGACCTAAGTGTTCATAGTTTGGTACCACATGCATGTTGAGTCAGTTGTCGAGTACATTTGCATTTGTGTTGTATTCAGTGATTATTTGATGTTAGGTTGTGTGGATGAGAATACTTAATATGCCTATGTTATTGTATTTGGTGTGTGATGTTGTTAGATTAATATACTTTCGATTGTCTTTTACCGTTATTATTGAATCGTATTCTCACCCCTTCTGTTTGAATGTTGCCTTTACATGGGCATCGTGCAGATACTCAGGAGTAGCATTGCTGAAGTAAGTAGAAGATCGACCTTAAAGTGACTTCCGTAGTTTATCGCTTTTATTTAGTGGTTCATTGCTCTGATCATGTAACATCGGGTTGGGATGAACGCTTGATTTTATTTATTTTGTGTCATTGTTGGCGACGTTACAAACTTTTTTGTGTTGTTGAAATTTTAAAGTTATGTTGAGTTGATTGCCATACTTTTTGGATTATTCTATTAAGTTGAAATTCATGAGACGTAATGTCTTGAGTTATAAGTACTTGACCAAAATCAGATGTGTTGGATGTCGTGTAACATCCCAAGTACAAATCAGATGTGTTGGATGTCGTGTAACATCCCAGGTATAAATATGTACATTGAATTTATTTTATGGTAACCCGTGTTATAGAGCAGGCTATGTGTTTTGATGTGTGTGACACCCTTGTGGTTATGTTTTCTAATTGAAATATCTGATTATTATTTTGGTGTATAGAAGGGTGTTACAGGATACACAGTTGTATTGGTCGGAAACTAAGTTCATATGCGTGATTAATCGGATATATGTGAAAAGGATTAGCGAAACCTAACCTTGACATGCTTTTCTAAAAACCTTACAAACTCTTTGCCACAAATTTACTCTTTGCTACCAAGTAATGTTAACCGAAATCGAGAACCATTTGAAACTCGTGAAGTTAAAACATTGTGACTATTGAACGGCAAGCATCTAATATCGACAATCCCTGTGGAGACGATAAAAACACCCCCCTAATACTGTTTCAACAAAACGGCGTCGTTGCCGGGGATTGTTCATTGATATTGCAAGCATTGCAATAGTTGTTTTGTTTTAAGCTTGTTAACTTTTTCTCGAACTTGTTAATTTGTTTTGTTTAGTGTGCAAACTTTGTTTTATGCGAGGGAAACTACCGGCAGACCAACTTCTGTTCGATCCTGAGATTGAAATAACCGCTCGTAGAATCAATAGCAGAACGAGACGAAGGAGGCAACTAGCTAGACAAAGGCGAGAACAAGAGGGAAGTTCGACTTCTATACCACCACCATTTCCATAGTTACTTCCAGCGATGGAACATCCACCACCACCACCACTATCTGTTTCTAGACCATGTACCAACAGTCCGAGACACAATGAACAGTTTGCTCGCAATGCACAGAACGGTCGTCATTCAAAAATGAAGACTGGTATTCTCCAACTGCTATATCAAAGTCCTTTTACTGGTATGGACCATGAGGATCCTTTTACACATCTGACGAAGTTCTATGAGATTGCGGGAGCAACTGGTGCGCCCGAAGCTGAAGAGGAATCTATGTTTAAGAGACTATTCTCGCATTCCCTCATTGGGAAGGCCAAGGAATGGTATCTTGATCAGTCAACGGCAATAATGATGGATTGGAATGCACTTGAAGAAAAAATTTTGGAGCGATTTTTCCCACATACTCGTTTTATGGAGGCAAAGACCGCAATAACAGTGTTCACGCAAGGTGCCAACGAATCTCTCAATGAAGTGTGGGAGAGATTCAAATCTTGTTGAGGAAATTCAAGGGGCATGGCTTTGATGAATTATCTCAAATTCATATTTTTCGGAATGGACTTCAACTTGTGCATAAAACCTTGTTGGATGCCACCGCTGGTGGATCCTTGCTGAGCAAAACCGCTGCAGAAGCCACTGCTATTATTGATAAGATGGCTTTGAATGACCATCAAGGAAGTCATAACTGTGGACCTTCAATTGGGAACCAATGATGCTATATTTGCTCAAAACAAGTTATTATCCCAGCAAGTTGAGTTGTTGACGAAACAAATGTCTAAACTTCCTCAACAATTTAAAGAAATTCATGACTCCTCGAGTAAAAATGTACAAGTCTTGGTTTGTGAACTTTGTAGAGGCGACCATCCTATCGGATATTGTCCTCCGGTTGTGGAGGAGGTAAACTATGCTGGAAATCAAGGATACCAACCCCGACCTCTGTATCAACAAGGCAACCAAGGTTACCAACATCGGGGTAACCAAGGTTATCAATAACCATGGAGACCACAAGAAGCCGAACCATCAAACCGTCAACCATACCAAAATTACACTCAACCTCCGCAAGCTCCCGTTGGAAATACGAAGATGGAAGACACTCTCACGAAATTTATGCAAATGTCAATATCTAATCAGAAGAATACCGATGCGGCCATAAGGAATCTTGAAACACAAGTCGGACAATTATCAAAACAATTGGCCGACCAACAAAAAGGAAACTTTACGGCAAATACTCTACCAAATCCTAAAGAGCATTGTAAGGCGATTCTAACAAGAAGTGGAAGAGAGATTGACATGGGTGTAGGTGAAGTTGTAGTGGAGGAGGAGGTTGTAGTTGAAAAAGGAAAAGATAGTGAAGAGATTGAAGTAGAAAAAAATGTTGAGGGTGTTCTAGTTGAAAATGAGAAGAAAAAAAGTGTGGATGATGAAAAAAGAGAGAGAGAAGAAAAATTGAAAAGAACTAGGAAGGGGAAAGAATCGTTGAATAATATTCTGATCCAACATTTACCATATCCTCATGCTCCTACAAAGAAAGATAGTACGAGGCACTACGCTCGGTTTATGGATATTTTCAAACAATTACAAATAAACATTCCATTTTCCGAAGCTTTGGAGCAAATGCCAAAATATGCGAAATTTATGAAGGATATTCTCACGAAAAAGAAGAGGTACCAGGATCAAGAGACCATCATGATGGATGCTAGTTGTAGCGCTATCATTCAACGTACTCTCCCGAGGAAAGAATGTGATCCGGGACGAGTCACCTTGCCGGTTACTATAGGAAATATTTATGTGGGCAACAGATTGATTGATTTGGGTTCTAGTATCAATTTGATACCTTTGTCGATTGTGAAGCGGTTAGGACTCATGGAATTGAGATCCACTCAAATGACATTGCAACTCGCAGACAAATCCACTACCCGTCCCCACGGTGTAGCGGAAGATGTATTGGTTAAAGTGGACAAATTCTTATTTCCTATTGACTTCGTGATAATTGAAATGGAGGAAGATGAAGACGCTCCATTGATTCTTGGGAGACCGTTTATGAAAACTGCTAGAATGGCGATTGATATGGACGACGGTCTCATGAAGGTTAGAGTCCAAGATGAGGAGGTTTGTTTCAATCTATTTGAGGCCATGAAACACAAAAATGAAAAAGGTGATTGTTTCAAAATAGATGCAACAACGGAAGAAGTGGTTATGGATGTCATGAAACAAGTTCATGTAGTGTCCCCTTTGCAAAGAGCTCTTGATGATTCCTTTGAAGTATTCTCCGATGAAGAGGAAAGAGCACTCGAAGAGTGCTTAAAGGAACTTGAATCTTTGGAGGAGTTGCAACCTTGGGAATGTGAAGAGGAAGTGCTAAAAAAAGAGGTGAGTGATGCAAAATCTCAACTTGAATTGAAGGTGTTGCCTTCCAATTTGAAATATGCTTTCCTGGATGACAATTGTAATAAACCTGTTATCATAAGCAACATTTTATCTGATAATGAGGAAGACCGGTTAATTCAAGTTTTGAGGGAAAATCAAGAAGCAATGGGATGGACTATTTCCGATCTTAAAGGCATAAGTCCCTCTTATTGTATGCATCGAATATTCATGGAAGAGGATTTCAAACCGGTCGCTCAACCGCAACGCCGTTTGAATCCAACGATGAAAGAAGTAGTAAGAAAGGAGGTTGTAAAGCTCCTGGATGCCGGTATGATTTACCCAATTTCCGATAGCCCTTGGGTAAGTCTGGTCCATGTTGTGCCAAAAAAAGGAGGAATGACCGTGATCCGTAATGAAAAAAATGAGTTGATCCCGACAAAAATGGTGACGGGGTGGAGGATGTGCATAGACTATAGAAGGCTAAACACCGCGACAAGGAAAGATCATTTTCTACTTCCTTTTATGGACCAAATGTTAGAAAGATTGTCAGGCCAACAATTTTATCGCTTCTTGGATGGTTATTTCGGGTATAATGAAATTACAGTGGATCTGGATGACCACGAGAAAACTGCATTCACTTGTCCTTTCGGAATTTTTGCCTACCGAAAGATGTCGTTTGGTCTATACAACGCACCGACAACGTTTCAACGTTGTGTGCAAGCTATTTTCTCCGATCTTATTGAAAAGACAATGGAGGTTTTCATGGACGACTTCTCCGTTTTCGGAGCGTCTTTTGATCTTTGTTTGAAAAATTTAGAGGTTGTGCTTGAACGGTGTGTTGAGACGAATTTGGTATTAAACTGGGAGAAGTGCAATTTTATGGTTACGGAGGGAATAATGTTGGGCCACAAAGTCTCCTCCAAAGGTCTTGAGGTTGATCAAGCCAAAATTGAAGTGATTGAAAAGTTGCCTCCTCCAACGAATGTCAAAGGCATCCGAAGTTTTCTTGGACATGCGGGATTCTATCGGAGGTTCATCAAGGACTTCGCGAAGATAGCAAAGCCATTGAGCAATTTGCTCAACAAAGATAAGTTTTTTGACTTTGATGAATCTTGCATGTTTGCTTTTAATGTTTTAAAGAAAAGTTTGACTACCTCACCCATAATCATCGCACCTAATTGGAAATTGGATTTTGAACTAATGTGTGATGCGAGTGATTATGCGGTGGGTGCAGTTTTGGGTCAGAGGAAAATAAAAAATTTCCATGCGATACACTATGCGAGCAAAGTTTTAAACGAAGCTCAAATTAACTATGCAACAACTGAAAAAGAGTTGCTTGCAATAGTGTATGCATTGGAAAAATTGTGTTTCTATTTGATTGGGTCACGAGTTGTCGTTTACACGGATCACACGGCGATTAAGTATTTGCTCACCAATCCCGATTCTAAACAGAGGCTCATTCGTTGGATCCTCTTGTTGCAAGAATTTGATCTAGAAATTCGTGACAAGAAAGGATCCTAGAATTTGGTGGCGGATCACTTATCCCGCCTTGTGAACGTTGACGTGACCAAAAAGGAATATGAGGTCAAAGAGGAGTTTCCAGATGAAAAATTGTTTAGGGTGCAAGTTAGACCATGGTTCGCCGACATGGCTAACCACAAAGCCGCCGGATTAATACCGGATGGTCTAACTCACCCTCAAAAAAGAAAATTTTTGTCGGATGCCAAGTCTTTTGTGTGGGATGAACCACATTTATTTAAACTTGGTGTCGACAACCTCTTGAGAAGATGTGTGTCAGTAGATGAAGCCACGAACATACTGTGGCATTGTCACAACTCTCCGTATGGAGGACATTTTAACGGGTTAAGAACGGCAACAAAAGTCCTTCAATCGGGCTTTTATTGGCCTTCTTTATTCAAAGATGCGCATGCGCACGCCCAAAGTTGTGACAAATGTCAGAGAAGTGGTGGAATTTCACAGCGGCATGAAATGCCTTTACCAAATATGTTGGAAATTGAAGTATTTGATTGTTGGGGAATCGACTTTGTCGGACCGTTTCCATCTTCATTTTCTAACGAGTACATTTTGGTCGCTGATGATTACGTTTCCAAATGGGATGAGGCAATAGCATGTGCTAAGGTCGATGGAAAAACCGTAGTAAAATTTTTGAAAAGAAACATTTTTGCTCGATTTGGTACTCCGCGAGTGTTGATAAGTGACGGAGGATCCCACTTCTGCAACACTCAGCTTGAAAAAGCTTTGGAGCAATATGGTGTTAAGCACAAAGTTGCAACACCATATCATCCTCAGGCTAATGGGCAAGCGGAGGTATCGAACCGAGAAATAAAACGAATTTTGGAAAAAACAGTTTCATCCTCAAGGAAGGATTGGGCAAATAAGCTTGATCATGCTTTGTGGGCTTATCGGAGAGCTTTTAAGGCTCCGATTGGTCTCACTCCTTTTAAAATGGTATACGGTAAGAATTGCCATTTACCGGTCGAGTTGGAACATAAGGCGTTTTGGGCCTTGAAATTTTTTAATTTTGATCCAACTCTGAGCGGTGACAAAAGAAAAATGCAATTGCATGAATTGGATGAATTGCGCCTCCAGGCGTATGATTCCAATAAGCTGTATAAAGAGCGTGTCAAAACTTACCATGACAGGAAAATTGTGATCAAACAGTTTGAAGTGTGACAGCTGGTCCTACTTTTCAATTCTCGATTGAAATTGTTTCCAGGTAAATTGAGGTCTAAGTGGTCGGGTCCATTTCGGATTTGGGAAATCAAGTCATATGGAGCAATTGTGATTGAAGACACAACGTCAAAGGAGAATTAGACTGTTAATGGTCAAAGTTTGAAAGTTTATCTAGGAGGTCATTTCGAGCGGAATCCCGTCGTTGTTCCTTTTCGCGATCCTTGAGGTTGCGTTGGACCGTCGAGCTTAGCCGACGTTAAACAAGCGCTTGTTGGGAGGCACCCCAACATTGTAAGTATTTATCGCTTTAATTGCTATTTTAAATGATTTTAGATATTTGAATGATTGACAAAGTGGCAGCAGGACAGAAAAATAGAAAATTTTCAAAACTGTCTCATTCGCTGGCTCCTTCGCACTGCGAGTCTGGGGCGAGCATTCGCCAGCCAGTTCGCATTGCGAACCCAGCGAGACAGGGCTTATGTTTTTGCTGCCACCTCATAAAATTTGGGGTTTTAATTAATTGGGTGGGCCTGCACATAGGCCCAAGACCCATTTTAGTTGCTGAAGACTTGAAGGGAAAAACCCTAGTCCCACTTGCCTCTCTCATTCAATTAAAAATCTCTTAAGAACTCTTTCTCTCTCACATGCCTTTAGCTGCTCAAATTTCACGTGTTTTCTCCACCAATTTCCATATTCCAATTCAGGTTTGTATCTCCTTTCTTGATGCTTTTTGATAGTTGTTGTTAGGGTTGTGACTTGCATTTGAGGCATTTAGGAATTTAAGGTTTAAATTCTGTTGGAAGGTTTACATGTTGAATTTTCTGCAACCCTTAGAATAGAAAGGACTTTGAGAATGATACTCTGTTGTGGACTGTGTGGCTGCTGTAATTTTTCAAAATTTTTGTGGCTTCGCTGGCCCCTTCGCAGTGCGAATCTGGGGTGAATGCTCACCAGACTTCGCAGTGCGAGTATTGCAGCGAACATAGCAGACTTTGGATTTTTTTTATGAAGTTTAGTTCTTATTTTGTTTGGTTTCTAATTTCTAATGAACTGTCTTGGTGTTTTGTGTTGTTTTTTTTGTTGATGTGTGCAGATGGGTCCAAAAACTAACCTTGCTAAAAAGCGAAAGTCCTCCACATCGCGACAAGTGTCGATCCGATTCGATGAAGCTCGATTTAGAGGTGCCACACAAGCTGCGAGATATCTGACATTGGAAAAAAGTACGATTCTAGTGGAAAAGAGTTTCATTTTAAGTGAACAGGGGAGTTATCGTTCAGTGGCCGCTCTCTGGGAAGCAAAAAGTTGGAATCGGCTGATAACGCCAGTCGATAGTTATAATGTGGAAATTGTCTGGGAGTTCTACGTGAACGCCCTTTCGGATGATGGCGACCTGTTCAGTTGGACGACTCAAGTTGGGGGAAAGACGGTGAGGTTTGACCGTAGGACCATAAGTACTGTTCTTGGGAGCCCTCTGTCGTTACGAGCTAGTCAGATTGATGATTATCATAGGGATCTTCACCTTCACCGAGATATCCCTAAAATGACCAGAGATCTTTTGCGCTCGAGAAAGACCGTTGAACTCAACCCATCTGGGGTTGCGATTAGGTATAGGAGGGAGGACATGCAGCCCTTAGCTTAGCTCATATTGCTTTTGGTGGTTACCAATATCAAACCAAACTCGCATTCCTCAACCGTCCCTATTCCTTTAGCTCACCTAGTCCATAGTATCTTGACAAATATGCAGATTGATGTGGCGCGTATAATTGCTGATGAGATAAGGGCAATTGTGGAGAGCGGTTTAGGAGGTAACGCTTATAGGAAGAATGCCCCTCTCGCATTTCCTTGTCTTATCATGTTATTGTGTGTGGAGGCTGGAGTAGATTTGCCTACGCGACGCCAGGTTACGATACCGTCGGCTATCGATGATCGATATGTCTACAAATTCTGCAAGCCTAAGGGGGCTAGGGGTGAGTCGTCTGGTGTTGGTGCTGAGGCCGGCACAAGTGGTGGAGATGCTTCTGGGTCGCATAATTTTTATCCTTATCAGCAAGAAATTTGCCAGTATAACTGGGACTGGATGACGGCTTCTCAGCGCGCCATGTTGGACTTACATGATTCTATGCAGGTACTCCAGCTTCAGATTCGAGATCCTGCCGCAGAGCATTCTATGATGTCGAGGGAGCAATTCCTCACACACGCTGGTTGGCCTGAGGCCAGGCCAGTATTCAGAGGGGGAGAAGATGCGGCTGGTCCTGCTGGTGATGATGCTGATGAGGAAGGGGATGGTGATGATGTGGAGGTATCTGGCTCTGAGGAGGGGGAGGATGACCAGGTGACCGAGGTGTATGCTACAGAGTCCGAGGAGGACTGATTTCTTTTGATGATGATGGTTTTGTACTTCCTTTGTGCTACAAAGTGAAGTTTTATTATGTTCTATGTATTTTATTGTGTTTCAGTTAGTATTGATGTACCTTATCCACTATGTTGGATTATTTTGGATTTTGGGATGTATTTGTACCGTTGGTGGTATCTTGTTTTGACTTTGTAGGTGTGTTTACACCATTACATTCCTATTTATTATTAGTAGTAATATTTGATGTTTTTAGTAAAAAAATTTTGTTTTATTTTACTAATATTTCGGTTTTAATTATTGTATTAAGTGTTGAGTTCTTCAGTTTACGAATGCTCAACACTTAAATTGTTGGTATGCTTTTATGTTAAGAGTTGAATTCTTCAGTTTACGAATGTTCAGCTCTTAAAATTGTTTATATGTTTTATGTTGGTATGCTTGTGAGGATTTAATGTTTCCTTCTTTTGGTGATGAAACTTGGGGAATTTTAGGTTGGTGATTCTTTATCTTAAAGGAAGATTCCTCCAAGATGGGATGGCTATGATAGTACTTTAAGCATGTTGTTGTGGCAAGGTACATAGTTACCTAGTTCTAGAATTTAGAATGTATCAGAACTTTGTGTCTTGGTACAAATGAAAATGTTGTTTCGTGTTACAACTCTCTTTGAATGCTTGTGTCATTTAGGACCAAAAATCACAAAAGTGAGAAACCTCCATGTTATACTATATGCTTTGGATTGATGATAGATTTTGTTTTATACTTTTAATTCATGCTTCATCTTGTGATTTGTGTGATTTTGTGGAAGTATTAGAAATGATCAAGGCACTTGTTGATTTTGAGCACAACCATTTCTTAACAGTAATTTACCCGTGAGTAGTGAGAATTTGTTAGCCCCTTTGTGCCTAAATTTATTAGATCTCTTTCGGTGATGACTTGGTGTTGTACATGTTTTAAAAATCTTAGTCATCATTGAGTTTTTGAGAGCTTCTAAATTTTTTTTTCTTCTTGAACCTTTGAACTTTTGTTTTAATTGACTCCTTTGCCTTAAAAAGCAAGGAACATTCACTTTAGGTTGAGTCGAAGATAAGTTGGGGAGAATGAAAAGAAGATTGGTGAATTACTCAAAAATTTGAAAAAATTCAAGTAAGCATGAAAAGAGAAGAGTTGTGAATATGTGTGTATAAATGAGAAAATGCTTGCTTGAATGAGAAAAATAGATTCAATAATTGTGCACGGTAGTTTGAGAAGGTGTGATAAAGAAAAAAATTGGTGAATGAAGTTGAGATGTTGTGAATACCTTGTTTAGTGAATGTTCTTTTGCATCGGCAATTTCATTTCAATGGCCGTTAGAAATATCCCTTTATTGTTTACCCGACCAAGATACAACCTTGAAGTCCTTAGTGATCTTTTGCTTCCATGATTTCTTTTGTGATCATTTAGATATTGTATGAATTGCTTAGTATTTGCATCATTTGTCATTTGAGTGTAATTGTCCCGTGCTTGTATGCGTGTTTTCCTTCAATCCTTTTTCGAAGAGGAGTGTTAGAATGACATGTGCATGATGAGTTAGTTATCTCTTGAAACATTGTTTGAAAGTTGTTTAAGAGTCAAGTTCTTTTACATTGTAAGTTCTTGGATTGTGTAATTGCTGCTTTGTTGTGATTGTTGTTTATTTGAGCCATTTCTCTTGTATTGGGTTGAATTAAATGCTCGAGCAAATCCTTTTGAGAGACATACTTTGCTTGAGGACAAACAAAGAGTTAGTTGGGGAGAGTTTGTTAGATGTCAAACTTGTTATATATTTGTATTCAATACTTGGCATTTTTCATTACTTTCCATGTGTAACTTGTTGATTTTAGTGGTGATTCGTGTTGTTCTTCAAACATTGGAATATACGTGTGGTGCTTGTAATTTGTGTGCTAGTGTGCAAGAATAGGCATGAAATGGTCAAGAATTTAAGACACAAAGAGTGGATGCAAGTTGTCATTGAATCATGAAGCTACAACAGGGTGTTCGCTTTGCGAACTCTGGCGAAGGTTTGCTTTACGAACAGCAGCGAGGCTTCCAGCGAAGAGAGGCAGAAAGTTTCAGTTGGAAAAGAACCTAAAGTTCGCTTTGCGAACTCCCAGCGAATGTTCGATGGTTTGCTCGCTGTGCGAAGGACCTGGCGAATGGAGGCAGTGGAAAATGGACCTTGAATTCGCTTTGCGAATGAGCTGGCGAATGATTCGCTGTGCGAATGGATCGTTCGCAGTGCGAACCCACGACATCAGCCTGGGGCAGTTTAACTCTCTGAGGCAATTACGGTGCCATTTTCTCTCATTCGCTAGGCGAATGATTCATTCGCAGTGCGAATGCTGCAGAATTCAAGTGTTGTATAAATAGATTTTCACTTTTCTTGAAAGGGATCTTTTGCTATCTTTCACCCAAAAACATAGTTTTCTGCCTTTTGATCATCCAAGAGGGAATTTTCACCTAGAGAAGCTGAAGTCACACCCATTCTCGATTATTCGACTTGGATGTTCATTCATATCCTCTTGAAACTTGTCATCCAAGCTACCATGAGAATGAGTAGCTAAACACTCTTGTGTTGAGGTTAGATGTAGTTGATCTTGATAATATGTATTTCTTTTGATCTTTTGTATATGAACAAGGTTTTGGATAAATATAGATGAAGTTATTTTCTCTTAATGATTTATGTGTGGTTTGTATTGCTCTAGACATAGATTCTACAAATCATGACCTAATAATTTCATCTCTTAAAAACCAAACTCTAGACATAGATTTGGGATTTGTTATTCGCTTTGTGTTGCTCTTAACGATTGTTGTTTCGATTGTTAGCATGAGACATCATATAACGGTCTAAACAACGATACTCATGACTTTGCTTTAGACATAAACTTAGTCGCGAGGATACGCGGTTGTATTGGTCGGAAACTAAGTTCTTATGCGTGATTAATTGGATATATGTGAAAAGGATTAGCGAAACCTAACCTTGACATGCTTTTCCAAAAACCTTACAAACTCTTTGCCACAAATTTACTCTTTGCTACTAATTAATGTTAACCGAAATCGAGAACCATTTGAAACTCGTGAACTTAAAACATTGTGACTATTGAACGGCAAGCATCTAATATCGACAATCCATGTGGAGACGATAAAAACACCCCCTAATACTGTTTCAACAATTCTACCCTTCATTGAGCAAAATTATGATCAAATTGATCTTGAAGTTAATGCAATTAACTTTGAAACATTTTCTTACACTCTCCTCATTGATCCCTCTAACAGAATTCCATCCTTCTTCACAACTGGGCGCATCCACCTTAACTACAAATTGATTCATTACACAATAAGTCATATACTTTTTTCTAAGGAAAAATAACTATATCACAATCCAAAAGTCAAATATCCATGCAATTAAGTTTTTTGAAAACCAAGTTGAGAAAAATTGGGCAGACACTGTACTTCACCACATGCTAGATAGCAAAAGGAAAACTTCACTTTACCCTATGTCGAACTGGTCACAAAAAATCTTAACCTACATTGGATATGAATTCGATGAGGAAGAAGCAAAATTCATGCACATGACGATTGGGCAAGCACTCATAAGAAAAATAGGATTTGCTATTCAAGGAAGAGAACTAGTCCCATTACCACCAATAAGAGATAGGAAGCGAAGAAACAATGAACTTCCTTCATCCTCCTCAAACACCCTCAATGACATATGTGATGAGCAAAGGGCAATGAATGCAAATATTGACAAGCTCATCAAAAGAATGGAGAAAAGAAACATCACCTCACCAGTGGCTTCAAGCAAGAATGATGATGATACTGAGATGAAGTAACTACTTCTTAAATGTGTTTTTGTCTATGTGTGTATATTTATTTTTCACAATGCATCTTTACCCGCCTTTTTGATTTCGACAGAGAGAGAAGTATATTCTCAAGAGGAGTAGAGTATACTTTCTATTTAACTCATTGAGAGTTTAAATACTCCAAACACTTATGTGTTATTTTCTATTACCACCTCCCATTAGATATGTGTTGTCATCATAAAAAAGGGGAGAATGTAGAACCTTATTTTGTAGGTGATATACTTTTAACAAAGACAACTATTTTATTTTTATTATGACAATCTTTGTCTAATGATGACAACTGATGATGACAAGTCAAGCATAAATGGTTAAGCAATTAAAGATGCAAACCAAAGAATTAAGGTTAGTTAGACTTCACTATCCGATTATGACAACCAAATGAAATTAAACTCATGCCTAATCTCAAGTAAAACTCAAGCAAGTGTCTAAAAGAAGTAAAATATCTGAAAAAGTCTTGAAGTGCAAAAAAGCCATGCCTTGGTTAATCTGAGTGAAAACTTTATAATGTATAATTGTGTTTTCGTAAAAGTGCTTGGCTAAATCACACACAAAAAAAAAATATTTTTTAAGCTTATTTTTCTTAAGGAAATACTTTCAAAAATGTATTAAAGTCATGCCAAATGAGTTGGAAGTTGTCTGAAAAGATTTGGGCAATATTTTGTCCTTACCAATCGATTGACACCTTATCCTAATCTATTGGGTGATTTAAAAAATGCATCCTAATCGATTAGGACAACATCTTAATGATGGTTAACGGCTAAATATATTTTCTTTCCTTTTTAAACTTTCTAATCAATTGTAAAAGAGCCAACCAATCGATTTGAACACTTTGTCAATTAATTGGCAAAAAATAATTTCCTTTTTGAGCAAACCTCTAGCCTATAAATAGATGTCCCTTTCCTCATTTGAAATAATCTTGAACCGAGTTTTAATTAATAATTCTCTCTCTCTAAACTTTTATTTACTTCCCCTCACTAAGTTTTTAGCTGAAGTGCTTTTCGAGAAAGTCCTCGTTATAGACGAGAAGTTGTAATTCTGGAAGGGTAGATTTGTAAGTTCACCAAGAAATTTTTGTTTAAACCTTGGTTGAACAATTTTCCAATTAGTGATTGTTTTTTTTTGGGTTAGAAGTTAAACCCTTAAAAGCTTTGGTTTGGGGATTGTGTGACTAAACCCTTGTTTAGGTTCGAAGGCTCTGCCCGTGATAAAAGCTTTAATGGGTCATTGGTTAGCCCGTGGTAAAACCAAGTCAAGATCAAAGCTTAGCACGATATTAAAAGCTTGTTTATGTTCTTGGTTAGCATGTGGTAAAACCAATGTTTAAGGTTCGAGATTAGCCCGATATTAAAATCTCATAGGTTATTGGTCAGCCTGGTATACAACAAGGTTTAAGGTTCGTGGGCTCAACCCTATGTCAAAAGATTGCAAAGTTTGTTCAAAATCTTTAAGACTAACAACCCCAAGATTTTCATGGAAAAGAGACTAACTGATTCGATCTGCCGTTTGGAAGGAAGACTATCCGCTTCACTCTGTTGTTTATTATTTTGTTAAAAATCAACCTTAAACTTTTTTTCTTGTATAAGGATGGTTCATGAGTATTACCTAATAAAAGCTCTCGAGTTTATTAAATACTCTCAAAATCAATTCTTGTGGGGGATATGCTTTTTTCTTTGTTTGACCGAACCTCTATAATTCTCAATGTTATCTCCTCTCCCTCAACTATTTACTTTATGCACTTTATATTCCACAAATTTTATTCTTCCGCTGATTAAGATTCAAACAACTTTAAAAATGATTTTAGACTTTCTTTTTTATCCTCAAAGTTTTTCAAAACCATGTTTTTCGAAACCACACAATTCACCCCCTCTTGTGTGAGAAGTCACGTCCAACAATGTTGAACCTCTATAAACCTATGGTGTTATCTCTCTTTCATTAACTTGTTACTTTCTACATATTTTCTTTATCTTTACTTTCTACTGCTTTTCCAAACGTTTTGTTCATTAAAATGTTTTCAAACTCAGATAAGCCAGATTTCCTTTGGACCATATAGGAAAAGAGAAAATTTGAAAGTGATCTCAAAACAAAAAATTTCGTAATCATGTCTTTATATGATAATTAACTATTTTATGTTCATAATTGTAATTCCACCAAGGAAATGTTGGACACTCTTAAAATTGTATATGGCGTTTCAAGTGTCAAACAAGAGCGAATGAACACACAAGGCGAAAAAGATGAATGCTCTATTCATAAATACTTCTCTAAATTTAGAAATGTTGAAAATAATGTTAGAACTTTCGTTACTAATGCATATCTAATAATTAAGAATTAGAACCAGAAGTTTGATCCATTCCTTAAATTGAGTGATGGGAATGTTTATGAAATTCAAGAAAAATCCAAAAAGGAAGAAATCATGGAGAATTTGAATGAATTAATTCAATTACTAAAGAACGAAGGCATGATCTCAAGTCTATAAGAATTTGTAGCAACTTCGTTAACAAACTCCTGCGAAAACAAATCATCTCGAGTGATCTTCTTCAAAAGAATAGTCTTGGTAGTTGAACTATCCTCAGAGGATTCAACATTAATGAAGAAGCTCCATCTAGTGGAATTTTTTATAAAAGAAAGGAAAATAAAGCCTTTATGAATTATAAAGATTCAACATCAAATAACACTACTACAAAATACGCCTTCGGTAACACTAATTCGACTACGGTTATGCATTCCACCACTGTAATATGGCAAATTAGATGTGCTTGATATATTTTTTATTTTTTGAAAGTTATTTAATCACGGTTGATATAAACAACCGTGGAGATAAAGTAATAGTTACAAGTTTCGAATCTTAGCAACTACATTTTTTCCATTTTTCCTATTACAAAAAGCGTGTATCACTTAAGTTCAGAAATAAATTAAAAATTAAACACTATTTAACCACATTTTTAGTCTACAACCATTGTAATAATACCTACATTTCACTATGGTTGTAAATATCAAACGTGATTAAAAAATTTCCTGATAAATTTAAAACAAAACAGATTCATTATTTCCTTCATAACATGCCCTAAGCGAACTAGTGAACCAACGAACCAGAGACAACAACGATAGCGATAGCGAAATCTTCATCTTCAAAATCTTCGTTCATTTGAATGTTCATTCTTGATAATCTTCACTATCTTCATTCTTAGTCTCTTCAAAGTACGGTATGTTTTGTGCAAACTTCACTCTCTTCCTCATCTTCTTAATTCTTGATAATCTTCACCGTCTTCATTCTTGTTTGATTTTGTGGTCTGTGTCTTGCAAAGCTCATATGCTTTATCCATATGCTTAAGATTTAGAGTTGTATAATTGTACTGAATATGCTTTATGTTTTGTTGTTGGATTTTGTGGTCTGTTTCTTGCAAAGTTCATATGCTTTATCCAATATGCTTAAGATTTAGAGTTGTATTATTGTATTGAATATGCTTTAGTTTTTCGACATACTTTAGGTTTAGATTTTGTTGTGTCATTCACAATATTGTTTTGATATAAATTTCAGAATTTATTATGGATCATAGTTGGATGAAAGCTGATAGATTTGGTCTGGTATATGAGAAATGAGTTCTTGAATTCCTTGAATACGCTGATCAAAATCTTCCTGACAATAATGGTATCTTTTATTGTCCTTGTGTTAATTGTGGGAATATAAAGAAAGGTACAAAAGATGAGATATTCCATCACCTATCTTGTGATGGTATATGTCAAAATTATACACTATGGATGTGGCATGGTGAGGTGGAAAATAATCGAAACCCTGCTTCACAAAGTCACGAAGTTGATGAAGATGAATATATGGATGACCGTCTAGAATATATGTTCTGTGATATTGGAGAATCTTCTTTTAAGAAAGCCCATATTTATGATACTTTATGTAGTGATAAGGACACCCCTTTATATAAGGGGTGCATAAGTTTTACATGATTGTTTGTGGTTTTAAAATTGTTTAATCTGAAAGCAAAAAATAGGTGGTCGGATAAAAGTTTCACGGAATTGCTTCATTTTCTAAAAAAATGCTACCAGAAGATAATAATTTGCCTGATCGTTATTATGATGCCAAGAAGATATTGTGTCCAATGAGTTTGGAGTATATCAAAACGCATGTATTCTTTAATGACTGCATATTATACAGGAAAGAGTATGAAAATTTTGATCAATGTCTGGAATGTGGGGTGTCGCGTTACAAGCTGAAGGACAACAATGGTGATGACAATGACAATGACAATGTTGGTAGAAAGAGGCCTCCTGCTAAAGTGTTATGTTACTTGCCAATAATTTCAAGATTCAAGATACTTTTTGCTAATGCAGATGACGCAAAGAATATTAGATGGCTTGCAGATGAAAGAAAATATGATGGAAACATACTCCATGTAGCTGATTCTTTGCAATGGAAGAAAATTTATTCGTTGTTTCCAGATTTTGTCACTGAGCCAAGAAACCTTAGGCTTGGGCTTGCCACCGATGAAATGACCCCTTTGGTAATATGAGTACTCACCATTCTTCATGGCATATTCATCTCACGATTTAAAACCTATCTCCTTGGCTGTGCATAAAGCATAAGTATATGTTGTTAAGTATGATGATTTTTGGACCACGACAACCTGGAAACGCATAGATGTTTATCTAAGTCCATTAATTGAAGATCTAAGAATTTTGTGGGAGGAAGGCGTTTAAATTGATGAAGCATATTCTAGTGCAAAGTTTAAGATGCGTGCAATGTTATTTTGCACAATCAACGACTTTCTTGCATATAGTACTTTGGCTGGATATAGTGTCAAAGGACACAAAGCGTGTCCTATATGTGAATCTGAAACATGTTATCACCAACTTGAGTTTGGAAAAAAGACTGTTTACCATGGGCATCATAAATTTCTAAAACCTGATCATTCTTATCGTAGATTGCGGAAGGCTTTTAATGGAGAGCAGGAGTTTGATATCGCTCCTAAACCTTTAACAGGGGATGAATTTTATCAACGACAGAAACACATTAATGTTGTCCTTGGAAAGAGAGAAAAAAATAAAGGGCAAGTTGTTGAGAAAAATATATGGAAAAGAGGTATGTGTTCTTCCATCTTCCATATTGGTCAAATCTCGATGTAATACATTGTCTTGATATGATGCATGTGGAGAAAAATGTATGTGATAGTTTGATTGGAACAGTTCTAAACATTCCATACAAGACTAAATATAATAAGCAAACTCATCTCGATATGGAGACGATGGGTATACGAAAACAATTGACTCCAAGAGAAAAAGGGAAAAGAACTTATCTGCCTCCGGCTTGTTACACTCTATGTAAAAAGGAAAAGAAATTTTTTTGCGAGTGTTTGCATGGTATCAAAGTTCCCCAAGGTTACTCATTAAACATCAAGAAACTTGTATCAATGAAAGATCTCAAGTTAATTGGTTTGAAATCTCATGATTGTCATGTCTTGATGCAACAACTTCTACCAGTGGCTATCCGTGGCATCCTACCAAAAAATGTGAGAGTAACTATCACTAGATTGTGTTTGTTCTTCAATGCCATATCTAATAAAGTTTTTTATTTCAAAAAATTAGATGAATTAGAAGATGAAGCTACTATAATCTTGTGTCAATTGGAGATGTATTTTCCTCTATCATTTTTTGACATTATGGTTCACTTAATTGTTCATCTAGTTAGAGAAATTAGAATTTATGGTCCAGTTTATTTAAGGTGGATGTATCCAATAGAGTAATACATAAATATATTTAAAGGATATATAAAGAATCATCACCGACCGGAAGCTTCGATTGTTAAAAGGTACATCACAAAAGAAGCTATTTAGTTTTGTACAAACAATTTGTCGGAAGCAGAGTTTATAGGAATTCCAAAGTCTCATTATGCTGACACTGAAGGTAGAGGTATTCAAGGTTTAAATGTTAGGTCAATGACTCAAGATGTATTTATTCAGTCACGTTTCTATATATTGAATAATCTCGAAGAAGTTCAACCTTACGTGGCTACTCACAAAAGACTTTTGAAGAAAAAATATCAACGAATGAGTGACAAGTTGTTGTTGATCGAACATAACAAGAAATTCCTAGATTGGTTTAATAAAAGGATACCAAAAGATCATAGTGCATCCGAGATAATTAAATGGTTGTCGTTCATGCCAAAATTTAATGTGATAACTTGGACTGCATATGACATTGGTAATTATACCTTTTATACAAAATCAAAAGATGTTCGTAGTACAATGCAAAATAGTGGGGTTATGGTTGAGGCTGAATCCATATATTTCTCTAGTTCGAAAGATAAGAATCCAATATTGGCATCTAGTGTGTTCTATGGTATCATTGAGGAGCTTTGGGAGATTGATTATGTTATCTTCAGAGTGCCTTTATTTAAATGCAAGTGGGTTCCGAATAATATTAATGGTGTACAAACTGATGAATTAGGATTCACCTAGGTTGACCTTGGCAAGGTAAATTATATGACTGAACCATTCATCATGGCTTCATAAGAAAACCAGTTTTCTATGTGACCGACCCTTCTGACACATCGGGGAAATGGTCAATCGTTCTCCGAGGAAAATACATTCTTAGTAGTGATGAAAGTTTTGATATTCCTTCTATTCTTTCTTACACAACAAAAGTGCATGCCACTTATGATGAAGTTGATAGATATGATGTGCATGTTATTCATATCGATCATAATGAAGGCATAAGGGAAAATTAACAAGTAATTAGTATTTTATTCTTTATTCATAATTTAATTAATGTAAGTAATTTTTTATAAGTATATTTACCAACAAATATGATTATTTGAAATTGTAGGTGTTTAAAGTCAATACACCAAGAGAAAAGACACCAAGATACAAAGAAACCAAAACACTATAAGATACAATTATGTGATGTTATATAATGTTTGTAAGTTGTTTTGTGCCATTTTTCTTTTGATGTAATATATATACAATGTTTGGTTCTTAATCCATTGTATTGATTCGATGTAATACAATATAATTCGTCATTATGATACAATTGTTGTTTCTGTTATGATATTGTTCAAAAAAATACAGGTTAAAAAAATGAAAAATTTAAAAATGCAGAAAAATCATTTTAAAAAAAGCATATAATTTAACGACGGTTGTAATATATAATTGTGTTTGTATAGTGAACGATGTCCAAAATAATATATTACACCAAAAGATGCGTTGCTGAGGATCGAACCCGAGACCTTTAATATATTACAACAGTTAGTTATAGCAACTGTGATCATATATAGCACGCGCTTTCAAATTTTCTACAACGGTTATAAGACCGTGATTACAAGTAGCGCATATACAACCACACTCTACGTATTAACGGTAGGTCACATGTGATGTTATCCCTTTTCCAACCATTGTTGTATATGTTTTTCATAGTAGTGTAGGAACCTCGATGAGTAACCTTCGGGTAGAACATTCAAAGGATCCTCGTTCAACAAAAAAGATGAAGTTTGTTTGAAAGTATCCCACAAAAAAGATGACCATGAGGTAACAAAGTTATTATACAAGCATATGTTTAAATTAAGTGCTAAGTTAATAAAAGAAAATTATAATATTAAAAAGCGAAACTTAGACCTTAAAGATTATCTTAAGTTTCTAGAAAAGTGTAATGAAAAAGGAACTTTGATGAAGTGCTTTTGAGGATGAAAACTTGAATGTCAACTTGGTTTAAAAATGACAACCTTTACAACCTATGAGGATTCAAATATGACAAGCGGTTAAAGATGCAAGCTGACAAATTAGGGTTTGGTGATCACTGCAAACATCTTACGATGATGACATTTAACTTGTAGATATTTCAAGCCTCATATCCAAGAAGACTAAAGTAAATGCTTATATGATTGGTTTATTTAGCAAGTATGGGAGCTTCAAAGTGTGAAACAGAGAAAATGTGAAAGCTTGCCCAATCGCGATTGAGTGAGCTATGTTTCATAAAAACACAAGAGAATTTCAATAAAGTTATATATCTAAATCATACCCACACGCACGCACACACACATACACACATACACACACACATACAAACATAACCTATATTTCTCAAATAAAACATCCCAAAAATATCTTGAAACTTTGCCAGCTAGATCAAGAACTATCAGAATAGTCTTGGACAAATTTTGAATTGTCAAATTGATTGGCATATTTACCTAATCGATTGGGTCCATGTAAACATTGTCCATAAACGATTGTGACAGTGTCTTAATGAAGGGAAATTCCACCGTATCAATTCTTCCAATTTCCAGCCTTTGTAAATGATTATTGAGAGCTATAATCGATTGGACTAATGTCCCAATCGATTGGATAATTTATTTTATCCCATAGATCTTTCATTACTTGTGCCAACATCTAGCCTATAAATATAGACATCTCCCTTCACATTTTCACATCCAGAAATGTGAGCCTTATATCTTACTCCCCACCCTTTATCTAAAATATTTTCCACATTTTGTCACTTTAATTTAGCCTTGGTGCTTCGAGTAAGTCTTTGTGTTTGGTGAGTAATTTTGTATTCTGGAAGACGTGTTATTGCAAAATCACCAAGGAGTGTTTTTCTCTTAGTTGAATAATTTATCCTTAAGGGGTGTTTATTTGGCTCTAAAGCTAAACTCTTCAAAAGCTTTGTTTGGGGATTTAGGTTCTCAATGTGCCATTTCGACTCTTAAGATCAGCATGTATAAAAGCTTACTTCGGTTCAAGATCAACCAAGTTTAAAACCTCATATTGGTTCAAGATCAGGCCGCTTTAAAATCTCAAATTGGTACATGGTCAACATGTTTAAAATCCAAGTTTGATTCGAGATCAGCCGAGTTTAAAATCTCAATATGGCTCATGGCCAGTCTATTCAAAACCTCGGTTTGGTTTGGAGGATAGCCTATTCAAAACTCTTGTTTGGTTCAAGATAAGTCCGTAGAAAATCCCGGTTTTGCTTGGAGACTAACTGCTTCAAGTTCGTATTTAGAGGAACTACTAATTGCTTGAGTCTATTGTATGGAAGGAAGACTAGTTACTTTAATCTACTATTCTTTGTTTGATTGGAAGTTAGCCTAAAATTTCATTTTTCTTTGTATAAGGGGGTTTGAGAGTTTAATCTTAAGCACTATTTGATACTCTCAAGATCAAATATTAGGGACATGATTAGGTCTTCTTGGCCAAACTTGTATAATTATATAGTGCCATTTCTCTTACCATTAAATCTTTATTTTCCATATATTTACTTTCCGATGTTATTTCTAAAACATTTTTAAAAATGGTTTTAAACTCTAAAAATAATAACAAAATGTTTCCAAACTATCGCTTTTCAAAAACCCACAATTCACCTTCCTCTTGTGTGTGCAGTCTCATATCCAACAAAGTTAAGTCTGTAATGGATATATCAATCTCATGGTTACCAACTCTTGTATCCAATGATCTGTAGAGAAGTATGTGCGACATTATGTTGTTGTTTTGTCGAAAGGGGGAGTTGTTATCAAGGTTACTTAGTAATCAAGGTAGTACACTATTTAAAGGTTTAATAATTGGAAAACTCTTATTGACCCTTTAAATAAGTGTTGTTAGTATTCACCCATCCTTTAAAAAAAATTACTAATAAAACAAATGAGTTTTTAACTTTTGTCAAGAAAGGGGTGCAAAAAATATGAGCAAGGGTATAAAAACCACGAGTGTCAAGGAAAAACTCAACCCAAGGCCTAAAATGTACCAAGGAGGCTAAAAAGTAAAAGGCTAATCGATTAGGGTCATAATTTAACTGATTAGATGACATACGTGCTTTGAAATTCAAATGAAATTAGATTTAATTTTCACCTTCAAGTCAATCAAATATGTGCATTAATGGCCAACACACAAGGTCTTCAAAAATATCAAGATTTAATATATTAAGACCTTAATCTAATCAATTAAATGGTTGATTTTAAAATGATTTGGTTCTCATATTTTGTGGGCATAATCCTCATTGTTTTGTGCAACTTTTGCACGCTTAAAACCGCCATAAGGTTTGATATGAATAGGTAACTATTTTCATTTTATTTTGCATCTCATATTTTATTCTCTCCTCTTCTTGTGTGTGTGTGTGTGTGTGTGTGTGTGTGTGTTTGTGTGTGTGTATGAGAGAGAGAGAGAGAGAGAGAGAGAGAGAGAGAGAGAGAGAGAGAGAGAGAGAGAGAGAAAATACCATTTTATTACTCCATCATCATCATGGAACCCAGAAGGTTGAGATTTGTTTCTCCATCATACCCTCTCATCGATTATTTCTCATCACAACAAGAAGGAATGTTTTTTGAAAATTTCACAAGCACAACTGTCTTGGGAATTTATACTTTGGATGCTGGAGTATTTTAAGAATGCGAATTCTTCAAGATCTTTTGCAATATAAAATCAAGAGATTTCATCTCCAGCCCTCCAAGAAAAATGTAACCATCCTTAGTCAAAATGTTCTTCTCAAATATCTAATTCACCGATGGAATAATTTAGTCTGAAGTAAGAAAACATAAGATATCCCTATCTTTGGAAGAGTTTGCGAACATTCTAGATCTTCCTCATGAGGGAGCTTTCTTCAATACAAATGGATAAGGGGACAAATTCAACTACAAGACCATTACCTCACAGTTTCTGATCAATACAAAGTCTCTGGCTCTTGCCCCATTAACTGTTGGATTTATATGGCCCAAAATTCTCTTGATCCATTATGTGGTAAATCACATAATCTTTCCATTGAAAATCAACTTCATTCACTGAACTAGATCTGACGTTACAACTATGTGGGTGATTGCAAATAAAATTGAAACAAATTGGGCAAGTGAAGTGATCCAACACATGTTGGCAAGTAAAAGTAAAGGGAATTGTCTGCAATATGGTGATTTGATCACAAAAATTCTGAAATTCATTGGCTTCAACCTTGAAGGTAAAAGTCTAAGGAAGTTATAACAAAAATATGAGAAGATGCACTAGTAATGATGGGGTATGAGATTATTAATGGAAAAATAATTCAAAAATACTCTAAAATAAATAAAATAGGAATGGATCAGTAAAATTGAGAATAACCTAGGAATCTAAAAGATTTCGATTATGACACCCTCAAAATGTCCTTTGTTGAAGACTTACTCAAGGAAATAATCAAAAGACTAAAGAGGACAAATGGGAAGGTCAAGTTTTTGTCCTTTAACTTTGCCCAAGACTTAAGACAACTACATCTAGGGATGTTCATTGATGATGACGAGGATATTGAAAAATAATCTCACTTATATGTTTTAGTCCTTTAGTGTGTTCCTTCTGCATTGTTTAAACTTTTGCAATTTCCCGCGTTCTGTATTTTGAATTCTAGCATCCTTTAATCAATGAAATAAAATGTTTTTCCCTTTGTAGATGGTCGACTATGTGCTTGCATATTTAAAATTATGTCTTGCATCTTTACCCGTCTTTTTTCTATTATGATAAAGAGGAAAAAGTATAGTCTTAAGAGGAGTTGAGTATACTCTTTACTCATGTGGAGGGGAGTTTAAACACTCAAATTTTCTATCTACTTTTTTTTCTTTTACCATCTCTCTAAGAGTTGCGTTGTGATCATAAAAAATGGGAGAATGTGAAACTATGTGCTTACAAGTATAATAATAAATGATCAAAGCTTATAGATAAGCAAGATGTGCATGACCTTAATAACATCATGGTTTTCATGATGAAAACACCTAAAGTTGTAACTAATCTTGAAGTGACATTGATAGCAACAACGCATAAAGACAAGAGTGTACTAAAACAAGTCATCAAATATGCACGAGATGGTTGAATAAGCTATTTCTCTGAGTCATACTTAATAATTAGGGTTTTATAATCACCAGTGATATCCTCTGATGATGGTATCCAACTTGAAGAGGTATCAAACCTCATCCATAAGAATATTCAAGTGAAATTCTTATATGATTGGTACATATGGAAAAACAACTTGAAGCTTTAGAGTGTGAAAGAAAGGAAGTGTGAAAGTTGGCTTAATCGTATCTATCTTAGCGATCATTATTTTGTAAAAACACATGCGTGATTTCGTAAAGTAATGTGGCTATATCAAACACATACACTAAAACTATTAATGAAGCCTCTATTTTAAAAATGAAATCACCTAAAATGTTTTTGGAGCCTAGTCAGATGAATTAGGGACTATCAGATTGATTAGGGCAATTTTTTGAACTGTCTAATCGATTAGATCAAATGCCTAATCGATTAGATAAGGGAAAAACAAGTTTATAATATATTATGACACTGTATTAATGAATGGTAACACCTATTTATTAAAACCTTCCAATTTGGGCAGCAATAATCGATTATTGCATGTTCCTAATCAATTAGTTAATCAATCAGGACATTAATTTTGCCCATGGATTGTTTCCTAAAATGAACCATTCCTTATCCTATAAATAGAGGCATTCCTCTTCATTTATAATCATCTAAAAAATGTGATATATCTCACCTTCCTCTCTCTAAATTCCTCTCTAAATTATTTCTCCTTCTCTCACATATTTTTAGCCATAACGCTTTGAGAAATATTCTTTAGTTTAGTGAGGAAGTTGTTCTAGAATGAGAACTATTGTAAATTCACCAAGAGTTATTTGTCCTCTTGAGTGAATTATTCTTCCTTAGGATTTAAATGTTTAGGTTTGGGGATAAAACTGTTAAAAGATCTTTTGGGGGGATTAGTGTTAGACTCTGTTTGGTTCATGATCTTTGTCTTATGAGAAAAAGCTCTCCTTTTGGGTTTGTGAAGAATAACTAGTGTAAATTCACACCGACTCTTGAGCTCAGTCCTGTACAAATGCTCAGTCGGATTGAGATTACCCCGATATAAAATCTTAGTTCGGTTCATGGTTAACCTGATATAAAATCTCGGTTCGGTTTGGAGGATAGTCAATGTAAAACTCCAACTTTGTTCGATATAATTTTGTACAAAACTCAGTTTTACTTAGAGACTAACCACTCGAAGCTATGCTGGTTGTTTGGCGTGAAGACTAACCTCCTCATTCCCTTGTTCGTTGTTTGGTTGGAAGTAAACCTGAAACTTCATTTTCCTTATGTAAGTGGGTTCACAAACTTAACCTTCTAAAATCTCTTAAGTATTATTGGATACACTCAATATCAATTATTGGGGAGAGGAGTAAGTCACTTCATTAATATTGAACATGTATAAATCTCTGGTGTTATCTCTCTTTTCTTAAATTTTTACTTTCTGTATATTTTCTTTATCTTTATTTTCCCATACATATTCAAACATTTTTAATTAAAATGTTTTCAAACTCTAATTCATAAAATAATTTTGTTTTAAACTATCATTTTTCAAACCCCCAAAATTCACCCCTTCTTGTGTATGGAGTCGCATGTTCAACAGTTATGAGGGGTTATGTATTTTTTTCTCCTGGAAATTGTGTTTTTCCTATAACCTTGGAGGTTAAGGGAATTTATAGAGACCCACGAGCTTGGTTAAGAATGGATCCTATAATTCTATCATCAATAATGGGGGGAAGATTGAGCTCTCTCTTCCTAGATTGTAGGAAGACTGTTTTCATCCCTTCTTGATATCGTTCTACTATTATATCCACGCGTAATAAATGGGAAAGACCATGGGTGGGAAATTCAAATCTTGTCTGGCGACTGACCATTTCCATTATGGTGCCCAAACCCACTTTAGGCGACTAACCCATTTTTTTGTCTTATCTGGGCTTTACTATAAGTGTACTTTGTAATGGGTCATTTCTTATTCAGGCCCATATAATTATCCCAATTCAAATTTCTATATATATTGTCATCCTATGAAATTACTCATTGAAAATTACCCTCTTAGAATGTTGTGAGTGTGAGGAAAATATAGGTCAAAGAATTTTGTGACTTAGATCTTTACTCAAATGATTATAGGATGAAGACAAGTTTATGAGATATGGCTTCAATGAACGGTCTTCCACATCTAAAGTCTCATTGGTCTCCAATCCGATATGAGTTTGCTTTTGAATACTTTGAAATTGAATAATTATCTTTGGAAACAAATATTAGCAAAGATGGAAGTAAAATGTTTGGATCGATCACCGACAATATGTACTAATAAATAGAGGATTCTTTTGAACTATTTTAAGAAAGCGAAACATCAAGTTATGTGTGGAAGTGGTTATAAGAGAATGTTTTGTTAGAAAGATATTGACGAGATCTTAAGATAGAGGAATACATGTGTGCATTATAAGATACCTAGACCTACCTCCAAAGTTCAATCTTCTTATTTGCAGTTTACTGATAAAGGTAAATTCAGCGCTTCAATCTCTGTGTTATGGGTTAAATGCTTTCTTCAATTGGATGATGTAATGATAACTTTTATTTTTATTTTTTTCATGAATATGATAATGTAAATGAAGTATAAGAGAAGAGAAAAGAAGAAATGTTAAAGGATTCAATTTTATGTTTGATTTTGAGTGTTGTTATTAAGCGAACTATTATGTTTTTGTTTTGGGTGTTGATGAAGAGAAGATGGAAGAAGGAACGAAAATAGAGGTGTCGAATAAAGTTGATAACTTATGCCTTAATGGCATAAGTTAATAACTAAATGTAGAAATTCCATCTTAAAAATTGTGCATTGATTTTATTAAAACTTTATAATCAATTCTTTTTATTATATTTTAACACAATCTTTCTATTGAATCTCTTAACACATGCTATTAGGACATATCTTAACACGATCCCTTTAATAATAATGTGTTTAGACCACTAAGTCGTAACAAAATTTTCATGTCATAAACCACTGGTTGAATTGTCCGATCACAAACTGCCCTATCGGCAATATCTAATGCCAACCCGGATAAACTCAAAGTATTTTTATTAAAACTAATAAATGCATCAAATTGACTTACCTAAATAAATATAGAGAGACCAAATTCCAAAATGTAATGTTTATTTCTTAGAGGAAAAACATGAAACAATTAATTTAATTGAGGAACTAAAAATCTAATTAAGCAATTTTTTAAGAAACAGCCACAACTCAATTAAAAATTTAATAATAAAGTGAATAATTAATTTATCCTTTTGTGGTATAATTGTTTAATCAAAACATTAATCAATCATCAAAGAAATAACTTAGGGATTAGAGTTAGAATATGCTACACAAACGATATCATTTTTAAACAAATAAGTAAGGTTAAAGTTTTTAAAGAAGACTATAAAACTAAAGAGTGCAGACTTAAGGCCACACAAAATATTTTAGCCTATTTGATCTTCCTACTAAAATAAATATAACAATATTTCATTATTTTAAATCAATATTAACTCAAATATTGTATTTGTTTTTCTGTTGAATAAAAAACTAAACTTTTTAATATGCGTAAAATGTAGAAGGATTAATAAAGTTGTAATTTATTATATTGGCTGATGTTTGACCATTGGTCACGCGTGCAGTTCACATGTGTCAATTTGATGTTTTTATCAGGCGCCGTTTTCTAGATTTTCGCATTCAACTTCCTACCCTTTTTGACCTACTTTTTTTTTATATTTTAATAAGACAAAATCTTTTCTTTTTAGTTTCTCCACATATTTAAATTTATTTTAACAAAATTATTTCATTCAAATGGCCGGGTCTCTTTCCAGTTAATTAAAAATTTTGAATTTGAAATCAACACCGAATATGTTATATGGTTAATTTTTTTTACAGAGTTTTGTCGGCAATTATAATTCTCTCTAACTGTTATAAATTATTAAGAATTAATAATTTTGATTGTTTTTTAAAATGAATAAAAAATATTAAAGTGAAGATTAATTTTTAAATTCACAAATAGGCAACACTTGTAAGTGTTACGGTTGGTTTGAATTCAGAAATAGATAACACTTGTGAAGTGTTGCAGTATGTTTGAATTTAGAAATATAGACTTTATGAAGTGTTGCAGAATACGAAACAATACACTCTTTGAAAATTGTTGTTATAGGCGAAATAATACAGCATTTTGTAAAAGTGTTTGTATCATCTCTCACTTCATCTAAAATTCTTCTTGCATCATCATGCATAATTATCTAAAAACCTTCTTTATTTGATTTTTATTACAAGTGTTTGTACACAAAGTTGTGTGAGAATATTGTGATATTCATTTGTCTCCATGTTGATTATATGATTAATCATTATCAACAAGATGAATGAAATTAAATTTTAGAAACAAAGAGATTTTCAACTTCCACATTCAAGATGAATGATCTTGGACCAATTAACACATTTTTAAGGATCAAAATAAAGCAAAATAGTGGGGGTTATAAACTTAGTCAGACAATCTATGTTGAGAAAGTGTTTGATAAGTTCAAACACTTACGCTTTAAGGAAGTGACCGTCCTATTTGATTCTAGTGCCAACCTTCAAAAGAATGATGGAAGAGTTGTGACTCAATTGAAATATGCAAGTGCATGCAATGTACTAGACCCGACATAACATTTGCAATTAGTAAAAATGAGTAGATTTTACTAGCAATCCAAATGGTAAGCAATGGAAGGTCATCATTAGGATTTTCAATTATCTTATGAAAACCAAAAATCTTGGTATCCATTATGGTACAATTCCTTCCATATTAGAATGATATACCAATGAAAGTTGGATATCAAGTGTTGAATATCATAAATCTGCATTTGGGTGGATATTTACACTAGCCTGAGGTGCAATGTCTTGGAAGAGCAAGAAACAAATGTGGGTTACTCTCTCAACCATAAAATTAGAGTTTGAGACTCTTGTTTCCGCTGGTGAAAAAACTAAATGGTTGAGAGACCTTCTGTAGTTAGTTCCATTGGCTAAAGGCAATGTTTCAAAAGTGTTGATACATTGCAGTAGTCAAGCCACTTTACTTAAAGCATACAAAACGTATAACAAAAAGTCTAGACAAATAGGACCTAGACATTATTTCGTGAGAAAATTGATTAAGGTTGTAATCATTTCTTTTACATGTATATGATCAAATGATAGCGATATTACACTTTTTGTCACGACATCTAACCTCAGTTCATACGATAGCAATATTACACATAATGACACTAATTTTTTTAATAAACATATTTTTTAAAAATCACTGTTAAATTAAAAATTTATATCATATATAATAACCATAAAAAATGTTTAATAAACTTTTTTTCGTTTTTTGTTTTCTATTGAAAAACTTAAAAATTTAATTTATGCTTTATTTTTTATTAGTAGTCATAAAACTATTTGAGTTATTATAACTTATAGATGAATAAATATTTCATTTAATTAATATAACATATTTTAAATTGTTTCTTAACGCCGGCAACAAGTGGAGTACATTATTAGATTACTAGTATAATTTATATTCACATTAATTTCACTTTCCAAATTTAGAATCTGAAAATTACTACACACATTTCAACTCTACTCCATCCTTTTCCTACAAATAGATTAAAGTCAAATATCAATTTCTTTATGTCATATAAATCTAGTAGAGACGAATCAATTATATACGTACTTTTATATATTTTTTCATGACAATGACCTTATACTAAATCACTAACCTTTTTCCTCAAAAAGAATCAATAATCTATTCTAAGTTATCAATGTAACTTACGCGTGAAGAATAATATTGATTAACTTTTAATCCAATTTGTATAGTTAATAATTGAGATTTATCAACATGTTAATCTTTTAAGGTAATCTTGACCTCTAGCAAGTACTTAGGAGCTAATCTATATTATAATCTTTTTATAAAAAAAGAAATTAAAATATCTGTCCAAATGCATGGATGTTTATCTTAATTACTTTTTTAAGTATCTAGAAGCTAAATATATAGATATTCTATTATACTATATTTTAGCTTCAGATTATATTTTGTTAGTATTTTCCTGTAAATATATAATAGCGTATAGGTAGTCTGGATGATTTATACAATGTTTTAAAAATCAGATCGGAGATTGAATCGGTAAAACTTACGGTTTAAGATGTAATTGGTTAAACTAATTAAACCTACGGTTGAACCGTTTATTAAATAAACTAATAATATGAAACTAAATTTCATAGATATGTCACATATTATTATATGTTCTCAACTTAATAAAATAAATATTTCAAAAATTCATTACAAATTTAATACAGCAATATCAATAATACACAACATTAACATAGTTCTACACTTCAATTCAACCATTATTTAAGAATATTTTGACTAAACTAAAGAATTACAACAAAATAAATTAAAGGTTAAATAGTGTTTACCCCCTGCCATATAGGCGTGTTTTGGTTTACTCTCTCTTAAGAAATTTTTTTTTTATTCCCCCCTTAACTTTCCCAGATTCCATTTACAAACACCCTCATACACCCATTGGTCAAAGATTCTGCTGACTGGGCACTTGGACTTGCTGACTGGGCCGTTTGTTGACTGCCACGTGTGATTCATAATTAGGTTAAAGTAGCACCATCTTCTTCTTCGTTAAAGTAGCACCATATTCTTCTTCTTCTTCATACGTGACAACACCATCTTCTTCTTCTTCTTCGTTCCTGAAAGTTTCTCTTCTCCTTATTCGTTGTTCATCTGGAAAAACCCTAACCCTAAATGGATAGAAGTCAAAGCGTTGATAGCAACAATTCTTGTGAAAAACCAACCGGTCCTTTGTGTGGCTGTCGTCGTCCGATGAAGATGTTGGTGGCGAAGACCATACAAAACCGTAATAGGAGGTTTTGGAAGTGTCGAAACACAGGGGTGAGTGGAATTCCTCGAAACACTGTTTGTTCTCCTTTTTGAATAATGCTTCATTAATGTTGTTGGTATTTGCAGATGGGTGGTAGCTGCGAGCTTTTTATTTGGGATGATGAAATAAACAACTCCATGAATGGCTTGTCAAATAATGGTAGCTGTTGCAAAAACTGTGATGTGGTACATTTGAAGTTGGATATGACTGTAAATAAGCTTCAAAAAGCCAAGTTGAAGATAGCTGTCTTGAAGAGGAAAAATTGGCAACTGAAATTGGCCATTTGGGTGTCTTTGATTATGTTCGCAGTAGTTTACAAGGCCATGTATTTGTAGTTGTTCCTGTATTGGTCTGATTTTATGCTATTGTACAGTCATTAGTATGTGCTATAGGATTTTAGTTGTTTGTATCAGTGTATGAATTGGTTGCAGCCATGTACTAAGAAGTTTATGTAATGAATTCTTGAGTTAAATTAGTAAAGCTTCATTTTCAAAGTCATGCAGCACAATGTGTACAAATTGTTTTCTCAAAACATTGGATTTCATGTCTTTCAAAATAGGCCATAACAAAATGGCATTGTCAATACAAAAAGGCACTAGCCATAACAAAATAATGTTGTCATTACATAAGGGCCATAACAAAGTGGCATTGTCCTAACTAAAGGTTCCAAGATAACTAATAACTAAGTCCTAGATTGCAACCATCAAAACAGCCCTGAAACTATTTCCTCAATTTCTTCTTGGCTCTAGAAGAACCACCTTCTTCTTGTGTTAAAACCCCTCCCTCTTGTTCTGGTACACAGATAGGCTGGTTAGAATTTGAACCAGGTCCTATGATTGGTTTCTGAAACCACTTCAGCTTGATTCTTTCACTTGACCTCTTCTTGATTGACATGGTCTCTTTCCCCTTCTTCTTAACTTTACCCTTGGCAACAGGTGCATTTCCTTGAATCACCTCACTTTGACTTGCTGCAGGTGGCTGTGTTTGAGTTACATCAAGTATGCTTGAAATAAGCTCATCAGAAATGTCACCAAAATAGTCACCTGGTTGATCTGCAGCACCTGCATCTGTTTCATTTTCTGGTACAGTGGAAGCATCACCTGGAGCATTATCTGGTACAGTGGGAGCATCATTTTGCTTTGTTGCAGCATTAGATGCCTTGACCTTTTTCTGCAAAACAAGACATATACCATACCAAGACATATACCAAGACAGATACCATATCAGACAGCATGACATACCTTTCTTTTCAGCCCTTTTTGGATCTTGTGTTGGGCTCTTACATGTTTGAACATTGTGACCAAACTTGTCACACCTTGTACACCTGTAGGACACACCAGGCAACCTCCTTCTAGCACCATCTTCACCACTCTCTCTAATCCTCAACTTCTTAGGCCTACCTGGTCCTTTATTGTATTTAGGTGGTAACAGTTCCTCATCCTGAACTTCTGGTCACATTTCCTGGCCATTAATTGGACTGACAGTAAAACCATAACACATTGCATACTTCTCCCTTGAATAACACTCATCCACAAATTCCTCTGGATTTTGTTGCCTAAACCCAAGAGCTGTTATAGTATGCCTACATGGAATCCCAACCAACTCCCAGAAATTACAAGTACAAGATTTTTTAGCAATGTCTACTATGAACTCCTGAGTGTTGAAAGAATGGGTGACTTGAAATTTCTCATCCATTGCCCAAGTGGGCAACCAATGGCCACTCAATACAACCTCATTATCTAGTCTCTTCCTAGGAATAGGCATAACTTTATGGGGCCACTTGTCTAGTTTTAGGGTAGATGTGGACCACCTATTCATTAGATACTTTCTTATCCACTCACACATAGACAAAATAGGCTTGTCCCTAGCAGCTAAGATTGTGGCATTAAAGGATTCAGCTATATTGTTCATAAGAACATCACATTTAGGGTAGAAAGAGAAAGCATGCTTACACCAACTTTTTGGAGGAATTCCCATTAACCAAGCCCATGCTTTAGGATCAACTTGTTTCAGCTCAGTCATCTTTTGCAACCACCCTTGGTAGTAAGTTGATTTTGCAGCCCCCATCATCAGATCTCTAATTAAACTGCCACCACCAAATTTTTTTTTGAAATTTGAATAAAGATGCCTTAGACATAGCCTATGTTCAATTGTTTCAAACATTTCCTCAAAAACAACTACCAAGCCCTGCATCATGAATACATATCAGTAAACATAAACATGTTACTAGGATTAAAAAAAAAACTGACAGAGTTAGGTTACCTTCTGTTGATCAGAGATAAAAACATATCTCTTGTCTTGTCCAATATCTGCCATTAACAACTCAAGAAACCACCTCCAGCTGTCCTTTGTTTCTGTCTCAACAACTCCAAAGGCCAATGGAAAGTATTGATCATTAGGATCCCTTCCCACAGCAATCAATAACTGACCTCCATACTTTGTTTTCAGATGACAGCCATCCACTCCCACAAAAGGTCTACAACCATTAATGAACCCCTTTTTACAACCATCAAAGCAGAAATAGAAAGCACCAAACCTTGGTTGAATGGAAGCACTTGGTCTCTCCACTGTGATACTTAGAGTGTTGCCAGGGTTCACTCTATGTAACTCAGCCGCATATCTTCTCAAATTTGCATACTGTTTGTCAGCATCTCCCTCTAAAATCTTCTTTGCTATGAGTTTAGCCTTCCATGCCCTCCCCACAGTGATTCCCACAGAATAGTTTTGTCGCATATCCTGAACAATGTCACAGATCCTAACATTTTCTGATGTTTGCATCTTCTTCAATACAACCTTAGCCACCCACTTAGAGTTGGCAGATTTGTTATCCAAAACCCTAGCACATGTATGTTTGTCCACTATGGTTTTAATAGCAAATGTGTGTTTGTGGCCCACTTTAGAGCAAAGTACCAAAAAACCACACTTGGCCCTACACTCAACCCTAACTCTGTATGACTCATTTTTAATGAAAGTTATTTCCCTCCCATTTAATACGGAACACTCACGTATTGCTTCTCTAAAATCATCAAGGGTATTAAATTCCATACCCCACTCAAATTTAAAATTCTTATTCAAATTCTCCTTCCTAAACTTTTTAAACCTTGGCCCTTTCTCATCATCACTTATATCAGGATCAGAGCTATCAAGCTCATCACTCACATACTCATCCTCCTCCTCCAATTTCTTCTTATTGGAGCCACTAATAAATCCACCAATTGAGGGTGATGCATTAATAGGTACAATGACATCAATACCTTCAAAGCCATCAAGATTTACAGTTGCTCGTTCATCCTCACTATCATCTAGTCTTTCCACTGCCTCTTCATCACAAACCTCCAGTTCGACAATCTCATTGACACACCTAGGAGACCTTACTGAGTCGCTTATATCAACTACATCATGCTCAATAAACATTTCCCCTTCTACTTGGGTTGCACAAGCATATGCTGCAAAATCGTAGCAGTCATCATCATTCTTAAGCTGGAAAAAGTTTTCATCAATTTCAATAATCTTTGTCCATGTTCTATAACTCCCTAAAACATAACCCCACCCGGTCACCAACCTATGAACACAATCCATTCTCCATTTATCAATTTCTAACCCAGACACTAATGTGGATACACCTCCCCTATAAATGGTAACCCCATCACTTAACTTTACAAATTCACCTCCATGGTGAAATACGGCTTTGAAAACTTGCATGTTCTGAAAATCAAAACAAACGAACTAAATACCCTAACAAAACCATAAGATATCAGAAACGACGTTGGAAGGTTTGAAAAAATACGAACCTTGTCAGCTTTAGCATGAGAAACACCATCGTCTTCCTTGTGCTTCTCAAGTTCCACACATTGGTTGACGATGGTGGCTTCAGTCGGTTCACGACTTTTCTTTGATTGCTTCCCTTGTTTCTGTTGCTTACGGCTCTTCTTCTTCATCGGCTCTTCGTCTTCCTTCCTTCCTAATTCTGGGACTGAGTAAACCCTAATTATTCTAGGGGGTAGAAGCAGAAATGATTTTTGAAAAGTCTTTTCATGTTAATATAATTCACTTATCACACGTGGCAGTCAACCAAGTGCCCAGTCAGCAGAATCTTTGACCAATGGGTGTATGAGGGTGTTTGTAAATGGAATCTGGGAAAGTTGAGGGGGGAATAAAAAAAAATTTCTTAAGGGGGGGGTAAACCAAAACACGCCTATATGGCAGGGGGGTAAACACTATTTAACCCTAAATTAAAATAATTCAAACCAATATTAAAATAATAGAATATAATAACTAAAATAAACTTCAAATACCTAAATTAAATAAGATAGAATATCAAAATATAAATAATACAATATACTTCATTAAACAACAAAAAATCAAATTTGAGTTGAGCTACGACAAACAAGTCTTAATAGACAACAACAAACAATATTGACTTGAACGACAATCAATAGAGTTGGATATCGTGACTATGTTTGAAAGAGACGGCATAATGATGATGGAGTGTGCTATAATGGAGTGACAAAACTTAAAAGTTTGTATGGTTGTAAAAAACACACGAAATTCGTTTTTGTGATTGGAGAATGTATGTTAAGTTTTGATATTAACATACTAAAATTAAAAAAAAATTAAAAAAATGGTCAATTTGATGAATTTTTTTTAACCGGGCGGTTTTACAAATCGGCTCCGGTTCTTTGGTTCGAATGGTTTTGGACGGTTCAATCTAGTTTTTTTCGGTTTAACCCCGTTTTTGACCCACTAGCGGTTTTGAAAGGTTGACCCAACCGGATTCATCTCCGGTTCCCGGTCTAACCAGTTGAACCGGCCCGTTCGGTCCGGTTTTTAAAACATTGGATTTATATTTGCAATTATATTTTCATATAGTCCTCCTAAGATAAGTATTTAACTTTTTTTAAAGGAAAAACTTTTAATTTGTGGATTGGAATAAAAGGCAAAAAAAAATACAATAATTTTTTTTTATCCAATTTGATCATACGATCTATTTTAGGGGATATAATGACTTTTCAATTCATTAACTTTCCAAAAATTATTACAAAAGAGTTATAGAAAATAGTCATTCTAATTTTCAAAACAAATCTACAAAGTCTCTCACAATCTCTCTAATTCTCTATATATGTATTACACAAATCTAAATGTTTCCCTCATCTTTTATCTCTATAATTTTTCCATACGATTGTTATCTCCTCCCTCTGTCTTTCATATTACATTTTGAAGGTTGTGAGACAAGAATATGATAGAGCCATATATTTATAGTGGCTAAAATTCAACAGATCTTTAATGGGACCATAACCTAACTCATTAACTAATAGATCCATAAACCATAACAACAAATGTAAAAACATGCGAACCAACAAAATTAGATGTGATGTCCGACAAACCTGAATCGCCCGCACCAACCTGACCATTTACACTATTGACGCTCTTCAGAGATCCTCCATGTCCCGGCGACCTTCCGCTTGATGAAGCTCCACGACAGACAACTGACCTCAATCGTCACGCCCCTACCGTGCTTGCCGCCAGAATCCGATTGACCTTCGTCTTCTCTTTCGCCGAGCCCCCACCACCGTGTTTAGCCACTACGCCGATCCCGATGGCTACTGCCCACCTCCGTCAGACGGTCTCCCTGCAATTCTGGCGTTTTCTATTGAATTCCTAACTACTTTTTTTTGGCTTTCTGACTTTTACAATCTAGAAACATGTTTCCTTTCACATCATCACTTAAGGTTTTAAGGCATACTTTCACATGATTTCAAAGACCTTATATATATATATATATGATAAATTATTGTAAACACAAGAAGTATCCGCCGAAGAACATAAAATCAACAAAAAGGGCAAAAAATAATCTAGTAAAAGTAAAGGAATTTTGAGGCGCAAATAGAAAAAAACCAAATAGTTGAACCAAAAAGAAATAATCAAAAGCAAAAACACCACTCCATGAGGGGTAATGTTAGATCTCATCCCTAAGAAATCTCTTTCAATAGAAAAGACTCTTCTAGAGAAACCACCGTGAAATACCAATGCAAGGTCAAAGCACTTAATCCGCTATTGGGTCAGACAAAAAATATGGTTCACTAGCAAGGCAAAGAAACTACACGAGTTTTCTGCGGATCCACCAAGATATTATTTTTATGCCAGAAAAATGCTCTTGTTTTCCAAATCCTTCATGCTAGTAGATGAACCAAAAAACATGATATTATTATGAGATTTCCATATCGACTACACAAATGAGTGTCAGGTCATAGAGAGACCACCCTTAATCTTAGACCTACCTTCTGACCATCTAAACAAACAAAAAAGGTTGTAAGATATCTAGGAAGAACAATGCAACACCTCAACCATTTGGAAATAATATACTAGATGGACGTTGTGTGGTCGCAACAAATGGGTAACCGACTCAATTAGGCCTTTACATAGAGAACATTAGTCAACCTCTAGATCCAAAAAACACCCTATGCTTAAGCATGTCATCTCAGGTAGAGACCTTATCTTGGAGAAACCTCCAATAGAAAACGGCCCCTTTAGAATGGGATCAACTATACCAAATGAGAGAAGTAACCAAGCTGACAGGATTTGATGAAAGATCACTAGAAAGATCACGCTCAAGAATGGGCTAAGTAATCTGAGGCTACCAAACATGTACCATCCTTGGAGTGATGCCACCACCATATATTAGGAGTCAGAGATAGGGTGACTTATGAATAAAAAAGATGTTAACAACCATATCCTAGTGATAAATGAAGAGAGGCCTCTTTCACTTTAAATCCTAACTTAGATTGTCATTCACCCATTCTCCAAAGTGATTAACAGGCCACTCTTATTGACCAAATATACTAAAAATCCTAGAAAACCTGACACTCAAAGGAGTAGACCATATCAAAGGATCCTTTAAAAAGGACTTAAATATGACATATCATATTTTCTTACTATTAACATCATCAAACCAAGCAGATGAATCCTAGAATTTAGAGCCTAGGAGAGACACACATTTCCACTAAGTAGACACATAGCAAAAGCCAATAGACCTACCCTTAAAGAGGGAGGAAATAACATGAACATCGTACCTGGCGGATAAAATATCAACCCAGGTACCAAATGCTTCTAAAAGAAGTTATCATATACACTTAACCAAGATAATAAAGTTGACTAAGGGAGATAAAAAACACCCAATATATCATGTTGATTAGACTTACAAACATCAAATCACTTAGCCCAAGAGATCTTGGAATACCTTTGACCCCTCCGTAGAGAAATATTCTTTGGACCCTAAGGATCTCTTTCCAAACCTTAATTGATATCTTAAGGAAAGATAAGAAGAAAATAGGGAAATGATTAAAATCCAAGTTTAATGAGATCACCTACCTTCAGACTAATATACTGATGTCTCCACAATTTCAACCGACTAGAAATAAAACTAACAAGAGGTTCCCATGTAGGCTTAAGTCGGTGGGGTTTCCCCCGCCGGTAGCCAAGATACTTGAAGGGCAAAGGAGAAAGTCACTGGAGAAGTCTAAAAAAATAGGATCCACATCAACCCCTATGAGGAAGCTCTTTTCAAAATTGACACGAAAACAGGAAGTAATCTCAAAACCTCGAAAATGGCCTTAATCAACCAAAGGTTATCAATTGAAGCATCCGCCAAGATAATCGTGTCATCCACATACTAGAGATGAGAGAAAATCAGATATGAGGAGCTAAATCAAAACCTAGAGAAAAGTTCAATGTTTGTTGCCCTAGTAAACAAACCACTAAGGCCTTCAGCCACGAGAAGGAAGAGGAACAACACATCCAGGGGTCGCCTTGCTTTAACTTTGTTTGGATGTTAATCTCTTGGTTTGTACAACTAATGACAAAAATTGTAAGATTTCCAAAAAAACATGAAAGCACACATCCAAGATGTCCATTTGGCATTAAAACCAAACCTAGTAAGCATATACTCCAAAGAGCTTCAACGAATTGAATCATAAATTTTTTCCTTCAAAATCCACCTTTAAAAAAAGACAAGTTTCTTTTTTTATTTTGGTTTACTTAGCCAAATCCACCTGTTCATTCACAACTACCACCCAATCCACTAACAATCTACTTTTAAGAAAGACCAATTGATTCAAGAAAATTAGATTGTCCATAAGCTATGGAAACTTAGTTACCAACACTTTAGAAACTAGCTTTTCAAAATACCCCATCAAAGAAATTGGCGAAAAAACCATCCAACCTAGAAGGGGATTCAAACTTAGAGATAAAGGTTACAAAATAGGAAGATAAGCTATGAGGTAGAAATTGAAAACAATGAAATTGATCAAACAAACCTCTAAGTACTTCCTAAGAAGTCGTCAAAAGCTTCTTAAAAAAGAGAAGTTAAACCCATAAGGAACGAGGCTCTTATTCTCATCACACTAAGCAGTAGTCAGATCTAACTCGCATAAGAGAAAATAAGCAGTAAGAGTAGCCATACCCACATCAAAAAGAGTACAGAAACTGACCTTATCCAACTAGGACTAATTTGCAAGAGGTTCCCAAAAATGATTATAGAAGAAAGAAACTACCTCTTAATGGATCTCAAAGGACCCTCGTATCCACCCACCCATCATCCACTTTTAGAGCTATGGTTGCGTTCCTTCTACTTCTACTTTTCACACATGCATAAGAGAAACGTGTGTTAACATCTCTTTTCTTAAGCCACTTGACTTTGAAACTCTTAATTACACAATATCTCTTTGAGAGTATATTACAAAATAATTATGGATAGTTATTTAAATTTTATTTCTACTTTCAATTTTTTTTTAATACTAATCCATTGTTTTAGGAATGTGAGTATGTGAATTTAAAAATTATTTAATCAATTAAAATAATATATATTAAAAAAACCAAATTTCTAACTTTATAACAACTATAAAAAATCATTTTTGTAGTTTCCAATCCTTCATAATAGACCAGTTGTTACGCTAACTATGAGTAAACGTAGCTAAAATTTCTATTTTTGAGGTTAGATGTAGTAATTATATTCATGTACTATATGTGTCATGGCATTCTATGTAAATATACTTATGTTGTAATATTGGTGACTCTTTAATCTTAATGTTTGTTTTAGATTTGCAACCTAAACATTATTTCATGGTGTGACCTGACATCAAAAGGTGCTTGTCATTACTAGATCCAAGATAATCACCTATTGAGTATTAAGCATAAATATAGGTATATGATCAACATTCATATGTATTGTAGAAGGATCGGTGTAGAGTTTATCTACTTTACAACAGTTGCGACTTAATGCTCTGTGTTGGTTAATACTCTGATATATCGGCTATTAGGTAACACATTGATCTCACAACGTGGAGACGGAAAGGAGATACAAATAAGGGTAATAGGTGGTAGTATTATATATTGATTATATGAGCATATTAGTGGCCTATGGATGTGCATGATAGATACACAATGATGAAACCTACCCCTAACAAGCATTCTCACTATTAAAACCAAAATCTCCAACTTTACTTTCTATCATTTATTTTCTATCATTTACTTTTCTACATCACAACAACCATAAAACCCTTTCCTACTTAGAAAAATAAAACACTACTAAAATGTCTTTAAAATCGCCTGTCTATGTGGATACGATAATTGTAAAACTTAATTTTGCTACTAACGCAACATAGGGGCACCTATAACTTTCACAAGATCAAGAATCAGATAGATCAACATTATAATATGAAAGTGGGAAATTTAAAGAAGAGAAATGAAAGAATGTATCTTCAGGTAAATGCAATTCTTTCAACCAGAATAGTTGCATCAAAATTAAAAATAAGGCTAAGAAGGAGGACTTAATAGTTCACGAGCTTAGTGTGGGAAATCATATTATTACTTTAAAAGACAATATAAAATATATGAAAGGAGGCGGATATAAAGTCCATAACAATGAGGATAATAGCTCGAACAAGGATCAGAACACCATTAACACCATTCAGAAGCTATGGAATCTCATGATGGAAATAAGAATGTGAAGCAATAAACCTCTTACTATAAGGGAGAATTATCATGATGAAAATCACAAGGAGTGAACCCTCACAAGAATTTGGATCAAGCCAAAAATGTAAAGAAAAAATTGATCAGGATACAATGAGAATGGAGGATTTTAAGCAAAAAGGAAAATGGAAAATATTAGGGACTATACCTTTACAGATTATATTAATAGTGGGCAGTAGAAAGGAGAGGGGAAACAGGACTAGGTTAACATGAACACCATATATATGAACAATACTAAAATTAATGAAGAAGATAATTTGTGTATGAGGAACACCTAAGGAAACATTAATAGAAATTTTAAAATCCACTTGGACATCCAAATTAATAAAAACCAAAATTGGAAGGAAGTGTACCTTATGCAACTGAAGTCTATGATTAATAAATATAAGGAAAACATCCATGATAATAAGATAATAAAGAGGAAGGAAGAAACCATGAACCATCAAATCCAGACCAACAAGCATGAAGAGGTGAACCACGCTCCGATGGTTAAGAAAGATAAGGATAAGAATAAGCTAAGAAATCAAAATGAGAACAACATTCAAGTCATAAATCATAAGGAATACCATACTCAAAAGGATAAACTCAACATAAATAATTGCACTAAAAATAACAATCATCAAAAGAAGGATATACCTCAAAACATTATTGATAAAGGTATAAATAACCTTAATCTGTGTAAAGCAAAACTCCCCATTTCTTACATCTCTGCCAATATAGCTATTGTTGAAACCTAAAATATGAGTCCTACCACTTAGAAGGAGCAAAATAAAACCAATAAGGAGAGTTGCAGGAACCAAAATAATATCATCACCCCCTTACGGCTGATAGTGCAAATGACCATGCCTTGCGGGACAATAAATCTAGAGAAAAAGCTAATCTCAGAAACAATAAGGGGAATCATATGCAAGGCCGTAATCAGAAGGATGATAACTCGTATGCTGATTACACTCATAGTAAGGACCAAATCAAGAGGAAGAATAGATAATGAAGTTGGGAGTGATAGTACAAAACCTATTTCAAAAGCGTCGAAATGCATTTTTAGTATTTTCACTGATGCTAATATAGCCATTAAAGGAACTCTGAACCTGGGTGCCATTATTCAGAATGATCGTAATGAGCATATTAGTGAGATGTGCTAGAATAAAAAAGGCTTTAGCAACCTTATTGCGAAAGAAGCCCAAGTAGTTATCAATGTCCTCAATGTGGCTAGCATCATAAACATGGAAAGAATAAAAGTTTATAATGATTGTGAGGCCATTGTGAAATGGGTTAGAGAGATGTGGGAAAATGACACCCATGAGAATGATAGAACACACACTAGGTATCTGATGCAATGTATCAGGAAAATCCTATATTATTTTAAGGCTAGTTAGCTTGGACACATTAGGCAGACTCTTAATGACCCGACCCGTAGACAAACAAAAAAAGATGTTAGTTTAAAAAACAATATCAAGCCAATAGAGCCCAATAAGGATGTATCTAAAGCTTTTATGGACTTGTTCTAATAATGTCAAATTTATTCCTTTTTAAAAAAAGTCATATATACTTTTAGCCTAAAAGTGAAATTTATATGATGGATCAGAAGAGTGTTGCATTAAATGAAGCCGCCACACTATAATATTAAGCGTTAACTTTGCATCCAGACTGATTGTCCATAACCTAAAACACAGATTCTTCTTAGATTACAGACTTAATTATAAGAATATAATGGAAATGAACTTATGAGTTTTGTAAGTAAGCAGAAAAAAAGGTTTACAAAAAATTATCTTATGTGATTGTTGTAATTGGTTAGATTAAATTATGATCTTGACGGCTGATCAGAACCTGAAGTGGGCCAAAGATAACGTCTGCGATGCTGGGTGTGAAAGATGAGGAGGGGGTGTGTCTGCAAGGTACTCCGATGCTAAAGTAAGAATCGGGAGAGAGAGAGAGGGAAGGAGAGAAAGGGAAGTACAAAGTATATGTTTCGTAGGGTGATTTGGAATACCTGACCCTCTTAAATGAGAGGGTTTTTATAATGCCCTTAGCACGTGGCCAAAGATCCCTATTTTCGGGGCGAAATAACTGTTTCCCGAAGAATAAGTAACTGCCAGAAACTAGTCGTTGGGACGAGCAGAGGTGCCCAAAACTAGCTGTTGCTACGGGAAAAGGCGCAGTTTCGGGCACGGGCGTCGTGACTATTTCTGGATGATGGAACCGTGCATGACAGGCAGGAACTACCGAGGAGGAGCATGTGACCCTTGGGGTCATCCGACCATATTTGCCCAGTAGAGGGGCAAAAAGGTAAATGTTGCCCCTAATTGGCTGGACTTAGGCAATTGGGTCGTTCTGGGAGCAGAAATGGATTAGACCATACCTAGCCATTGGGCCAGTCCAGAACAGGATCCCCCCAAGTCGTTGCTCCCGAGCATGGGAGTGACGACTTAAGAGTAATTCATAGTCCTGGGGAGATCCAGAGAGGGTCGTCGCTTGTCGACGAGATGAAGTTGTTCAACGGTGCCCGAGGGAGTTGGTGCCCGCGGGGTACGTAACTTCGTATGGTGTGCCCGATGTACGGGGAGCCCAACGGTTGATGTGATCTGAAGAGGTGAGAAGCCACATGTGTCTCGAGCCCTGTGTTGTATTAAATGCGTCATGATGTCTAGGCTAGGGTCATGATGATGCCCCTAGTCGCGCGTGCTCGTGCACGTGCCTTCAGAACGCCTATAAATAGAGGGAGAAGCTTCTCATTTGCACTTTTCGCTCTCTCTCCTTCTGTGCTTTTCTGGTCTGAGTTCTTCTGTTCACTGTCGTTCATGCCGTCGTCAACCACCGTCCAACCGTCGTACCAGCTCCGGCCAGAGTCTTCGACCCTCTAATACTTCCTCGACTATGTAAGTTGCTCAACTTGACTTTATTTTCAGGCATTTTGCTTTCTGTTCTTCTAGAATATATATTGTTAGGTTGAATCTAGGTAGGGTAGTAGCAGTTTCTGGCGACTGTTGGTGGCAGATGGTGGTTTGGCAACTTTTTGTCGTTTCCGTAGTCGTTGGAACCTTAGGAGCTTAGGGTTTTATGTCGTTTCTGACACTGTTGCAACGACATGAGCGTTTGTCGCTGGCGGAGCTCATGAATTTTTCGGTGTACCTATGAGTTTTCCGGCAGATTCATGAGTTTTTCGGTAGGCCTTCAAATGGTATTCTGGGTAGCGAACCGGGGAAGATTTTCCCGCGTGCATTTGAGGGGTTTCCTCGGGCATTTCCTCACGCCACAACTGTGCCATTTGAGTATGGCTTAGGTCGGGGACGTCGTCCTTGGGCCTTCGCGCGCCCTTTTACTTGACTAGCGGTGGAAGGGTGGATTTGATTTTGTCATCAAATTCACTTTTGTCCTCTGCTTTTCAGGTGAAGGAGATGGCCCGTGAATCTGAAGATGAAATTATAATAGACTCATCCTCGGAGAGCTCCTCGGAGAATAGTGAAACAGAAGTTACAGCCACTCCCAGTGACGTCGGTGAGACTCCACTTGGGAGGACCTCCGCGGAGGAGTGTATAGTCGCAGAACCCGCGGAGCATGCCTCCGTTTTTGCTTCGTATTCTGGGGACGCCTTCACGATTATGGGGTTTGAAGGGGAATGGAAGGTTCATTTTCCTGGAGAAGACGACCGAATTTGGACGGACTACGGGGAGAGGTTCCTGATGTATGAGTACATCTTCAAAGATATTGGGTTGAGGTTTCCCTTCACTGATTTCCAGAGGTCGGTCTTTGTGCATTTAGACCTGGCCCCCTCGCAGCTGCATCCCAATTCTCTAGCCTTCATCCGGGCGTTCGAATTGACATGCGAGTTCCTGAAGATAGGAGCTACCCTCCCCTTATTCTTTATAATCTTCCATCTCTAGAGGCAAGTCACGGGGAAGAAGTTTGGTTGGGTCTCGCTGAAGCAGGCGAAGAAGTTGTTTAAACCATTTTCTGAGTCCATCAGAACTTTTAAAGAGAGGTTTTATGTTATCGAGCCCATGTCAGCGAAGGCTCAGGACTCCATGTATGTCTGGGAGATATCTACGGATGAGAACGGGGATGATCTTCACGACGAACAGGGCAAAGTAGTGGCGCAGAGGTTGCTGAAGTTCCCTTTCTGCTGGAGTGGGGCTCACTTTTCCCAAGGAACTGACCAGTATCTTGTTCAGCCAATGATGTTGGATGATGATGACAAAGTTGGCTATGTGGTGCTGGTGAATTTCGTCAATGACTTTACCCCTGCCCAGTGCTCGACTAAGAGCGGGGATCCGATCTTCGAGGAGGATGGTGGACAGAAGGTGGAAAGCCGTTACATTAACACGAATGAGCTCCTTGAGTGCAGGACTCATGATGATGCTCTTAAACGGGTAGTCTTTATTCCTTAGCTTGCTTAGATTATTGTTTTCCCCGTTTGCTAACCTGCTCGTTATGTTTTTGCAGGTGAAATGCCTTCAGCGCATAAACGGATGATAAAAAATGCCCATCTGAAGGGCAAGGGCGGCGCAGCCAACACTAAGAGTCGGCTCGGCCAACGAGTGCCACCTCCACAAACGGGGTCGGGGACCTCCTCGTCGACTCTGCCTCTTGTCCAGAATTCTCTAGTGCTTGTAAACTCGAGGCTTAAACACTTTCGGCCGACAGAGGCGGTGGACCTCATCCAGGCCGGGGAGAAGAGAAAGTTCGAGCTTCCTCTGTGCCTTCATAATAAAAGGTTTTCGAAGGCTCTTCCTTGATGGTTCCTCAAGTGGAATATCTAAAGCTCGAGGGAATAGACTGCCCGAGCAAGAGGGCGATGGTGGCGCAGGATGCTTCCGCCCTGATTAGGGTCCTAGAGATGGCGGCGGTCTACGCCGAGGAAGATTCCCCTCACGAGTCAGAGCTGAAGAAGGCTCAAGCCGCGATATCGGCTCTGGAGGAGAAGGTGAAGAAGTCTAAGGAGGAGGCTAGGGCCGCCGAGGAGGCGATGAAAAAGTCTCAGGAGGAGATGACCAAGATCCAAGAGGAGAAAGACACCCTGGCCGCAGAGAAGAAAGCCGCGGAGGATTTGGTTAAGCAAATGAGGTCTGCTGCTACCCCTGCCAAAGACGAACACGAGAGCCTAAAGAAACTGAGGACTCGGGCTGAGTTGGTCGTCGTATCGTGCAGGCGGAGGATGACATTGAAGTCATTGGCGACGATTCTTTCAACAACGTTGTGGCGCAGCTGAAACTTGTGAACCCCAGGGTTCAACTATCTACTGAGGGGACCAGTTTCATGTACCATGTTAAGGGTGGAAAAATCACCATCCCCGACTTTCTCCAGATCAACGAGGAGCATGCCCGAGCTCTCTAGGAGGAGCCTCAGCAATTGGATGAGTGATTTCTTTTTGTTGTACCTTCATCCCGCGTGTCGTGTTTATGTAATTTATTGTTTTGAATGGAGCATGGCCCCTTGTTAATGTAACAAGTACAACCGTGGTCCTCGTGACCACTTATTGTTGTGATATGTATGTTTTCGTCCGCTTTGATCGGTTTTGAATGATTTATATTCACGTATGGCTTTATCTATTTTTATTTTTGCTAAGTGTAGCAACTTTGCTCGATACAAGTATGTGCCCGTTATAAGGGTGACTTTGAATGATTCCTTGTTTCAGAGTTGGCTCGACTTAGATGTGTTAATCAGTGAGGAGGACTGGTAAAATAACCAGGGTAGTTTCCGGGCAGTGCCTATCATGGTACTTTGACGACGAAGAACTCGATTGAGGAACCGTCGTCGGGCAAAGGTTCTGCTCGTTCTTGAGCAAAAGCCTACTTCTATTTGTATGCAGCACTTGTACCTGGGCGCACATTCGTGGTCGGGACTCTATGCTCGTCGCATCGACGAAGCAAGCTGAAGATTAAGGCCTTAGCTATAATATTGTTTTAGCTTTTCTGCGTTCCATGGTCGAGCAAGTTCTTACTCGTTAAGGTGTTCTAGGTAGTATGCCCCATTCTCCGTCTTCGCCCGGACACGATAGGGTCCTTCCCAGTTTGCGGCGAGTTTGCCTTCTCGAGAATCTTTGTGATTCCTTCATAAGACGAGGCTTCCTACATGGAATTCTCGCCGTATAACTTTGGCATTGTGCCTAATTGCAATTTTTTGTTTTTTTGAGGCTTCGTGGAGAGTTGCTCCTGATCGTACCTCTTCGACGAGATCAAGCTCCTCCCTTAGCGCCTCGCTATTTGTCTCCTCGTCCAGGGGGGATTCTATCCGCCTGGACGACACGTGTATCTCAATGGGGATCACTGCCTCAGTTCAGTAAGCTACACGGGAATGGGTTTCCCCGGTCGAAGAATAGGGCGTAGTACGGTAGGCCCAGAGCACGTTGTCCAGCTCCTCGACCCAAGCTTTCTTCGTTTCGTCCAGTCTTTGTTTGAGGCATCATAGGATTACCCTATTTGCTGCTTCGGCTTTCCCGTTAGTTTGGGGATGTTAGACAGACGCAAAGTGTTGTTTCGTGCCCGGTTGGGCGATGAACTCCTGAAACATTTTTTCCGTGAACTGCGTCCTCGTCCAGTCTTTTTTTGCATAGCATATCACGCATTTTATCATGCATAGCTAACCAATTTATCAGATTATCTTTGTTGGTTTTTCGTTTGTACAATTAGGTGTTGCTGCGGAAGATTTAGAGGCCATGGAAGCTGTGTGTGTGCTCATTGTGATTCTGGTCCTTACAAATTGTGTTAGATTCCTGTGGAGATAAAAGAAGAATATACTCTCATTCTTATGTTCCTCTGGTCAATGCAAATGGCATCTTGTCTCAAGACTTCGCAAATATTCAAGGAGGATTATGGTTTATGTCCTGTTGGGCATGGTTATTTGAAAATTGGTTGGAATTTCATGGTGTTTTGTATTACCAGTGGTATCCTCAATTTCAAAGGATTTCTCAAGGCGTAGTTCAGATTTATTCTTGAAAATAGATCATTATTTATTTCCACGTTGATCTTGAGGGAAAGAGTTTGGATTTTCTTGTTGATTGGTTGTGACCAATATGTTTGAAGTGGCAAAGTTGGATGAGAATCTTGAATCAAGTTTTCCTATAAATTCTCAAAGTGACAATCAAAGTCTTAAGTTGTCTCAAGATTATTCAAATGGACCCTTTGGAATCCAAAGCTTTCAAGGTGAAGTGTATTTCAAGTTTGTTAATTCAAAACTCATTCAAAGAGGTTCCATGCCAATTAACAAATTTAATACAAATTCGAGTGCAAATTATTTCAAGGTTCGCAAATTGAATTTGTGAGTTCATGTCAAATATAAGTTATTGGTGAGGGTTACAAGAAGATTCAAGATGCTACGATTGAATTCCAAGAGTTAGAGTGCAAAATTCATGTTTTCATAAAACTCCAGTTGAAACTCAAAATCCAAGAAATGGAATTAGGTTCTTGAAAGGTGTACTTCAATTCAAAGAATAATTTTAAATATTTCAAAGTCCACCCGAAAAAACCATTTTTCATAATTAGAAAAACAAGAAGTTAAATCTTTTTTTGAAAATTCAAATACAAGGCATGTTGTTATATTGTCCATGGCTGCAGTAATCAAATTTTTATGGATAACACCTAGAAACAGCTTCCGAAACCAAGCCACAAGCTGTTATGCGGAAAAAACAAAACAAGGCTTTATCATAATCTACAGCTTGAAGTGTTAACAAAATCTGTGGATCTTAGCATGAAGTTTCCCAAAATAACTTCAAGGAGGTACAACAGGTGTCCTATAATTAATTTTAATATATTCTCACTTGCCCGTCTGGTAGCTAAAGAATGAATTGAACTCCCCAAATTTCTTCTTGACCCTAAATAGCATGTGGGGCCCTGCGCACAAAGTTGTGTGCCTGTACAAAAGGAAAAAATCTGAAATTACAGGAAACCAAATCAAGGCAGTCATCAGGTTCCCAAGCGTATTTCAGACACAATAAACGGAAAAGGTATGTTCTTAAAGCTGTCCACAAACATGTCGAGCCGGAAACAGAAACGTATTCATCATGAAATTCAAATGTCCAAGACAATAACTTCAAGGATTTGAATACATTTAATATCTGATATCAAGTTTCAATAAGCTATCACAATCCTACCGAAATGGAAACCATTGAAATCACAAATGACAAAGATCTCAGCCATGATCACTTCCTTTCCAAAATAAAATCAGCAAGAATCAAGACAGTAATTTCACATTCAATTTCAGAATCAGCACATTCAATTCCAAATTCCTATAAAAAGAGGCATCACGATTCAGAAAAGGGGGCAGAGCATTGACAGAGAAAAACCATTCACAAAAAAAAACCAACAACGATGTTCACATCAGTAAGCAAAACAAATTCTTTCTTCACATAATAATCTCATTACTCCCTCAAAGTGAACACACACTTTCACCCGAAAATCACAAACATATCTCAGAAACAATACGCAACAGCTTTTCACCAGAAACATACTCACACCAGAGTGGGAACAAGAAGAATTTCACACACAAAAAAAGACGCACACACAATACCATAAATTTACACACAGGGCAAAGGTATTCACAGAGCATTTCACAGTGGGAAATTCACACTAATTTGTATTCACATACACAAGCTACGCGGCATTCCGAATAGCAACTATTCATAGAACACGACAATACGTGGAAAGGAAGAATGTCGAAAGCCGAGAATTGCAAATCATACCTCTGATTAATCTTCAGGTAAGTCTTCGTATCCCCTCCACTTTATATAGCTTGAATTGTTTCTAATTTTGCTGCGACGAAATGTTGATTGTGAATTCGAAACCGTAACGACATTTAAGTTGCAAACTGAGAGAAAAGTGAGGGCGTGGAAGATGATTCGCGTGCGAGGAAATAACGAATGAAGGCAGAGGAAGAAGGAGACGACGGAGAGAAGCTGTGACGGCGAGAAGGGTTGCGGATTCACGGCTGCGCGAGAGAGAGAGATGTTGTCTTCTTGCTATGTGGAAACGTGTTTCTCCTTTGTGAAAACGTGTTTATGAATCGTTGGGAGTGAACCATTGTTTAGCTTAAGTTTAATAGACCCAACGGGACAATTTACCCGACCCGTCACCTCCTTTATCCAGCGCCCACATTGGGCTCCCCTTATCCTTGTTTTTTTTTCTCTTGGCCTGATTACATTTTTTAGAATTTGATTAGGTTTTAAGTTAACTATTAGCATTTAGTTCATTGTATTTTAATTAAATTTAGTTTTTTTAGTTTAAATAATTTAATTAGAACTTAACCTATATAATTTTAATTAGAGTTTATTTTGGTTAATTAGAATTTAGTTCACTTAGTTTCTAATTAGATTAAAATTTTTAGTTTTCAATTAGATTTTATTTTATTTAATTAATCAGTTTTTCTAGTCATTTTAAATTAAAGTTTAATCAATTTAGATGTTAACTGTTATTGTTTGGTTTTGATACATCTATATGGGTTTGATTCACACGCTCCCTTAGAATATCTTGATTTAACTTTAACCTCTGTTCAATTCAAACTAAGATTAGACATTAGGATGAAACTATTGCCTGACAACTTTAGGACAACATTTTCCCTATTATCCAATTCCAAAGGAAAGATCCCATCCTCTGTTGACTTCATGTCATGTTTAGGTCAACTTCCTCCCTTTATCCTAACCTCAACTTTGGAGTCACCGCACTCTATGTAGCGTCGTGCCATATACGCTACCTCCCCCTGGAACCTTGACCATAGTCAAGAGTTCCTCACCCTCTTTGAGGGAAACTACGAATACTCTGATTCCACTCCCGTCAGGATACGTAGGCACAAGATGCGATATCTTGGCGAGTATACTTAGATACTAACCCCTAGGTCTTTCCCTTAGCACATACCCTTAGCAAACAAGCAATAAATAACATAAATACTAACAAGAGGTTCCTGTAGAGTACTACAGACGTTTAGGATGCTAATACCTTCCCTAGACGTAACCAACCCCCGAACCTTAGCTCTCTTAGGGTTTTCGTTCTTTACCCTTTCCTTTGGATAAATCAAAGACCGGTGGTGAACTTTAAAATTTGTGATTCAAGTTAACCTAATAGCTTGGTATCCGATTCTCACCGCGACAGAAATGGCGACTTCACTGGGGATCTTAACTTAGAGAGTTAGGCCTAACTTTTTTAGTATTCTCATTGCTTATTTATTATTTTGCTTGTTTATATCTGTTGTGTCTGGTTTTGCTGTGTGCAGGGGTTCTTGAGTGGTGAGGAGTCCTACACCCGGACTTGAGTGCAATTATGATAGGAGATGATATGGTCAAGGATACTTTGACGGAGTCGATTCCTGAAAAGTTGAATTGAGAAAATCATCGCTCAGTTTAGGTTCTTTTGAACTTAATGTTGTTTGAACGAGTCCATTCGTGAAAACGATATTAATTTCGACCAAGAACCAGTGAGACTGAGGACCGTAGTACCTTTAACCCCACTTGGCCTTTTAGAATGTAGTGCGGTGACTATGCGGGAGTCTATTTCCAAATAGTTGTCACGCGATACTACACTCGGACGAGATTCTCTTGAGAATATTATTGACTAACCGAGTAATTTGGGAAGTCGATAATATCCGAAAGAGGGATTGTAGACTCCGAGAACTTTGTACAACCCGTTCGGCAGGTACATTTGAAACCATAGTACACACCTTGGAAAGGGTAGACCATGGCTCCATGCTCGTGATCTTCAAACCTAAGCCTTGGCTTGTTTACCTGTATATGTGTATATGTGTATACCTGTGTTTATGCATCCATTCATGCATTCATGAATCATCATTCGGTTTCAAGAAACTCAATTGTTCTTTTCCTTGCAAAATAAAAAAAAAAATCCTGGATTATAAAATGAAACTTTTTTCAGCCTTTCCAAAATGTTTGCAACCTGCTTTTGAGTTCCTTGAAACCATTGCATTGCATTGCATTGCATTGCATTGCATATCATTGCATACATCCGTTTGTCCAGCAACTCATTCCCAGCTGTCTCTATCTTCCAGTGTCACCTGTGAGTTGTCAAGCTGATTCCTCGACGCCGATACCAGACTAGAGCTAACTACAGACGCATAATGGCAGAGCAAGAAGCACACAACGCTGAGATGCGAATGGAGATCGACGACCTTAAGTCAAGCATGGCAAAACTCACTAAAATGCTCCAAGTTTTGATTGCTAGAGGAGAACCACCCCAAAGGACTGTCATTCAGGAAGTTTCAAATGTGGATCCTCAGCCTGTTCAGATGCCACCTTCAACTTGGCCAGAGTTTGGTTTGCCTCCCAACTACTTACCACCTCTTGCATCTACTGCTATGATTGGTCAGACTTCTAGACCAGTGTTTCAAGCTCATGTTTTCGCCGAATCTCAACCTGTAGTCCAGACTACTCGACCTCCTTTTGAAAACCCTCTCTATGAGTACAATGCTGCCAATGCTCAGGGTGAAGACCATGAAGATTTTGTCAAACCCGCGATTGTCCGTGAACATTTTCAAACCATAGACAAGAGACTTAAAGTCGTAGAGGGTACTGATTTCTTCAACATTGATGCAGAAAACATGGGTTTGGTTTCTGACCTTGTTATGTCTGCTAAGTTCAAGGCTATTGATTTTGTGAAGTACAAAGGTGATTCTTGTCTAAAAGCTCATTTGGTCATGTATACCCGAAAGATGGCTGCTCATGCCAAGAATCAGAAGTTGCTTATCCACTATTTTCAAGATAGTCTGAGTGGAGCTTCTCTCAAATGGTATATGAATCTTGAACAGAACAACATTCACTGTTTCCAGGATCTTATTAATGCCTTCATGAAGCAATACAAGTCTAACCTCGACATGGCTCCTGACCGCCGTCAGCTGCAAAACATATCTCAGAAGGATAAAGAGTCTTTCAAGGAATATGCTCAGCACTGGAGAGAGTTGGCTTCCCAAGTTGAACCTCCTTTGGCAGAGAAAGAATTAACTGGATTGTTTATGGACACCTTGTCTCTATTCTACTGGGAGAAGATGATTAGTAGCGTTTCATCCAGCTTCACTGATTTGGTTACTATTGGTCAGAGACTCGAGGAAGGACTTGAAAATGGTAAAGTATCCAAAGCTGCTGAATCTTCTAATGGAGCGAAGAAATCCTATGGGAACTTCCAGAAGAAGAGAGAAGATCAGACCAATGCTGTTATGTTTGAAACTAGAAGGCCTCGTCCTCGACCACAGTATGCTAACCACCCTGATATTGCTGTTGTTACTCCTGTTGTTGCTGCTCCACGACCAGCTCAGGCTCCTCAACGTCCAGCTGTTGGACAGAATCAGTACCGTAATAGGAATAATTTTGATCCTATCCCAATGACATACACTGAACTTTATCCTGGGCTGGTTCAGAAAGGTTTTATTACTACAAGGCCTTTGCCTCCTCCTCCAGATCCACTTCCACGTGGATTCAGATCTGATCTCCAATGTGCATTCCATGAAGGTGCCACAGGCCATGACTTGGAACATTGCTTTGCATTGAAGGCTAGAGTACAAGAGCTGATCAGAATTGGTATTCTCTCCTTTCGTGACACCAATCCAAATGTCAAGAACAATCCTTTGCCAGAGCACGCTAAGTGAAGCTTCAGTTGACTTCAGCAGACCTCAGTGTTTCAGACAGGACAACTCACTCTTGTTTCTGATTAGTCACTAGACTTTTGTTTCTTATTGTTTGCATTTTTCTTATTTGTATAGGCTGTTTGCTTTCGATTTATGTTTGTACTTTCATAATTAATAAAATGAGCATTGCAACTTTTGGATTCAATTTCATTTGCTTTGTTATTTACATCTTTACGCTTTATCTTTCAAAAATAAAACAAAAAAAAACACAAAAAAAACAAAAAATATATTATCGCTTTTCCGCTTTCTCTTGATTATGCAAAGATTGGAGGGAGGATGATGAAAACATTATACTCATAATTGTTGTTGGTATGCTTTCAAATCAAAACTTTGCTGAGGATGTAAGGCATTGTTTCAATTCCCAAACACTGGAGAAATAAGGAAGATAACCCCTCATCGACCCCTTTGAGCTTAGAAGTAGGAGTTTCTTTCTTTACAAATAAAAACCCGCAATCTTAACCTGGGGCAGGGTAGTTCTCAGTTAACTGGATTGTGCATTCAAATACAAGAGTTTCATGCAAGACATCTTTCAACAAAAAGGTTGCATTCTCAATTTTTCCTTCGCACGCAACAAGCAAGTGTCGAAGATGTCTTTCAAGTCAAAAGTCGATGATGGTTCGCCTTAATCATTAAGCTAATCAGTCACTTTCTTTCAAAAAAAAAATAAAAAGATAAAAAAATCAAAAAAAGGAAAAAGCCCGCTAAGTCGAAACCTGTGAAGGAGACTTAGACAGACAAAAAAACTGGGGCATCCCGCTGACTGTAAGATTCACGAGAAACAGTTCAGGCAAAAGTTAGGGATAATAAAAAGGAGAAATCTTTAAATCCTTACCATGAAATCCTCAATGAAAAAAACAACCAAGAGTTATAAGGAAGTAGTGACTGTCACCTCAAAAGTCCCTTAACTTCTGAACCATCATTAATGCAATCCCTAACTTATGGGAACCTGAGTGCAAAGTCTGAGTTAACTGAGTGTAGGACTGGAGATCATCACGAAGATTGGGTGGGTACAAATAAATTTTGAGCCTTTATCCTTTGTTTCTTAAACCGTGAACCAGACCACGTTATAACCCTCAAAAGACCTAATTGAAGCAAGGTTATTTTGAAAGCATACTACAACGAGGTTGCGTAAACTGACTCCTAAAGATCTTTGCAGATCATTTTTTGCATCACGCCATTTTGCTTTATCTTTCATTTTTAAACGTCTTGAACCACTGTGTTCTGACCAGTGACCCTATTGTTTACCTTTTTCCAAAAATGATTTTGATTTCAAAAATTGCATGAACTTTGCATTTACTATGTTTGTATGAACACTTTTGTTTGCAATCTGGCTTCTGCTTAAGGAATTTTCAAACATTTGAGAAACTTGGTCAGTGATCCAATCAGGGGCAAGTTCCTTCCAGATCTTATTGAGAATCAGTTCAAGATTTGTTCAGTGCAAGTCCTTCTCAGAATTGGTTTATCCAGAAGATTTTTCAAAACTCAGACTGGGGCAAGCTTTCCAAGTGCACAGTAATTCAGTCATTTACAGAATCAGACAAGCTGAAGCAGTGGTCAGTTCATTTACAATAGTCAGCTAATCTGGGGCAGTTTACTTGAAGAATACCCAAGCAGCTCTTCATCCTTCCTACAAGGATCATCAAATTGATACAATTTACCAGTGTGGCAGAGAGTGTTCAGTAGCATCTCTAGTCCCTAAGCATAATGGAAATGATCTCCGTGTTGGGTAATCAGTCTTCCAGTCTTGTCTTCTCCACTAAAAGTGTCGGGCCGTGTCGTTGTTGGAGTACAAACAGAGTTAGGGTTTTAGTTATCGTTCCACAGAGATTGTTTGGTGATATCGCAGCCGTTCTAAAGTCGTAATGTTTCAAACTTTAAAGTAACAGGGGGTTTTAGATTGTTTTCGTAACGTTTGCATTCAAAGTTAATTAAAACGGTAAAAAGATTGTTTTAACGGTTTATAAAAGCATGTCAAGATTAGGTTTCGGCAAACCACTTTGCACGTATATAATCGATACGCTAATGAACTTGCTTGAATGATAAATACAATCACATATCCTCCCAATATGTTTATCTCTAACACATATTGTGAGTTTTGCCATTTTGATCCTTTGTTGATTTCTCACACAAACTATCAAAATGACAACATTAGAGTTCAATATTTATGAACATCAACACACATTGCTATCTCTAGCCAATATATATTGATGGATGACAAACCTAGGTAAAGAGTTGGAGCACATTTCTCAATCATGATCCAACACAAAGAATAAACATAAAAACAAGGTTTATCATCATACATTCATCATCCAAGAGTTCACAAGAGAGGATCAATCCATATACATACACAGTAACGGTTCACCTACATCTAACCTTGACACAAAAGGTAACTTAGCTCTCCATTGTCATGGAAGCTAAACAAACAAGAAGATGAAGAAGATTATTTAACATCAATGACGATATCTCGAAGAATGATGCTTCCAATCTTCCTCAAATGGATGCTACAGTGTTCACAAAGTGTTCTTCTCTTTCTGTCAAAAGGATCCCCCTCAAAGAAATGCAGACAGAACTATTTATAAGGGGGCCACAAATCGCAAAGCGCGCTGAGCGCGCAACACCGCGCTGAGCGCGGCCTCATTAATTGCCAAAATGACCTAGAGCCCGCTGAGCGGGCTGCCAACCCGCGCTGAGCGCGCAAGCTACTGCCACTACCTCCTTCTTCGCGCTGAGAGCGCGCTGAGCGCGCTCAAAGCATGCTAAAAAAAAATCCAAAATTTCCAAAACTGTTTTTGCGCCATCCTCAAGGCTCCATTCTTGACCTTTCCATGTAAAATCTGCACACAAAAAAACACAAAAGATAGATAGATACGATAAATAATGAAATTAACTAGAAAACGGTTATAAACGGAAACAATGGGAAAAGCATGGATTAACGAATAAAGCTCACAAAAAAGGTGCTAAAAACTAATCTAAATATTAACACTTTTTAGCACCTAACAACTCTCCCCAACTTGTCTCTTAGTTTGCCCTCAAACGAAGATAATTTAGAATAGAAGCAGGCGGAAAACAGGGAACAAAATACCAACAAAACATAATGGTTCAAACCAAATAAACACGCACGCAAGTACCGCTCGTCCTTACGAAGAATGAAAATATGTAAATGAACTAAATTCTAAACATCATTAACAAGCACAATTCATAAGCAACAAAAACTCAAATTAGAATCACCTAATTTTTCGAATGAGCCTAGCTCAATATATCCAAGGGACAAAACACACTCATAGCAAAAGTGTCAGCATCCAGAACAATTCATGCTTTCATCAAACCAAATCACAAGAAAACCAAGGAAACAAAGATCTCTTAAGGGCTTCTAAAGGTTGTAGCTTGGCAAGGTTAAACAAGAAAGGGATATTTGTAAAAGGCCAATGAAACAAAGTGGTTAACAAAAATTATCAACAAATGAAGAACATGCCAATAACCCACTTAAGACCAACCTCATAACAATTCAATTCAAACCTTTCTTTTCTTTTCTTGGTGCACTCTTTTTTTTTTTTTTTTTTTTTTTTTTTAAACATACTCCCTTTGGAGTGCACAGCACAGCACAAAATAGTGCTTCAAGTTCTTTCTTTCATCACAAGAGGCACCAATTCCCCACTCCATTTTCTTTTTCACAAACTAGCACAACTCTCCCCAACTTTAAACCATACTATAATTAAAAGGCAATGTTCTTCAAAAGTATGTTCAAACAAAGGGTTAAGTGCAAAAATAAAAGAACTAGAATGAATCACAAGGGTTTTTCATTAGCATTAACAACCCACTATAAAGGGGTAGATACAAGATTCATTCCAATTCAAGGCTCAACATGGCTAGCAAGTGCTCACACCTCTCATAAGGTAAAATTGAAGGTTATGGTTTTGTGGTTTTTCTCAAAGTCAACAATTGCCTAGATCATTTCAATGTTTCCATGGTTTGCACATGAATACAAGATTAAACATGAATCATACGAGCTAAACAACATTTACAAAATCACTCAATATTTATGAACAAAGGAGGGACTCACATTTGTGGTTGTGTCCTAACAGATTCCAACGTGAACAAAAATTGCTACATGAAGAGAAACTTGAAAATCATGTGAAGCACAAAGTTCAAAAACATACTAACATTCTACCAAGCACAAAACAGAGTACCTTTGTGTGCACCAATTTAGACTTATATCATCACCCTCAATGAAAGGTGAAGTGCACACTTAAATGTTCAAAGAAACAACTTGCTTCAACCATCCACCTTAAACATAAAGGGCAATCAACAAAAATTTCCTGTACAAACTAATCATATAAGCAAAAACACATCCGCCCGGATGTTAACTTATTAATTAACCAAAAAGTTTTAACACCAATTCACTCACATCCGCCCGGATGGAGAATACAAAATTCCTACACAATGTAGTCAAAACAAAATCCCAACATAAAAGTTATACCAAAATAAAGACAAAATAAAATAAGGTCCAATCAAACCCAACATCAATCTGAACTAGAGCTAGACGCTCCATCATCACCGTCATCGCCATCAAGGTCACCTTCTCCCTCCGGAAAAACAGGCCTGCCCTCAGGCCAACGAGCATAAGCAACGAGATCATCGCGAGTTCTCAGCTGGTGGTCCACATGCGGCTCACGAATCTGCAGCTGCAATTGCATCATAGAGTCATGCATAAATAATAAAGCTCGCTGATGAGCCTCGTGCATGGCCCAATTGGCCTCAGCACTTGGATCAAAAGCGTGCCCGCGGCCGCGTCCACGGCCACGAGCAGGAGCAGCAGCAGCTACAGGGACAACCTGCTCAAAATCAATCGCCCCCATACAGTGACGAGTGACATAGCTATCATCAACAACCTGGAGCTTCACATTCGGGTGGGTAGGCAATGTAACACGCGCCTCATGGCATAAAGCCATAATCAAACCTGGATAAATCAGAGCGCATGCCACACGATCTCCAAGAGGCGTACCACTGGTGGCGGTTCTCTTCAATTCGCTAGATATAATCCGTCCAAAGTCCACAGTATGGCCCGCCCTGCACAAATGAAAAATCAGAGCGGCCGTCTCCATTGGAATAGAAGAGGTGTGGCTTCTCGGTCGAAGGTTGTAAAGAACAACCGACATGACAAGCTGCGAGACATTATCCAACACCCTCCTAGCAAACTTCTGAGGAGCACCAGCAGCACTTAAAATGTAATTACCCCCTTGTCTGCACAAGGACTCACTAAGTTGGTCGGCATTCCAGTTCCGCCGAGCCAGCGTCCGTCCAAAATCACAAATGTCATCTTCCCCCAGCTGAGGTTGGTCCCCAAGGTAGGTATTGATGGACTCCCTCGAGAAATTGATTGTCTTTCCCCGAACCCATGTTTGAAAAGTGAACGTCTCTCCATCGGACGGCAATGCATTAACATAGAACTCCCTAACAATGTCAATGTTGTACTCAGGGAAGGGAGAACTAAGCTTGTCCCACGGACCACCCTGCACAAAATGACTCATGTTCCTATGGGGACCATTGGGATCAATCATGATTAACCTATCCGGCCAAATTGATCTTTTTTCAAGCTCCACGTATCTTAGTTGCTGCTCTAGGCCAACAAAACGCGTTGAATCAAATTGGCCAGCGGGAGCTCTGCGGTTAGGATTCGACGTCGAACCAACACGCTGCTTCTTCCTTCCTGACATCTGAAAAACAACAAACAAGAAAACAACGTACAAACAAAATAGTACCACAAATTAGTGAAAACAGCAAGCTAGAATTCTTAAATTATTTAAACAAAATAAATACAATGACAATATAGCAGAACAGAGTTGGGACAAGGGGGGATTTTTCTGCAAATCTCAGAGCGCGCTGAGCGCGCAGGAGCGCGCTGAGCGGGCTCTGCGAAATGCAGAAAAATTCCCCTCTGCACAGATGGCTCCAACAGAAAGACACAACCCCTAATTTCACTACACAGCCTACTACAGAGAACTAATCATCAAAAATCAAAGCAAATTACTCTTTCAACAAACCCTAAGTCTAAAATTTCCTAACCTAATTTCTACAATGCTAACTTCTAACAATATGCAAGCATACTAACACATAACTTCTACCACAGAATTTCGTTAAAAAAAAAAAACAAGAGAAGAAGAAGAACATGGCTATCCAACAATTACAAACAATGTCCCATTCAAGGGTTTCTAAATGAAAAACGAAAAAAAATTGCTAAAACAGAAACTTACTATGATTGATGATGATTATGCTCTGCAGAAAATGAAAGGGAGATGATGAATGGTCTTGCAAATCCAAGGAACTTTGTGAAAAATTTTTTTTTTTTGTTTGAAAGAGAGAAAAAGAGGGAAATGAGAGAAATGAGAAAAATGAGAAAGAGGCAAGGTTTGGCAAACCCTAGCCACTTTAACATTCATCTGGGCTGGGTACACCTCTGTGGGCCCAGAAATCAAATAAATTTTTTTTTTCAAAATTTCGCAACTCGCGCTGAGCGGGATCCATAGCGCGCTGAGCGCGCTCGCTACTGTAAGTATAGGTTCCTTTTTTCAAACGCGCGCTGAGCGCGATACCTGCGCGCTGAGCGCGCAGAGTAAATTAAAAAAATTTTCCAGCAGCAAACAGACATCATCCCCACGTTCAAAACATCATCCTAAACATCAAACAACAATAATTTTTCACAAAACACGTCTAAACAGCAAATTAACTAGTAAAAACGATTAAAAACTTACAGTGTTGGGGTGCCTCCCAATGAGCGCTTGTTTAACGTCGGATAAGCTCGACGGACCAAGATGCTCACTTAAGAACATCAAGGAGAACAGTACTAGAGGCGCGATCGAAATTTCCAAGAAGGTAAATTTTCAGGCGCTGACCGTTTACGGTCCAAGAATCCTTCTTTTCCAGGTCTTCAATAACCACCGCTCCAAACTCCTTTACTTCCTTCACACGAAACGGACCGGACCACTTGGACTTTAACTTTCCCGGGAAGAGTCTTAACCGAGAGTTAAACAGCAATACCAATTGTCCGGCCTTGAAGTCTTTTTGCCGGAGCTTCTTGTCGTGGTACTCTTTCACCTTTTCCTTATACAACCAGCTTGAGTGGTATGCGGCATTACGCATTTCTTCCAACTCAAGAAGTTGCACTTTTCTCTTGGTACCCGGCCAAGTCCTTGTCAAAATTCAGCATTTTTAAGGCCCACATGGCCTTGTGCTCCAATTCAACCGGTAGATGGCAAGTTTTACCATAAACTAGTTGAAACGGAGTTAGACCAATTGGAGCTTTGTAAGGAGTGCGATATGCCCACAAAGCCTCATCCAATTTTTGTGACCAATCCTTTTTTGAGCTAGACACGGTTTTTTCAAGGATTCTTTTTATCTCTCGGTTGGATACCTCAGCCTGACCATTCGACTGCGGGTGGTAAGGGGTCGCCACCTTATGTGATACACCATAGTGTTTTAAAACATTTTCGAGAGGTGTATTACAAAAGTGCGACCCACCATCGCTAATGAGCACCCTAGGCGTGCCAAAACGGGAAAAAATGCATTTCTTTAAAAAATTTATCACCGTTTTTCCATCCGCCCTAGGTGAGGCCATCGCCTCAACCCACTTCGAAACGTAGTCAACGGCTACCAACATATACTTATTTCCAAAAGATGGTGGAAATGGACCAATAAAATCGATGCCCCAATAATCAAAAATTTCTACCTCTTGTATGTTTTGGAGAGGCATTTCATCTCTTTGTCCGATTCCACCAGTTCTTTGGCACATGTCACAACTTTTAGCATGGAGATGTGCGTCTTTAAAAAGAGAAGGCCAATAAAATCCTGATTGAAGGACTTTAGTGGCCGTTCTCGTACCATTAAAATGGCCTCCATACGGCGAGTTGTGGCAATGCCAAAGAATGCTTTGAGCCTCTTCACTCGTGACACACCTTCTCAACAGGTTGTCACTTCCTAACTTAAACAAATACGGGTCGTCCCATACGTAATAACTGGCATCCGAAAGGAACTTCCTCTTTTGGTTCCAAGTCAGGTCTTCGGGCACCCAACCGGTAGCCTTATGGTTAGCAAAATCTGCAAACCAAGGCCTAACTTGGACTTTGAAAAGTTTTTCATCAGGAAATTCCTCTTGGATTTCCTTTTCAGCAATGGTGACCTCAACATTCACAAGGCGAGACAAGTGATCTGCCACCAAATTTTCCGATCCTTTTTTATCTTTTATTTCCAAGTCAAACTCTTGTAATAAAAGGATCCATCGGATGAGCCTTTTCTTCGAATCCGGTTTGGCAAGCAAATACTTGAGCGCCGAGTGATCGGTGTACACAACAACTTTAGACCCGATGAGGTAGGATCTAAATTTCTCAAGCGCATACACTATAGCAAGTAATTCTTTTTCAGTTGTGGCATAATTAATTTGTGCCGCATTTAATACTTTACTTGCATAGTGTATCGCATGGAAATTTTTCTCCTTCCTCTGGCCAAGTACTGCTCCAACAGCATAATCGCTCGCATCGCACATAAGTTCAAAATTTGAAGTCCAATTTGGAGCGATTATAATTGGAGCGGTAACTAACTTTTCTTTTAAAAATTCAAAAGCGTGAAGACATTCATCGTCGAAAAGAAATACCTGATCCTTGCTAAGCAAGTTGCTCAATGGTCTAGCCACCTTTGCAAAATCTTTGATAAAACGCCGATAAAATCCGGCATGCCCAAGGAAGCTACGGATCCCTTTCACGTTGGTCGGAGGAGGCAACTTCTCAATCACTTCAACTTTCGCTCTATCAACCTCAAGGCCTTTGGACGAAACTTTGTGGCCGAGCACAATTCCCTCCGTTACCATAAAGTGACACTTCTCCCAATTCAACACTAGGTTTGTCTTCACACACCTCTCTAGCACAGTTTCCAAATTTGTTAAGCACAAATCAAACGAACCTCCAAAAACGGAAAAGTCGTCCATGAACACCTCCATTGTCTTTTCTATTAAGTCGGAGAAGATGGCTTGAACGCACCGTTGAAAAGTTGCCGGCGCATTACATAAACCAAAAGGCATCTTACGATATGCAAAAATACCAAAGGGACACGTAAAGGCCGTCTTCTCATGATCCACCGGGTCAACCGCAATTTGGTTATACCCCGAATATCCATCTAAAAAACAATAGAACTGCTGTCCGGATAACCTTTCTAACATTTGGTCCATAAACGGTAATGGAAAATGATCTTTTCTTGTCGCGGTGTTGAGCCGTCTATAATCAATACACATCCTCCACCCCGTCACTGTTTTTGTTGGAACCAACTCATTGTTATCATTACGAATCACGGTCATTCCTCCTTTTTTTGGCACAACATGGACAGGACTAACCCAAGGGCTATCGGAAATCGGGTAAATCATACCGGCTTCCAATAGCTTAACCACTTCTTTTCTCACCACCTCTTTCATTGTTGGGTTTAAGCGGCGTTGCGGTTGGGCTACCGCCTTGAAATCTTCTTCCATCAAGATACGATGCATGCAATAAGCCGGGCTAATTCCTTTTAAATCGGAAAGGACCCAACCTATCACATCAATGTTTTTCTTCAAAACATGAATTAGACGGCCTTCCTCTTTTTTTGACAACACGTTACTAATGATAACCGGCTTGTTACCACCGTCATCAAGATAAGCGTATTTTAAATTGGAAGGTAAGACCTTCAATTCAAGTGGTGAATTCTCAACTTTCAAATCCTTTTTTAATTCTTCCGGTTCTACCTCCCAAGGTTGCAACTCTTTGAGGGAATCAAGCTCTTTTAAGCACTCTTCAAGAGCTCTTTCTTCTTCTTCGGAAAATACTTCAAAAGAATCATTAAGAGCCATTTCCAAAGGAGAGATTTCATGTACATGCTTAGAAACCTCCACAGTTGCCTCTTCAATTGCATCGATCCGAAAGCTATCATGTTTATCTTTGGAATGTGTCATAGCTTCGAAAAGATCAAAACAAACCTCTTCATTTTGGACCCTCACCTTCATCAAACCGTCATCCACATCAATCATCATACGTGCGGTTTTCATAAAAGGCCGTCCAAGAATAAGAGGAGCATCATCATTCTCTTCCATATCAATAACAATGAAGTCCACCGGAAAGAAAAATTTGTCAACTTTTACCAAAACATCTTGAGCTAACCCATGAGGATGAGTTGTGGACTTGTCGGCCAATTGTAAAGTCATACGAATGGCTTTCATCTCAATGATCCCAAGCTTCTTTACAATGGACAATGGGATAAGATTAATGCTTGAACCCAAATCAATTAAGCCCTTTCCAACATAAACGTCACCAATGGTGACCGGCAAAGTCACACGCCCCGGATCAACTTCTTTTTTAGGAAGAGTTCTTTGGATGATTGCACTACAACTCGCGTCAAGAACAATAGTTTCTGGTTCCGAATACCTCCGCTTCTTCGTGAGAATATCTTTCATGAACTTTGCATACTTCGGCATTTGTTCCAAAGCTTCGGCAAACGGAATATTAATTTGTAATTGCTTGAAGATGTCCATAAACCGCGTATAGTGCCTCTCATTGTCCTTCTTTGAAGGAGCATGAGGATATGGTAAGTTTTGGATCGGAATAGCGCTCACTAATTCCTTTCCCTTCTTTACTCTCCTAAGTTTCTCCTTTTTCTTCGACTCATCACCACTATTATTTTCAACTTCTACCATTTTATCATTTTTATTTTCAACTTCACCTTCACCTTTTTTATTTTCAACTACTTCCTCATCACTACACTCCTCCACAAGACCATCAAGTTTTTCTTCCTCTACATTTTTCTCCTTCTTTTTAACCAACTCCTTCCTACTTCTAGTAACAATCGCCTTGCAATGCTCCTTAGGATTCACTTGAGTATTCGCGTAAAAGGAAGGACCCGATTGTTGTTCGGCAATTTGCTTGGCAAGTTGCCCCACTTGGTTTTCAAGATTCTTAATCGCCGCATCACTACTCTTTTGGTTGGCCATTGACATTTGCATGAATTGAGCCAAAGTGTCTTCCAATTTAGAGCTAGCAACCGGAGGTGGTGGAGGTTGATACGGATTTTGCCGGTTTGAAGGACCGGCACCATAACCTTGATTATTTTGATAATTTGCTCGCGGTTGAAATCCTTGATTTCCTTGATAATTTTGTTGAGAATTGTGTTGTTGTTGGTAAGGTTGTTGTTGTCTACCTTGGTAATCTCTTTGATTTGCCATATAGTTCACTTCTTCAAAACCCGGAGGAGGACAAAATCCGGTGTCATGCTCCCCCTTACAAAGTTCGCAACAAGCTACTTGCTTACTTCTGCTTGGCTCCTTCATTTCTTTGATCTGTTGAGTTAAAAGCTCCACTTGTTGAGAGATAAGCTTGTTTTGCGCAAGGATCGCATCGTTAGTTCCCAATTCAAGGACACCGGGCTTCTTTTGAGAGTTGCCACGGCTTTGACTTTGAAGATCGTTTAAAGCCATTCTATTGATAATATCAGTTGCTTCCTCGGCATTCTTTGCCATCAAGCTTCCTCCCGCAGTGGCATCCAACAAAGTCTTACAATTCGGTTGGAGACCATTCTTGAAGATATGAATTTGTGTTAACTCATCAAACCCGTGACCTTTACATTTGCGAAGCATGGACTTGAATCGTTCCCATGCTTCATTGAATAGATTCATTAGTGCCTTGAGAGAACACTGAAATTGCTGTTTTTGACTCCATGAAACGGTTATGAGAGAAGAACCGTTCAATAAATTTTTCCTCCAAGACATTCCAATCGGTCATCACGGCTGGCGTTTGATCGAGGTACCAATCCTTTGCCTTGCCAAGCAAAGCATGCGGAAATAATCTTTTAAAGAGAGGTAACTCTTGTGCTGGATCTACACCGGCCGCTAATGCAATCTCATAGAATTTTGTGAGAAACGCAAAAGGATCTTCATGGTCCATTCCGGTGAATGGACTTCCATACAATAAATTCAAAGTTCCAGTTTTCATTTCAGCTTGCCTTCCTTGATTATTGTTGGCAAACTGAGCGGTATGTCGTGGACTGTTCACACAAGGTGTGGATGCGGGAGGTGGAGGTGGTTGCGCCATGATTGGTGTGAATGGTGGTGGTGGTGCTGTAGTAGAACTTCCTTCTTGCTCTTGTCTTTGTCTCGCAAGCTGCCTCCTCCGTCTAGTTCTGCTATTGAGCCTACGAGCGGTTCTTTCAATCTCAGGATCGAAAAGAAGTTGGTTTGCCGGTAGTTTCCCTCGCATAAACCAAGTCTGCAAACTTAAACAAAACACATCAACAAGCACAAGAAAAATTGTAACAATTTGAAAACTTCACAACTATTGCTATGCTTGAAATATCAATTTACAATCCCCGGCAACGGCGCCAATTTGTTGGAGTACAAACAGAGTTAGGGTTTTAGTTATCGTTCCACAGAGATTGTTTGGTGATATCGCAGCCGTTCTAAAGTCGTAATGTTTCAAACTTTAAAGTAACAGGGGGTTTTAGATTGTTTTCGTAACGTTTGCATTCAAAGTTAATTAAAATGGTAAAAAGATTGTTTTAACGGTTTATAAAAGCATGTCAAGATTAGGTTTCGGCAAACCACTTTGCACGTATATAATCGATACGCTAATGAACTTGCTTGAATGATAAATACAATCACATATCCTCCCAATATGTTTATCTCTAACACATATTGTGAGTTTTGCCATTTTGATCCTTTGTTGATTTCTCACACAAACTATCAAAATGACAACATTAGAGTTCAATATTTATGAACATCAACACACATTGCTATCTCTAGCCAATATATATTGATGGATGACAAACCTAGGTAAAGAGTTGGAGCACATTTCTCAATCATGATCCAACACAAAGAATAAACATAAAAACAAGGTTTATCATCATACATTCATCATCCAAGAGTTCACAAGAGAGGATCAATCCATATACATACACAGTAACGGTTCACCTACATCTAACCTTGACACAAAAGGTAACTTAGCTCTCCATTGTCATGGAAGCTAAACAAACAAGAAGATGAAGAAGATTATTTAACATCAATGACGATATCTCGAAGAATGATGCTTCCAATCTTCCTCAAATGGATGCTACAGTGTTCACAAAGTGTTCTTCTCTTTCTGTCAAAAGGATCCCCCTCAAAGAAATGCAGACAGAACTATTTATAAGGGGGCCACAAATCGCAAAGCGCGCTGAGCGCGCAACACCGCGCTGAGCGCGGCCTCATTAATTGCCAAAATGACCTAGAGCCCGCTGAGCGGGCTGCCAACCCGCGCTGAGCGCGCAAGCTACTGCCACTACCTCCTTCTTCGCGCTGAGAGCGCGCTGAGCGCGCTCAAAGCATGCTAAAAAAAAATCCAAAATTTCCAAAACTGTTTTTGCGCCATCCTCAAGGCTCCATTCTTGACCTTTCCATGTAAAATCTGCACACAAAAAAACACAAAAGATAGATAGATACGATAAATAATGAAATTAACTAGAAAACGGTTATAAACGGAAACAATGGGAAAAGCATGGATTAACGAATAAAGCTCACAAAAAAGGTGCTAAAAACTAATCTAAATATTAACACTTTTTAGCACCTAACAGTCGTCGACATCCACATTTACATTCGCATTTGATCATATATCATAGCATAATTCATATACATATACATAGCATAAGTGTCATCCTCATTTGCACTCATTTGCATTCTCCATAGGTCATGTTGTCATTTACGTCTTACCTTGTTGTCTAAGTCCAAATCACTTGGCACCTACCAAACAGATTTTGTCGCGTCTATCTAATGCTTTCTTGGGTATCTCCTTGTTCATATTCGTTCAATGCTTTCTTGGACGTTGTGATTTCTTTACATCCAATGCCTTCTTGGATTCACCTTTTGTCTCATTTGCGTCTGATGCCTTCTCAGATATTGTGAGTCGTACCTTTCATTCAAAGCCATTATTGGATGACTGGTTTCTTTGCATTCAATGCCATTCTTGAATGTAGTCTTTGTTCACAATCATCTAAAGCCATTATTAGATATTGTGATTTTACCTTTCATTCAAAGCCATTATTGGATGATTGGCTCCTTTTGCATTCAATGCCATTCTTGAATGTAGTCTTTGTTCACAATCATCTAAAGCCATTATTAGATATTGTGATTATACCTTTCATTCAAAGCCATTATTGGATGACTGGTTTCTTTACCATCTGATGTTCTTCCGGATGTATCTCTCTTTCTGATGTTCTTCCAGATCGAGTCTTTGTTCACATTCATCTAAAGCCATTATTAGATATTGTGATTATACCTTTCATTCAAAGCCATTATTGGATGACTGGTTTCTTTACCATCTGATGTTCTTCCGGATGTATCTCTCTTTCTGATGTTCTTCCAGATTGAGTCTTTGTTCACATTCATCTAAAGCCATTATTAGATACTGTGATTATACCTTTCATTCAAAGCCATTATTGGATGTCTGGTTTCTTTACTTTGTTCACATTTATCTAAAGCCATTATTAGATATTGTGATTATGCCTTTCGTTCAAAGCCATTATTGAATGTTTGGTGTCTTTTTCATCCAACGCCATTCTTGGATGATGTTTTTCTAGATATTTCGCTTTGTTTATTCTGATGCTTTTCCGGAATGACATTGCCTTTTTACCATCTAATGTTTCCCCTGATATGTCTTCCAAATCTCTTCCCGTACCTTTATTGTCTGGTGTGTCTTCAGGGTTCTTGTCTTTGCATCTCATATCACATCATTTCATGTCATATCATCTGCATTTGTGGCATCTTAGGGCTAAAAATTGCGCATGTTTGTATTTAAGTCCCTCCTATCTCGTCGAGATGAAGATTTCAATCTCCATATCTCCGGATAGAAGAAACTTAAATAGGGGCATCTGTCATACCCTAATTTTTGACCCTAAGATTCTGTTTTTCATTTCGCATTTTTTGCATAGCATATCACGCATTTTATCATGCATAGCTAACAAATTTATCAGATTGTCTTTGTTGGTTTTTCGTTTGTACAATTAGGTGTTGCTGTGGAAGATTTAGAGGCCATGGAAGCTGTGTGTGTGCTCATTGTGATTCTGGTCCTTGCAAATTGTGTTAGATTCCTGTGGAGATAAAATAAGAATATACTCTCATTCTTATGTTCCTCTGGTCAATGCAAATGGCATCTTGTCTCAAGACTTCGCAAAGATTCAAGGAGGATTATGGTTTATGTCCTGTTGGGCATGGTTATTTGAAAATTGGTTGGAATTTCATGGTGTTTTGTATTACCAGTGGTATCCTCAATTTCAAAGGATTTCTCAAGGCGTAGTTCAGATTTATTCTTGAAAATAGATCATTATTTATTTCCACTTTGATCTTGAGGGAAAGAGTTTGGATTTTCTTGTTGATTGGTTGTGACCAATATGTTTGAAGTGGCAAAGTTGGATGAGAATCTTGAATCAAGTTTTCCTATAAATTCTCAAAGTGACAATCAAAGTCTTAAGTTGTCTCAAGATTATTCAAATGGACACTTTGGAATCCAAAGCTTTCAAGGTGAAGTGTATTTCAAGTTTGTTAATTCAAAACTCATTCAAAGAGGTTCCATGCCAATTAACAAATTTAATACAAATTCGAGTGCAAATTATTTCAAGGTTCGCAAATTGAATTTGTGAGTTCATGTCAAATATAAGTTATTGGTGAGGGTTACAAGAAGATTCAAGATGCTAAGATTGAATTCCAAGAGTTAGAGTGCAGAATTCATGTTTTCATAAAACTCCAGTTGAAACTCAAAATCCAAGAAATGGAATTAGGTTCTTGAAAGGTGTACTTCAATTCAAAGAATAATTTTAAATATTTCAAAGTCCACCCGAAAAAACCATTTTTCATAATTAGAAAAACAAGAAGTTAAATCTTTTTTTGAAAATTCAAATACAAGGCATGTTGTTATATTGTCCATGGCTGCATCAATCAAATTTTTATGGATAGCACCTAGAAACAGCTTCCGAAACCAAGCCACAAGCTGTTATGCGGAAAAAACAAAACAAGGCTTTATCATAATCTACAGCTTGAAGTGTTAACAAAATCTGTGGATCTTAGCATGAAGTTTCCCAAAAGAACTTCAAGGAGGTACAACAGGTGTCCTATAATTAATTTTAATATATTCTCACTTGCCTGTCTGGTAGCTAAAGAATGAATTGAACTCCCCAAATTTCTTCTTGACCCTAAATAGCATGTGGGACCCTGCGCACAAAGTTGTGTGCCTGTACAAAAGGAAAAAATCTGAAATTACAGGAAACCAAATCAAGGCAGTCATCAGGTTCCCAAGCGTATTTCAGACACAATAAGCGGAAAAGGTATGTTCTTAAAGCTGTCCACAAACATGTCGAGCCGGAAACAGAAACGTATTCATCATGAAATTCAAATGTCCAAGACAATAACTTCAAGGATTTGAATACATTTAATATCTGATATCAAGTTTCAATAAGCTGTCACAATCCTACCGAAATGGAAATCATTGAAATCACAAATGACAAGGATCTCAGCCATGATCACTTCCTTTCCAAAATAAAATCAGCAAGAATCAAGACAGTAATTTCACATTCAATTTCAGAATCAGCACATTCAATTCCAAATTCATATAAAAAGAGGCATCACGATTCAGAAAAGGGGGCAGAGCATTGACAGAGAAAAACCATTAAAAAAAAACCAACAACGACGTTCACATCAGTAAGCAAAACAAATTCTTTCTTCACATAATAAGCTCATTACTCCCTCAAAGTGAACACACACTTTCACCAGAAAATCACAAACATATCTCAGAAACAATACGCAACAGCTTTTCACCAGAAACATACTCACACCAGAGAGGGAACAAGAAGAATTTCACACACAAAAAAAAGACGCATACACAATACCATAAATTTACACACAGGGCAAAGGTATTCACAGAGCATTTCACAGTGGGAAATTCACACTAATTCGTATTCACATACACAAGCTACGCGGCATTCCGAATAGCAAATATTCATAGAACACGACAATACGTGGAAAGGAAGAATGTCGAAAGCCGAGAATTGCAAATCATACCTCTGATTAATCTTCAGGTAAGTCTTCATATCCCCTCCACTTTATATAGCTTGAATTGTTTCTAATTTTGCTGCGACGAAATGTTGATTGTGAATTCGAAACCGTAACAACATTTAAGTTGCAAACTGAGAGAAAAGTGAGGGCGTGGAAGATGATTCGCGTGCGAGGAAATAACGAATGAAGGAAGAGGAAGAAGGAGACGACGGAGAGAAGCTGTGACGGCGAGAAGGGTTGCGGATTCACGGCTGCGCGAAAGAGAGAGATGTTTTCTTCTTGCTATGTGGAAACGTGTTTCTCCTTTGTGAAAACTTGTTTCTGAATCGTTGGGAGTGAACCTTTGTTTAGCTTAAGTTTAATAGACCCAACGGGACAATTTACCCGACCCGTCACCTCCTTTATCCAGCGCCCACATTGGGCTCCCCCTATCCTTGTTTTTTTTCTCTTGGCCCGATTACATTTTTTAGAATTTGATTAGGTTTTAAGTTAACTATTAGCATTTAGTTAATTGGATTTTAATTAAATTTAGTTTTTTTAGTTTAAATAATTTAATTAGAACTTAACCTATATAATTTTAATTAGAGTTTATTTTGGTTAATTAGAATTTGGTTCACTTAGTTTCTAATTAGATTTAAATTTTTAGTTTTCAATTAGATTTTATTTTATTTAATTAATCAGTTTTTCTAGTCATTTTAAATTAAAGTTTAATCAATTTAAATGTTAACTGTTATTGTTTGGTTTTGATACATCTATATGGCTTTGATTCACATGCTCCCTTAGAATATCTTGATTTAACTTTAACCTCTGTTCAATTCAAACTAAGATTAGACATTAGGATGAAACTATTGCCTGACAACTTTAGGACAACATTTTCCCTATTATCCAATTCCAAAGGAAAGATCCCATCCTCTGTTGACTTCATGTCATGTTTAGGTCAACTTCCTCCCTTTATCCTAACCTTAACTTTGGAGTCACCGCACTCTATGTAGCGTCGTGCCATATACGCTACCTCCCCCTGGAACCTTGACCATAGTCAAGAGTTCCTCACCCTCTTTGAGGGGAACTATGAATACTCTGATTCCACTCCCGTCAGGATACGTAGGCACAAGATGCGATGTCTTGGCGAGTATACTTAGATACTAACCCCTAGGTCTTTCCCTTAGCACATACCCTTAGCAAACAAGCAATAAATAACATAAATACTAACAAGAGGTTCCTGTAGAGTACTACAGACGTTTAGGATGCTAATACCTTCCCTAGACGTAACCAACCCCCGAACCTTAGATCTCTTAGGGCTTTCGTTCTTTACCCTTTCCTTTGGATAAATCAAAGACCGGTGGTGAACTTTAAAATTTGTGATTCAAGTTAACCCAATAGCTTGGTATCCGATTCTCACCGCGACAGGTCGGCTAGTAGTATCCTGCTCGTAGAGCTTTCTTGGCAAGGGATCTCCCCCCGAGGTGTTGGGCGTTGATCCCTTCGTAGATTTCGCGCAGGACGTGGGCGACCATCTCTTCATCGATACATTTAAGTAAAGGGATGGGAAACCGTCGCCTGTATAGCTTATTTTTGACCAGGACGTAGGATCAAGCCCTGCTCCTAACTACGCTGGCCTCTTTGGGGTCGATGGTAGTTCATCCTTAGCGAGGTAATTGTAGACGCGGGTCATCCAGCAGTTTCTATCGTCGATGACTTACACGTCGAGGATCGCGGAAGCTTTCTCGATGTTGGGCCGAGGGAGTGCTTCCTGATTGACGCCTTTGTTTCCCCCCTTTTTCTTCGTGCTCGCCAGTTTTGACAAAACGTCCACTCTGACATTATGTTCGCGGGGGACATGTTTTACCTCTACCAATGTGAATTTCGCCATCTTCTCCCTGACCAGGCCAAGTATTCAGACAAGTTGTCATTCTTGGCCTAGAATTCTCCTCGCACCTGGAAGGCCACGAGTTGAGAATTGGTGCAGATGGTGATTTCCTCGGCTCCTAGATCTTCGGCTAGGCGTAGACTGACGAGGAAGGCTTCGTATTCCGCCTGGTTGTTGGAGGTAGGGAAAGATAAGGTAAGCGAGACTTCGACGATAATTCCTTCCTCGTTTTCCAAGATGATACCTGCTCCGCTTCCTATCGAGCTAGATTTCCCGTCGACGAAGATTGTCCATTTGTGTGCCCCGTAAGTGGGGGAATCGGCAAATGTCATCTCTGCGATGAAATCGGCCAACTCCTAGGCCTTGAGTGAATTTCAGATTTCATATTGGATGTCGAATTCAGACAGTTCCAACAACCACTTAAGCATTCTTCCGACCATATCTGGTTGGCCTAACAGTTGCTTCACGGGCTGATCTGTTCGGACCATGATTGTGTGGGTCAGAAAGTAGTGCCTTAGTCTCCTTGCGGCATTGATGAGGGCCAAGGCTACTTTCTCTATCTGTTGATATCTCCGAGCATATCGTCCATATAGACTTCGAGCATGTCCCCGATTTCTTCCCGGAAGACCTTGTTCATCATCCTTTGGTAGGTAGCGTCAACATTTTTCAAACCGAAGGGCATTACATGTACCTTTTGTCGCTTTTTGCCAATGATATTTGATTGTAGCCCGAATAGGCGTCCATGAACGATAACAGTTTAAAATCGGCAGACTGCTTTCTCCTACGTTGTGCTACAGCCCTAGCGTTAGGGTCTATTGTGAGCTGATGTCAGGCGACAATAGGATCTAGGCCGGGCATTTCCACGGCGCTCCAGGTGAACAAATCTGCATTTTCTCAGAGGCAAGCTTTGAGTTGTTTCCTCGCTAAGTCGGGGAGTCCGGTCCCAATCTTCACTCCTCGTTGGGAGTCATCGTCGAGCAGGACGAGTTTGAACTCGCCATCTGAAATTGGGTGCATCGGAAGGGAACTCTCGCCGGTGCTGGTTAAAGCTGACAGACTGCTCGAACAAGTCTGAGTATCCTTCTGATCGTATTTATAGAAGCGGCTGTCAAGGTCTATAGAGTCGATGCGGGGCAGCGGCATTGCCTCCTCGGAACTGCTGGGTAGGGTCGACTTGTTGGAAGTCTTCGGCTTGGCGGCGATGGTGTTGAGTCCTTTGGCGGCTGCTTTGAAACATCTCCTTGCTGCCTCGATGTCCCCGTGTAGAGTGGCGACCAGACCCTTAGAAGTATAGTACTTCATTTTCAGGTGCACGTTTGATGGTACGACCACCAATTCGGCCAAGGTTGGCCGCCCAAAGATGCACTAATAGAGAGAAGAGAAATCGATGACCAGGAATTGGGCTTTAATAGACCTGGCCGTCACTGCAGATCTGAAAGTCACGATCAATTCCACGTATCCCTAGGGCTTTGTGACCGACCCGTTGAAGCTCTATAGGTTAGAGCCTACGTAGAGAGTCAGGTGCGATTCATCTAGCTGGAGGGTGGAAAACATCTGCGAGTACATGATGTCGACCGAGCTGCCTTGGTTGACTAAGATTCGGCGAATATCGAAGTTATCCATCTGGGCTCTCATGAGCAGCGAAATGCTTGAGTTGGGAGTCCCACCGAGGAGATCCTCGTAGTAGAAGGAGATAGGGACCGACTCTCCCCGGACTTTGTCGAGCGTGGTACTCCTGTTGGAGCTCGTGCTGAGAAGATGTTCGAATTTCCTTTTTATGGAGCCCACAGTAACCTTGTTGAAGCCCCCTCCGGAGGTGACCATGGCGGAGGGGAAGGTTTCCCACAGACTATGTGCTGCGAAGTAGGGGGAGCGCTGAGGCCCTCAGAAACGTAGAAGTCCTCAGGCCGCAATATTCTCATGGTGACCTAGAGGTTTGTCTCTTCCGAGGAAGGCAACTCTTCTTTGACTTTCTTCGACTCTTGGGTGTCCTGCCATGGAGTTTCTCTCTTTTTGGTAAATTGTTTCAGGTGGCCGTCCCTGATCAGTATCTCAATGACATCCTTCAAGTGGATGTAGTCGTCGGTAGTGTGGCCGTGACTTTTGTGGAAACGACAATATTTCCACTTGTAAGTATTCAGCTTGGCCGGAATCAGTTTAGGGAATCAAACCCCTGCTTGTTTGAACTCTGCGTTGGCGCATTCAGAGAGGATTTTCTCCCTGGAGGCGGTCAGGGGAGTATACTCATGGAAGCGGCCGGAGGGTCCTTTGTTATCCCGGGACTCCCAAGGGGCAGTCCTCGCGTCTTCTATCTCCCCGACGAGATGTCGAGGGTCGTTATGCTTGGAGATTCGGGCACTCTCTTGGTGCCGTGAGTCTCGGGCGGAACTGACAGCTTCTTTCTCCTCGTACTGGATATATGCTTGCGCCTTGAGGATTAGTCTTAGCAATTTCTTTTCTCTTTTATATTTTTTTTGTTTAATTTTTTAGTTTGGATTATGTCCCCTTAGACTTCTCTTATAAATTTTAAAAATACTTTTTTTTTTATTTAATAAATAAATAAATAATTATATTTTAGTTGATTCGCAAAATTAATCTTTCTATTTTAAATTCAAATGATTTTGGTATTTTTCTCACTTTTTTGCACTTAAAATTGATATTGTGTTCATTTTTAAATGATTTGTCACTTGTGAGGCATGACAAATCATCATATAGGAACCTTTGTGAAACTTTAAGATACAAATAATATAAGTTACATGTCATAACAAATGGACACATAATTAATTTTAAATGTAAAAATGTAAGAAAAAGATCTAAGCTAATTGAATTTGTAATAGGAAGACTAGTTCCGAGAATGAGGTAAAATATGAGACTAAAATTATAATTAAGCCAAAAATCATTCATTTTTCTATCTTATAATTCTTCATAATATCTCTTATTAATGTTTGGTTCTTATTATAATGTTGTCACCATATATTGTTCTAAACACCCAAACAAGTCATCTCTCTTTGGGTCGACACCCACGTTACCATAACTCCCCTTATGGTTGAAGTTCACCCTATTCTCATGTGCATTAAATTTTATCCAAAGGTACATCATGTGGTATAGATGGTTTACGACTCCAACACATAATAGACACACTATACAGAGAAGGTTTTGTTGCGGCAAGATATTTAATGTGCAATCACACTAGTATTTAACTTATGGTTAGGAGGAAAAAGCTTGATGAGTTTGGCAAAGTTTATAGCTTCCACAATCTTGACGTTGTTATTAAAGTATGATGGTGGGATATGCCTAATAGGTTCTACTTTGAAGTGTTTTGCATCCAAGGTTGCTACAAAACTAGTCGGTAAAGATATGGAAAAATATCTCAATGATTTTAAATTTGGGGTCGGGGTATCATGTGGTGCTGAGACCATTTTGTAAAATGCCAACGAGTTACTGAACAAGTAACTTGGAGATGATTCTTTGGTTATGCTCACATTAAATTTCTTGAGTACTTTCAACATGGTATACCGATTAACAATATTTTGCAAGGTGGGGGTGAAATGCTCGTCTATTTCTTTTTGAGTTGAGTTTCGTTATGGTCAGGTAGCGAAGTTATACCTCAAGGATGAACATATTATGTAAGCCAATATAGTGCAACAAGGCGACCCATTGGGAAGTTATTTTTGCCGTTGTGTTAGACCTTTTTATTCATAAGACAAAAGACAATTGAAGGTTCTACTTCATGATTGGTATCTTGATGATGAGACAACCATAGAGAATTTATATGAAGTGGTTAAAGCCCTTAACCTCATCCGTGAGGCAAGTCCAAGATTAGGCCTAGAATGGAATATCCATAAGAATGAGATATTATGGCCTTTACGCGAATGTTTGTGAATATCAAAGGTTATCTATGCAGATGACTATCAAGATTGTTAAGCTAATATTTTTCTTCCATATTTAAGGGATTTAAAGAGGGAACTTCCTTAAATTTAATCATGCATGGGCAACGTCAAATTTGTTTTTTGGCATAAAGACATGTCAATTGATTCATATGGAAGAGACATTTGTTTGTTTAATAAAGAGATGCAATGGGATATTGAAGGAAATGTGATTGGCAAAGACTCTTTCTCCAAGAACCTTCAATGAAAAATGACTTATTTAACTATTAGGATTGGGGAGGGGGTTTATCCTCGGCAGTGGAGGTTGTCTCATATGCTTTTGTTGGCTTTTATGGCATAATCTTAGGTGACAAGATAATTTATTGAAAGACTGTGAAATATTTGGTCCAGACTCTAATTTTGATAAGATTTTATATGTTTTTAGTGGTGCAATTTTGAATTTTAACCTTAGAAGTTTTACTTGCAAGGACATTGTCCCTCATAAAGTCCAACATATTTTGCCAAGTGTCATTTTTAGTAAACATGTCAAGAATATGGAAGTAAAATTTGACACAACCTTATAACATAAAACAACTTTTGGGTGTTTTCAAGAAGTAAATGCTCATGATGTTTTGTTGTATGATAAGATAGGAGGAAAACATGTCGACTTTATTAGGATTGTCGGCTTGTGGAGTGAGGACTAGCATCAAAAGTAATTATTATTTTTTACAAAAGTTTCAAGAAATCATGCATACCAATGTTATATCTCATGAATTTATAAATGTTATTTAAAAAAAAATTGATCATTCAAAAACTAATTCTTAATTCTGTGTAATATATATATATATTCTAGCCAAAAATGGTTAGACCATCAAAAGTGTTAACTCTCATTCTTTTTGGGCAAAGAGAGTTACGTTGTCTATACTGTGGAGTATGTTGAGATGGATATTTGGGGATTTGAGGGCTATACAGGTGTTGTACACTGCCTCAAGATAAATGTCTTGCTTAACTCTCATGCGGGAGCCCCATTATATAGTCTCATTAATACAAGCCATTAAGAGAAGTCTTTTGGCCTTCTGACGTTATGTGGCCATCATTGCCGTAACCTCCCTCCTTAAATACATGCTTTGAAGCTCTTGGTAATGTCCGTATTGATTCGCCACCACCGTTACAAAAGTTGGAGCGACATTTGACGAGCTGGTGTCCGACATCGGTGCCGAATTGGTGAGGTGTGGTGCCCTGCCTCATGATAACTCGACATGGTGGGAGTCGGGCTCCTTGATCGGCCTGGGTTATGTATGCAACTTGCCTAGCTCTCTTCATTGTACGATCTCTCCTGCTACTATAGTCTGGTCTGCGCTCTCCCTTATCCAACTACTCGACTCGACAGCAAATATATTTGGCATGTACATAAGCCCCCCGAGTACTATATCTGCTCATAGGGATGTAGTACTCGATAATGACATAAGCCCGGATATATTTCTTAGGTGTCGAGTTGTATATCAGCCTTTCTTCTTAGGTCATTACTTGTTAGAAATTCTTTGGGAGGTCGTGTCCTTTCAGTTTCCCCGATATAATGATTACTATTAAAGGCTACTCCCTAGCTACTCTCGAGTCTTTTATCGAAATCCTTCTTTTTCTCTTCTCATTTCCGACCGTCTTCCCTCTTTATCAAGCAGAACACTTTCCAATCTCCAAGGCTTCTTCACTCACAGGTATCTTTATATTACTTCTAATTTCAATTTTATTCTTCAATTTTGTTTCTATACAATATGGTAGTCTTTAGTAAACGAGAAGGCGAGTGTAGTAGTAGTGAAGTCCATATGAGTGCTATGGAGAGAAAGGAGTTGTGGGAACAATGCATGTGGGAAATAGAAAGGGCTTTAGGGCCAGAGGAATATAGACGAGTCATGAACGAAATCTTTGGTGATGTTCTTACTTCTGGGAATAATTTTGATTCTGGCTCATCTTCCTCTGTTTTTGTAGAGGTTTCCATGACGACTACTTCTCCTTTTGATCTTGAGGTCATGGATCATAAGACTAGTACCTTTGATGATGCAGAAATCGCGAAACTCCACTCCCTAAGACAAATATCTTCAACTGGGTCCGAAGATGATGTTGTCTTGTAATCGTGTATTCCCAGAGAGTGTGTTTGGATACTTCTCCCCGATGGCGTTAAAGAATACTTTTTCTACTTCTATGTCGGGGTTCTAGAAGATTTCAACATACAAATACCTTTCTCGGACTTTGAAGAGGACTTGCTGAAAACTGTGAATATAGCTCCCTCGTAACTTCATCATAACAGTTGGGGTTTCATAAAGTCTTTCGAACGGGTTTGTGAGGTCTTAAATATCACCCATACAATTGGTCTGTTTTTCTCTTTCTTTGAAGTGAAAGATGTCGATAACTATAGTTGGATACAAATCAGTGGAATTCCCAGACGGAGTTTCCTCAATACATATTGAAATTCTGGTACCAGATATTTGTGATGTCACACACGATGTTACAACAACACACTCTGCACAATGGACAAAATAAACAACAGAAGAACACACCAAATTGTTAACCCAGTTCAGTTCAAACAACCTAATCTGGGGGCTACCAAGCCAGGGATGAAATTCACTACTTGTAGAATTAATTTACAAACTCAACAACCCAGTTGACAATCTCCTAAACTTAATTCCTACTAGTGACTTCCTACCTAAGAAACCACTTAGATATGAGAACACTACTCAATCCCTAAAACACTCAAAGAACAACCTCTTTGAGAAACCTTGATCCTGCTTCACAGCTTTGATCAAGTTACACAACTCTCTTTGCTTCACAGCTTTAGAGAGGACAGAACACAACTCACCAATTCACACTAGAATGGTGTATACAAAAACACGCACAAAGACAATGTTTAACCTCCAGTTAAAGCTCCCTATCTTCTGTCTGTTTTCTGTACCTTCTTCCTTTGATCTATGCGCATTATATAGCCACCTGAATTGGGCTTGGACTCCTTGCAATATTTGATCTGATTTGTTATTTAAAACTGAATCTTCAAAACAGATTTTATCCCCAAAATCTTTTCAAATCTTCACCTTTTAAATCTCCTACAAACTTGCATCAAATCTCTATGCAACAGAGAATATCTAACCCAAGATATTCGCATCCAATGAGACAATATGCTCTCCACAATTCCAGCTAAGACGCAAACCCTAACAACATCACTAAACCTGATGTTATTAATTCTGCAGACCTGATGTCACAACATCGCATGTGACATCAGACATCCAACTTAACTCTTAACATAACCCAATGTTAAGACTCAATGTTGAAACATCACCACCTTGACATCAACATTGAACAACCTTTGTTTTACCAAAATTCCAGCCAATCCAAGAAACAACAATCTCCCCCTTTAGCTAATTTTGGCTAAAACAATCTCTGCACCATCAGAGACTTCAGCAGCGGAATAAACTTGAATTTTCCAATACATTGCAGCAACAACAATCTTCAAAACAGCTACACTTCACAATGCTTTCAGCATGCTGCACACACTTTCCAATACTCTGCTACTACATACTACAGAACTAACCAGTAGCAGCATTTCTTCACCTTCTTTAAACAGCTGCACAAACTTCAACACTAACCAGCAGCATAGGGCAATCTCCCCCTTTAAGCAAGAACCAGCAAACCAGTTGTTCAACAACTCTCCCCCTCAATATCTGCACTACTGCATCACAACTAGCATCACACCTTGGAAAAGCACTCCTTGGCATAGGCTAACTCTCCCTCTTTTTGGCCACAATTGGACAAACCTCAACATGTAAGTCCTATGACACCCTTTGCTGCAAAATCCATAACTAATGCTCTAGATGAACATTTGAGCACACTTGCTGAGCACATGTCTTTTTGTATCACTGTCCCTTTCTCCACATACAGTCATTCCCTATCATACTCTTCATCTTCAGACTTCCAATTAATCAATACCTGATCTACTTCAGTCTTATCTACATTCTCCATCCAAGGCAGACTTTCTACTTTATCATTCTCCCGTATAACTATGTAGACGCTCCTTAGGTATAATGTAAGCACCAGGCTTCAGATCCAAAACAAAGACATCCTTCACCAAGGATAACCAACACAGAAAATGTTCTAACATCAGTTAGGACACTCTTGACACCACACACCATGGTATTACATATGCTCCACCACTAGATTTACTATCAGCAAAGTAATCCAATCTCAACACTGTGTCACAAACTCCAAAAATTCTCAGCTTACTTAAAAGCTTTACTGAGATCCAGTATCTTCAAGAGATCACAATCTCTCTATCCTTACATCCACCAGTAGTTGTTGAAACTGGTGAAGTCTTCAAAGACAGTAGTCATGCTTTGCCAGAACAAACTACTAAACACATGACCATAATCTCCACCTCTTCTGACCAAAAATGCTAGAGCATCCAACTCCACATGTCCAATCTTAATCATCTTCCAGATATAACCACCAGCAAACATGATGTTATAACATCTTTTGGGACATCAGCTTCTCATCACCATTCAAAGGACTCATTGCACAAACAAGTCCTTCAAGAAGCTCCCAATAAAACACAATCAGAGCAACTTATTCATACACACCTGAATACCATAAGTTCCCACACCCTCTCTGAACCATATCCTAGCAAACTCAACCATATCCAGAGTATCTATACCAAATTCTTTTTCCAGAACATACTTCCACCATTTTATGAAAAACACAGGAATGTTATCTAGTATGGCCTTTTGAATTTTCTCAGAAGTTCTAACAACAACGACTTCCTTCATTTGAGAGATATCCTGGAAATTATCATCAGACTTATCTCTGATCTTCCTATTTCTGGAAGAGATGAACACTTTACTCCTGGATTTTGTAGTACCATCCACATAGATCTTCTGCTTATCAGTTCTCATCTTTGGAGGTGACTCAATAGCTTTCCTCTTCCTTGATTTCAGTCGTTTAGCAACCCCAGGAACTACTTTTGCAATTAGTTCATCATCACTCTTCTTTATTTTAAGGCTAGAAGTACCTTTCTTGACTTGAGATGTTTTAACATCAGCTCTAACATCTGCATCTTCTAACCTAAGGATTGTCAACTTGTGGAATTTTTCTTCTGAACTATAGGAGTCATTAGTCAGGTTGTCATCTTTCTTGGCCTTGCAAGTATTCAGCTCCCAAAACTTCTTAAGGTCACAGTTTTTTATCCTTCCATCAGCATTGTTGACTCCTTCATCTTGCTCACATAACTGACTACTCAAGTTGGCTTTTAACACATCATCCAACTTAGAAGTAACAGCACCATAAGTCATTAACCCAGATTGACTTTTCACCATACTTTCACACTTGATGTCACCATCTGATGTTACACCATCAACCTTAACATCACTAGATAATCTTTCCACTTGAGGTATCCACTGATAGCAATTATCTTTGGATCTTACTCCCTTCATCACTACCTCATTCTGCTCATCAGCTACCACACATTCATCTTTGGTGTAGCTTACCTTGTAACCTTCATCACAAAGTTGACTTATGCTAATTAAATTAGCACTAAACCCTTGAACAAGGAGCATATTATCAAGAGTAAGACCATCATGATTCTTCACTCTTCCAACTCCTTCTACTACTCCTTTTTCACCATTGCCAAAAATAACATCATTTGCATGGCAAGGATTGAACTCTACCAAATGCTTCTTGGATCCAGTCATGTGCTTTGAACATCCACTGTCAAAGTACCATGTATCCTTATCAAACTGTCTATCTGAAGTGTGGGCTAAAAGACATTTCACCTTCTCCTTAGGAACCCATTGTTTAACAACTTTGGGCCTGATCTCCTTTAGTTTTCTTTGAGGAGCAGATTGTGGATAACCATGCAGTTTAAAACACGAGTACTGCATATGTCCAAACCTTCCATAGTAGAAACACCTAACTCTGTCACCTCTAAAGTGGTTAAACCTTCTGCCACCATGATGATGATGTTGCTGGTGTTGCCATCCATAGTGTTGATTTCTTCTTCTATGGTAAGGCTGTTGTCTTCTACTACCATAGTTTGACTGTCTTCTATGGTAAGGATACTGTCTTTTGAACTGTCTCCTATGGTGATGAGGCTTCCTTATTCCATAGTAATGAGGCACAACATTGTTGTATCCATATCCATATTCATACATATTCCCCTGATGTTGATGAAACATGTTCTGATTGAACCTAGCAGCCTTCAAGCTCTTGTGATATTGAGGTGGCATATACTGATTAGCTCCCTGAGACTGCACCTTCTTCTGATGATGAGCATTCTTCTTCTCAACATTCTGAGGCTGTGGATGAGTAACCTTCTTAGGTGTAGAATGTCTCTTTGTTTGATGCTGAGACATTGGTTGGGACACCTCTTTCTTTGTTCTAGAAGTGCTTGCTTCTGTAGAACTCTTTTCCTCAACCACATATCCTATACCTGATTTATCTCCAGCAACTTTATCTGACTGAGGAATCTTATCAAGAGTGGTTGTACCACTGTTCATCATCCTAACAAATTTTGTCATCTGATCAAGTTGAGATTTAACTAGTACAACTTCATTTTCCAGATTAGCTTTTACATTCTCAAGCTGAGCAATCTGTTGCTTGTGACACTTGTTTTCTTGACAAATCTCAGCACTTTTTAAACACAGCTCTTGATAAGTAGATGCTAACTCCTCATAAGTTATTTCTCCATCACTATCATCATCAGAAACAACAGTTCCTGTTAAGGCTCTAACATGCTTTGCTGACTCACCTTCACTTTCACTATTAGATTCAGACCAGGAAACTGTCATGCCCTTCTTCTGCTTCTTCAAGAATGTGGGACATTCTTTCTTGACATGTCCATAACCTTCACATTCAAAGCACTGAACACCTTTCTCTTGAGCAGTCTTTTCTTCATCTTTCTCTTTTGACTTGCTGATGTCAGAAGAGATGTTCTTGACATTAGGCTTGTAGTTATTGTTCATCCTCTTGAACACTTTGTTGAACTACCTTCCCAACATAGCAATGGCTTGAGATAGATATTCCTGAGAATTATCATCTTTGACTTCTGCAGGAGTGGAGACCAAAGCTATACTTTTGGGCTTCTTTTCTGGTTCTTCCTCATTCAAACCAAGCTCAAAAGTTTGAAGAGATCCAATGAGCTCATCCACCCTCATTTGGTAGATGTCATGTGATTCTTCAATGGCAGTTACCTTCATCTTGTACTTCTTAGGAAGGGACCTAAGGATCTTCCTTACAAGCTTTTCTTCTGACATCTTTTCACCAAGAGCACTAGGTGCATTTGCCAGCTCAAGAACACTCATATGGAAGTAATGGATAGTCTCATCTTCCTTCATCTTCAGACTTTCAAACTTTGATGTCAAAAGTTGAAGTCTTGACATCTTAAATCTAGATGTTCCTTCATGAGTAGCCTTCAAAATATCCCATGCAACCTTAGCAGCTTGACAAGAGTTGATCAACCTAAATATGTTCTTGTCAACTCCATTGAAGATAGCATTCAGGGCTTTAGAGTTACCAAGGGCAAGCTCATCTTCTTCCTTGGTCCATTCTTCTTCAGGCTTCAGCTTTGAGGTGCCTTCTTTATCTTTTCCAGCATCATCTTTTTCACATACAACAGGTGCTTTCCACTCTTTAACTATGGCCTTCCATGCCCTGCTGTCCAAGGATTTCAAGAAGGTAATCATCCTTGGCTTCCAATACTCATAATTGGATCCATCCAAAATAGGGGGTATGTTGACAAATCCTCCAACCTCTTTGTTCATCTTTACACCAGAAAGTAACTTCCCTAGATCTCACCCAGAGACAGACAGGACGCCTGCTCTGATACCAATTGAAATTCTGGTACTAGATATGTGTGATGTCACACACGATGTTACAACAACACACTCTGCACAATGGACAAAATAAACAACAGAAGAACACACCAAATTGTTAACCCAGTTCAGTTCAAACAACCTAATCTGGGGGTTACCAAGCCAGGGATGAAATTCACTACTTGTAGAATTAATTTACAGACTCAACAATCCAGTTGACAATCTCCTAAACTTAATTCCTACTAGTGACTTCCAACCTAAGAAACCAGTTAGATATGAGAACATTACTCAATCCCTAAAACACTCAAAGAACAACCTCTTTGAGAAACCTTGATCCTGCTTCACAGCTTTGATCAAGTTACACAACTCTCTTTGCTTCACAGCTTTAGAGAGGACAGAACACAACTCACCAATTCACACTAGAATGGTGTATACAAAAACACGCACAAAGACAATGTTTAACCTCCAGTTAAAGCTCCCTATCTTCTGTTTGTTTTCTGTACCTTCTTCCTTTGATTTATGCGCATTATATAGCCACCTGAATTGGGCTTGGACTCCTTGCAATATTTGATCTGATTTGTTATTTAAAACTGAATCTTCAAAACAGATTTTATCCCCAAAATCTTTTCAAATCTTCACCTTTTAAATCTCCTACAAACCTGCATCAAATCTCTATGCAACAAAGAATATCTAACCCAAGATATTCACATCCAATGAGACAACCTGCTCTCCACAATTCCAGCTAAGGCGCAAACCCTAACAACATCACTAAACCTGATGTTATTAATTCTGCATACCTGATGTCACAACATCGCATGTGACATCAGACATCCAACTTAACTCTTAACATAACCCAATGTTAAGACTCAATGTTGAAACATCACCACCTTGACATCAACATTGAACAACCTTTGTTTTACCAAAATTCCAGCCAATCCAAGAAACAACACATATACCTCTAATTATAAAAATTACACGAACCGTTTCTTAAGGGTAAAGAGCGGACCGAGATGTCCACAAGTGTTGTACTCTCTGGATAGCCAGTCTCGTTTTCCCTTTTATTGGGCTGAGAACCCATTGCCGATCACTGGTTTCAACTTTGGGAAACTGAGTGAACTGGAAACTCAATCTTTGATTGTTCTTGATTCCTTTCGTATGATGAAGGTTAAGGAGTTGTTACCTTTAAGTGACGAGCAACTACTCGCCTACCTGGGTAATCATTTATTTACTATTTCTGCAGATACCATGACTAAATTGTCAGTAGCTGAACAGAAGAATTTAATGTTGGAGGCTTGTGCTGCTCGGAAAAGATCCGGAGAGGTCGTCCCCCTAAGTCGGATATGGGCAGGTTGGAAATCTGACAACCAAAATGGACCTGGGGTACTAGTGCAAAGGCTACCCCAAGCAAGAATGAACCTCAACCTTCTGCTCCTCCGTCTCAGGAAGAAACTTCGCAAGGTGCTCCCAAGAGGTTGAAAACCCCTATAACTGATGAAGTCTGTCAGACTGACATGGAGATCAATTCCCTCAAGTGAGTTCCTGAGGAATTTGTTGCATCCGGGGAGTTTAAGCTCTGGTCCAACAGCTTTGACGGGCTTAGGTTCTTGTACGACCATTTTAACACTATTAGGAATGTTAATAAAGGGAAGTCTATTGGCCGGCAGAAGATTACTCAAAATATTAGCTTCTACCTTATGCGGTGTGCCGTTCTGGCCAGAGTTCTGTTTAAATCTAGTGACGTTTTGAGGCGGAGAAGCTTAAGCTGAAAGAAGAGGCTACCCGGTTGCAGGAAGCTCTCAAGGTTCAATCGGAAAAACTTTCTAGTTTTGAGAAAAGCTTGGCTGACGAGAAGAAAAATAGAGAGACTCTTGAGTCCGAGCACAAGTTGGCTTTGTCCAAGGCTGCCGAGGAGCTGAGGCAAGTCAAAAATTCTTGTGCCGAGCTTACTGAGTCTCTTAAGAAGGCTAAAATTAAAGTTCTCTCCGCTGGGGATGATGCCTTTGACAGGGCGAAGGAGCAAGTTTTGTGCCTCCATCCCAGGCTAGATCTGTCTAAAGTTGACTACTTCAAGGTGGTACAGGATGGCCTCCTTATAGATCTGGCCGAGCTTCAAAAGAATAATCCGAAGAAGACTTCTACTCCTGATAATGGCGGGAATGAGACCCTTGATGATGTTGGCGCTAATGGTACCTCGGTTTCTGAATGATTTTTCAATCTTTCTTTAGTTAGTCATCCTTTTGGATGCATTTTGATGTATTTTGGCAAGAGAGTGTGGTGTTGTCCCCCTTATGCTTATGAATTTTTAGCCCTCAGTTTTTGTACAATTTATTTTGGCCCTTCTGAGGCTTTTGTTTGTGTCATTTCTGCTTATCGTATTTATTTCTTTGCAAAATAATCTCGTACATATATCCAACCCCTCGGGCACTAAGTTAGAATAACTTAATGTGTCCGACTATAGATCGCCGGGCATTATCTTTGCATTCGCCTTTGCTTGATTATTAAGAGACCTTTTAGTTATCTTGTGTGCATAGTCTTCACACTTTCGAGAGTTCTGGACTCTTATAAGCATAGGTACCCATTATGGTATGTACCCGAGCATCTTAACAAGATTTGCGCCTTTCTTGTTGGCAGTTCGCCTTTTACTTACAAGCCCCAAGTATCTTTCGACATGCTTTAAGCTTAGATGTCTCATCATCTTTATATCAGATTGCCCGGCTTGTGTACACAGAGCTATCAAAGTGTTTATTTGACCCGTGTACGCAGAGCATTTATGGGCGACCTATGTACGCGGAGCAAGTCGACACGTTTATAGGGTTTTAATCAACCCGTTTATGAGCGACCTATGTACGCGGAGTAAGTCGACACGTTTATAGGGTTTTAATCAACCCGTTTATGGGCGACCTATGTACGCGGAGCAAGTCGACACGTTTATAGGATTTTAATCAACCTGTTTATGGGCGACCTATATACGCGGAGCAATCGACACGTTTATAGGGTTTTAATCAACCTGTTTATGGGCGACCTATGTACGCGGAGCAAGTCGACACATTTATAAGGTTTTAATCAACCTGTTTATGGGCAAGCTATGTACACGGAGCAAGTCGACACATTTATAGGGTTTTAATCAACCCGTTTATGGGCGACCTATGCACGCGGAGACGTTTATAGGGTTTCCGAGTTGTAACTCATCATTTCCAGTCGATCCCCTATAAGCAAGACACAACAATTTTTTAAGTCTGAGTGCCTCATTAAAAACCCTTGCCCTTGCAAGGTAAAAGAGTGCAACCCGGATCTTTTATTCATTATTAGATTACATAAAATTTAGCCGAAATATAGCCTAAGATTGGATACATTCTATGCCCTAGGTAATTTCATTCCTTATAATGTTTCCAGCTTTTATGCTCCATTGTTTAGCTTTCGAATTACCCTAAACGGACCTTCCCAATTGGGGGTTAGCTTTCCCTTGCTTTTTGGGTCTGTGGTTTTCTTCAAGGCCAGGTCGCCTTCTTGGAACTCCCTCTGTCGAACTTCTAGGTTGTACCTTCTTGCCACCCTCTGTTCTGCAACAACTTCTCTGATCTATACTATCTCTTTGATTTCTTTTATCTGATCAACCGAGATGTTCAAATTCTCCATGTTGGTGATTTCATCAAATTACTCACGCCTCCAAGTTCTCTGCGGCCTCTTCGCTTTTATCTTCCTTATCGCTAATTGGTTCTCTCACTTTTTTCGGTTCCCTTTGATGAATTTCGGTGCATGGCTGAATTTTGGAATCTCGGGTCAACTGGTCCATCGTATTTTGTTCCGCTTCGCAAAGTGATAGCATTAGCATGAAATTTTGGATTTTGTTGTGGTTTACCAGGAAATGCTCCAGCGGGGGCTGCTATAGTTGATTGTTGTTGGGCCACTTGAGAAATTTGTGTTTCCAACATTTTGTTGTGACTAGCCATAGCATCAAGTTTACTTGACATTTGTTTCATCAATTCACTCGCATGAGCGTTTTGATTTGCGAATTCTTTGTTTTGTTGAACTTGAGCATTTATAAAGTTTTCCATCAAGATTTCCAGATTTGATTTCCTAGGTGGTTGCGGTGCAGACGGTGGTTGTTTCTGGTAACCAGGTGGAATAGCAGGTGATGGGTTTTGTGGTTGTTTCCTTGAGCATAATTTACTTGTTCGATAGGAGTACCAGTCAATACTTAATATTCAGCGTTTGTGTGCCCAGAGGTCCCACATATTTCACAATTGGGTGTAACTGCAGCTACGGTAGCTGTGGGGGGTGATATTGCTAAACTTTTGATTTTCTGTGTAAGTGCATCCACTTTAGCATTGACACAGTCTAAACCATTGACTTCGTACATTCCCCTTTTTGGAGTTGACTTCTCTACACCAGTGCGTTCACTTCCCCATTGGAAATGGTTTTAAGCCATAGTCTCAATAAGTTCCTCATACGGTTTGTCCATTAGAGCACCGCCAGCTGCTGCGCTCAGATTCATTTTGGCATTGTACAGCAGACTATTGTAAAATGTATGGATTATCATTCATTCTTCAAGTCCATGGTGTGGGCAAAGCCTCATCATGTCTTTGTATCTCTCCCAAGCATCGAAAATAGATTCGTTATCTTTTTGCTTAAATCCATTGATTTGAGCTCTTAACATAGCTGTCTTGATTGGTGGGAAATATCGGGCTAAGAAGACTTTCTTTAACTCGTCCCATGTTATTACTGAGTTGGACGATAGAGACTCGAGCCAAGCTCTATCTATATCGGGCTAAGAAGACTTACTTTCACGGTGTCTGTGTATTGCACAAATATTAACAAATGTAAATTCGAATCGTCTGTAGCATTGCCTGAAAACTGGTTTTATTGGACTGCTGACATCAGCGAAGGTTTCAGTTCGAAATCGTTTCAGTTAATAGTGGGGGCAGCAATGCTATTATGTGGTTCTTCTTGTGATGGAACATCATAATACTTCAGAGGATAGTTTCTCAGTCCTTCGACCATGATTGGTTATGGTTCTGATACGGGTTCCGAATATGAGTAAGGAATAATAGGGTCTGGGATGTTATATCTAATAAGGAATTCGTTAATTCGACGTCTTAGACTTATATAACGTTCGATTTCGTCAATTGGTCGCTCCAACTCTTCGCCTTGTGAACGAGTGCTTGGCATACAATCGACAATTTAAAAGATAAAATAGTTGCCTTAGTCTATCTGCGCAACAGAAGATTCACAATATTGACTAAATATGTCCCCGGCAACGGCGCCAAAAACTTGACCGGTCGACACTGACAGATAAATCTTCAAGTATACAGTTGATTGTGTAGTCTTAAAAAGGTTATTGAACCCACAGGGACAAATTATCAAACTAATGTTATCCAAGGTTGTTGTGCAAAGCTAAGGCTGAAGGGAAACAGGAATTAAACGGGAAATAAAGGACGGAATTTAGAATATGAAATTTAATACTAAAACGAGCCCGAAATAGGATTTCTATGCACCTACGGGACTTATAGAATGCGGGTACTAATTACGACTATACTGTCATTCCATAGGATAAACCGACTTAAAGGCTCCGCCTCACGCTCTCGCGGTCTTGACAAAAGCCATGCTTCCTAATCCCAATATTTTGCTCTCGCTCGCCCAGTAACTAAGAAACACGCTTTGGAAACCGATACTATTCTAAACAATATCTAAAGCGCTCTCGTTGTATTTAAATATGTTGCCTAATTTCCACTATCCGGTTCACTCCTCACGCTCTCGCGGCCTCGGCCTAAACCTTAACTTACTTCACACTCTCATGTCAAAATAAGAAACATTAAACTTGGAAATTAAAACCAAATTGACATACAATCATAGTATCATACCTATTATTTCTACGGAGTCCCGCCGATTACGACGGTCCTCACATGTCGGTCTCCAATTATTTACTCAGACATAATTAATCCTAAGTCTACTATTTTTAAACATACATTATCTGAATTTAACATGTTAAACAATCTTAAAGTACCAAATATACTGAAAATATGACAAAGTAAAGAAACCTGTAAATTCTTACGGTAAAGTAAATTGGGACGGGATGGAAATAACACTTGTATAAATCTCGATCCAAAAAGTACAGCAAAAGTAAGTCACTACAGAATTTGCAACAATTCCTCAATGTGAGTAGTAATTTGTGCCTAAAGTTCTAATGAAATTCTGGCAGAGCTTTCGCACACTTTTTCGACACGTTTTCACTGCTCCAAGAGGTCCTATATATAGAGGATCTGATACTGCAATTGCTCTTTTGAATTTGGAGGGAAAGGGAGTTAGAAAACTCCTTAAAACTGCCAAAAACGGATTCTGCAGTTAAAACTGCTCCCGCAACTGTACTGTGAATGCCATGGGGGCATGGCGAACGCCATGCTCTAAATTCAAATAGGGGCGCCATCAGGAAGCGATGGCGAACGCCATCAAAGGACGGAGAATGCCATATCAGCTGGAACTGCAGAAATTGCTGAGCTGCTGGATTTTTCTCTTTCTTTCGCTTCTTTTCTCCATTTCTTTTGGGATCTTGATTATTATCCTTGCAAACACAAAACATAGTAAAAACGAAGTAAGTATAGCAAGCATCGATAAAAACACAGACTAAAAATGCGTATAATGAGCCTAAAAATACGATATAAATTTGCGTCGTCAAATGCTCATACTATTTAGTGTTATCATTATAAGAAGGAGGGTACTACAAGAAAAGTATGCCTTGATCGACTGAACAATCATGGTGGAAATGATTATGGTAATGCAGCCATTATGCAAGATGGTTATGAATCATCTGATGTCCTGGTGGTTTCAAGCAGTGACTCTAGCAAGGAGTGGATTATGGATTCAGGGTGTACTTGGCACATGACTCCAAACAAAAATGTGTTTACGAATTGTGTGATCAAGATAATGGATCAGTGCTGCTGGGAAACAACAAAGCTTGCAAAATTGCAAGTATTGGATCTATGAGATTCAATCTCCATGATAAGTCAATAAGGCTATTGACTGATGTTAGGTATGTACCTGATCTTAAGAGGAATTTAATTTCTCTTGGTGAATTCGACAAGAAAGGATATGTTTTCAAAGGAGAGCAAAGCATTCTAAGGGTAATGAACGGGTCGAAGGAAGTCTTGAGAAGCCTGAAGAAACAAGGCTTGTACACACTTGAGGCTGAGGTTGTAAGTGGTTCAGCAGATGTGGCATCCACGAAACCTGTGTCGAAGACTGAGCTATGGCATAAGAGACTTAGCCATGTCAGTGAAAGAGGCCTGGTCGAATTATCGAAACAAAATCTGTTGAGGCACATGAAGTTTAACAAAGGTAAACAAAGAACACATGGAACCCTTGATTACATTCATGTTGATCTTTGGGGGCCTTCAAGGAATCCTTCACACTCAGGTGCAAAGTATTTTTTATCCATAATTGATGATTGCTCCAAAAAGTTACGGGTATTCATCCAGAAGACTAAGGATGAAAATTTTAAAAATTTTAAAAGTTGGAAGACTCTAGTTGAAAACCAAACTGGAAGGAAGGTCAAGAGGTTGAGGTCCGACAATGGTCTTGAATTTTGCAATGAGGCTTTCAACAGCTATTGTGTTGCGTATGGTATTGCAAGGCACAAAAATACTGTAGGGAATCCCAAACAAAATGGTTTGGCTTAAAGGTGTAATCAAATCATTCTGGAAATAATGAGGTGCATATTGGTAAGTGCAGGATTGATGAAGGTGTTTTGGGCAGAAGTTGCTGCAACTGCAGTATAATTGATAAGTAGGTGTATGTCGACAACCTTGGGAATGAAGACACCTGAAGAAGTCTGGTCGGGACATCTACCTAGTCTTGACAGACTTAGAGTATTTGGTTGTTTAGTCCATGCTCATATTAGGCAAGACAAGGTCGAACATAGAGCTCTAAGATATATGTTCCTTGGATAACCAGAAAGAGTCAAAGTTTATAGGCTGTGGTGCCTAGTGTAGCGCGATTTTTGTGGTCTTGAATCACGATCTCTTGGGTACTACAGTTCGATTCATTTTTTATCCTATTGAGCTGATTAAATAGTTGACTGTTAGTTTATAGATGCTTTTAAGATGTGGGCCCCTCTTCGGTTATTTTGTTAAGATTAGAATGTCTGAACTATTTGCAAGGTTTTTTGGTAAGATGTTAGGATTTGGTGCTTTTGGGGTTGATATATGGGGGTACTGGATTTTGGGTTTTTTGATTAGTATGCTCGCTAAGATTTTCAATCTTATGCCTACGTATTCCCGTTTAACGAAATAGGGAAATCAGAGCGATCGTAGTTCCTCCTATTCTAAGGGAGGAAAAAAGTTGTTTTGGTTTCTTGTTCAAAGCCCAAGACATGAAGCTAAAGGTGGTCTGTATCTTGGTCAAATCCCAAGATGTGAAGCTAAAAGGTTTGGATGAGAGAGAATTCGTTATCTCTAAAGAGGAGTTGTTGATGTTTGTAAACTATGAGCAAGACACAGATTTGATTCTAGAAAGGTTGATTGACTCAACCGAGGTTTCCTTATACAAAGTCTAAGAGGAGGTGATTGATCCAACAAGAGGGTGCTTTTTATGCGTTGTCTCGTATGAAGCCCGAGACAGAGGCTAAAAGGGGTTGACTCAACAAGAGAGTACTAACAAGTGACTGACTCAACAAGAGAGTGCTTTTTATGTGTCTTGTATGAAGCCCAAGACGGAGGCTAAAAGGTTTGACTCAACAAGAGAGTACTTTTATTTGTCCTGTATAAAGCCCAGGGGAGGAGGCTAAAAGGTTGACTCAACAAGAGAGTCTGTTTGATAGGTGATTGACTCAACAAAATAGTCTTTTATACTCAACAAGAGAGTGTTTTGCTGTCTCGTTCGAAGCCCGAGATAAAGGCTAAAAGGGGCTTGACTCAACCAGAGAGTCTTTTATTCTAAACAAGGAGAGTGTTTTATATGTGTCTTGTATGAAGCCCCAAGACGAAGGTTAAAGAAAGATTGACTCAACAAGAGAGTCTTTTATACTCAACAAAGAGTAGGGTTTTTTATAGGTGTCTTGTACGAAGCCCAAGACGGAGTCTATAAGGTTTTGACTCAACAAGAGAGTACTTTTATCTGTCTTATACGAAGCCTAAGACGGAGGCTAAAAAGGGGTTTGACTCAACAAGAGAGTCTGAAAAGGTTAACTCCGCTGGGGAGAGTCATTTGTACAAAGCCCAAGAGGAGGCTATCTTACTGCTGAGGATTAGATCCATATGCAGGACCAAGTGGGAGAGCCCTCATAAGAGAGGCCGGGTTTCTGAGTGATCAGTGTTTTTTTTCCTATGTTCGAAAGGAACTTGAGAATGCCATTGAGACTCAAGGGGGCTTAGACTGTCCAAGTCTAGAGTTTTATCTATTGTACAATGCCCAAGAGGAGGCACATGCACTAAGGGATGAGTATCAACCCTAAAGTGGCAGGAGTTTGACACTGGAAAGACTACTCTAGCAAAGGATGACTAAGTTCTGTCTTATACCTTTAAGAGGTCGTCAGGGTCCTTGTATTAAGCCTAAGAGAAGGCATGAGAACTTCTGAGAATCCGAAGGGTCCTTGTATAACGGCCAAGAGGAGGCGGGGATGATTTTTGGAAGCCTGTGGTCCCCAAACCAAGAGAAGTTCAAGAAATGCAATTTACAGAGAAGAGATCATTCCAGGAAAGTTCGAGAATTTGGAAGAAACTCAAGAGATGCTATTCATGGAGAATAGATCAACTCCGGGGAGTAGAGTCTCTTTGATAATTTCTAAGAGTGACAAGTCTGAGAAAAAGGTTCACCGAGAATACTGTCTTTCTCTTTGTTCCATATTGTTTAACCCCAAGAGGAGAGGAAGACTGTATCTGGAATCCTACGGGGGATCTAATTTTGTTTGTATTTAAGAGTGACCAACAAGGCTTTACCTAGTGCTAGACGTAGTTGCCAGGGAGAAAACTCTAAATAACTATACTAGTATTACACAGTTGATATTTGGGCAAGTATATAAAAGGATGTGAAATGAGACTTTACAGTGAAACAGCCCCACATACAGTTATATACATATGAAAGCGATAAATGAAAACGGAATAAACACTTACCCGTTGTAGAGCTTCCATGCTGTTTGGTTAGTTGTTCAACAAAGTTGTTGTGGCTTTACAGCTCAAGGAGAGGCCCAAGTTTTAACGATGATTGTACCATTGTTTTGAAAACTGTACAGAGGGACTTATACAATATGTGAGGCTCAAAAAGTGATTATGTACAAAGGGATGAGAATTACACTCTATTAGAGGCCCAAAAGTGTTTGAAAATGAATAGAGATGGGTCTTATAGCTCAAGGAGAAGCCCAGTTGGTTTCGTTACATAAGCGACGACCGCACCGTACTTTTGGAAATATACAAAGGGACTTATACAATGTGTGAGGCCCTAAAATTTTTATTTACAAAAATGATTGGGTCTTACACTCTACCAAGAGGCCCAAAGATTATTTAAAGAAAAGAAATGGGGCTTATAACACGAGGGTAGGCCCAGATGATTTTTGTTTGAAAACGGCGATCGTGTCGAGGATTTTAAAAATACAGTGGGTCTTATACAATGACTGAGGCCCAAATTATTTTGGTTTCAAAAAGGGGGTTGGGTTTTTACACTCTATTAGAGGCCCACAAGTGTTTTTGAAAAGGAATGGTACTTATAGCTCGAGGAGAGGCCCAGTTGTTTTTTGAACTGGCGATTACGCCGAGGTTTTTCTTTTAACACAGAGGGACTTATACAATATCTGAGGCCCAAAAAGGTTTTAGTTAAAAGGGGATTGGGTATTACACTCTATTAGAGGCCAAAAGATTATTTTGAAAAGGAATGGGACTTATAGCTCGAGGAGAGGCCCACAGTTTTTGTTAAAAGGCGACGATCGCGCCGTTGTTTTTGAAAATACAGTGGGACTTATACAATGACTGAGGCCCAAAAAGTGGTGTATTTCCAAAAGGGATGGGTCTTACACTCGAATAGAGGCCCAAAAGTGTTTTTAAAGTGATTGATGAGGGTGGAGTCAATCAAAACCCTAATTTCATTATTTTTAAAAGTAAATTCTCAAAGAAAATCAATTAAAAATGATAAAACACCGAATAAGCTTGAATAAACAACTTGTGATTTTTGGTTAAGGTTTGAAAAATGAGGTTTTAATCACAAGATGAATTAAAACTCATTTGGTTTTGATTTTTCAAGGTGAATATTCACTTTTTAAATGTTTAAAACAATAAAAAATGAATTTATTCATAAAAATACCAACTATATTAAATAAATAATATAAATTTTATTTTTTTGTGGAATAAAATATTTCAACATTTTTGTGATTTTTTGCAAAAAGAACCAATCCAAAATAATTAAAATTGAGGGAGTTATTAATTTTTCAAATCATTAAAAATAATAAGAAAAATAATAAAATATGAAAAAGTGGTAAAAAAGAGGATCTGGGGCGAGGGGGATTCATACCCCAGATCTCTTGTGTGCAGTGTGCGCGCCTTACTACTGGGGTAGTCATACATCCGTGTATCAAACCCCAGCCACAAATATACAAGGCTTGCCTTGTTCTTGGCCTGGCCAAGGCAAGACAAGGCAAGACTTTTGGTCAGAAACGTGAAGGCCATAACTTCCTCATTCCTCCATGGATGGAGAAAAAATTTATATGCATCTGGCCTAGAATTTCCCAAGGAATCTAATGGTGGTGGTGTTTTTTCCAGAAAATCAATCCTCCTCAAAACCCGATAGTGGTTTTGAAATAGGCCATAATGTGCATTTTCTGAGCTACCTCTTGGTACAAGCATGAATTACATGATAAATTGGTGCAAACATAACACATATAACATGTATGAGATGTCCATGATCAGTGGACCTCAAAGCAATGCATATTTTAAAGAGTTCAAGTTGAGATGCTTACCTCTTTAGGAGCTTTTTGGGCAATCTGTCAAGTGCCTTGTTCCAGAAATGTTTTGATGCTTTGAGGATTTATCTGTTTTTAAAAGTGACTGAATCAAGACATGGCTTGAAAAATGCAAAAAGTATAATTTTGAGGTTTTGAGAGAGGACTTTGTGATTTTGATGTTACAGCTGTTATGTGAGTGTTTGGATCACTTCCATATGATGTTTATGAGGTGCGTGTGTGATTGGTTTGGTTGGAATAGCTCTCAAACTCAAAACCCGATAGTGACTTGCCTTAGAAGGAAAAATTGGAAGTGAGAAGGAGATTTTGAGGAAAGCATCAGTTTGATGGCTTTGGTGTACTCAAACTGATCACAATTGAGCTTTTTTTATAGTAGAGCAAGTTTATTTTGGCTGCAATAGTGAATGGCAACTGCAGCAGATGTTTGGCCAATGTTGATCAATAGGAATCCAAGTCTCCTCTAGCCATTAACTAGAGGTTAAAGCAGAGAGATGTGGTTCCCTAGTTCAGATCTTATCCTTGACTCATTCAGTTGGAAATGGTTCAGTTCATGCCACCTTGGTGCATCCATTGAATGCTCCAAAACAAAATTGGAGTCTTGTCCCCTCTTTAGGCATTTCTAGGTTTGGCATGCTACTTTTGGTTCCAAAGACTTGGGAGGCTTATGGACCAGTGTTTGTCCCTCCTTGGTCTCCCCCTCAGGTGTTCAGATGGATAAACTTGTTTGTCATTTGCACAAATTGCTCAAATCGAGCAAAATGCAGAAATCTGCCTAGTTATGACAGTTGCAGCAAGGCATTTTGCCACTATCATAACTCTTAGCTCAAATGGAATTTGATGGAGTTCTTGGACATATTGGAAAGCTCTTATATGATACAACACATGTGTGATCATAGTTTGTTTTGATACTTTTTGGATCCAAGTGAAAAATGCCCCTACATTTGGAAAAAAAGCAAGACAGATTCTGACTTAGTGAAAATTTCACTAAGTGTTGGAAAAAAGTGACATTTTCACTTTTTTTTTTTCATTTTGGTCACTCCATAACTTAAAATCCATGAGGAATTGGAATGAGGTGTAGTTGACACTTTTAAAGTATGCCATGAGAGCTACAAATCCATCTTTGGATCAGCCAAAATGGTTGCTTGGATCTCAAGTTATGATCCTTGGAAGTTGGTACCTTAGCCACTTTGTTCCATAACTTAGAAAATTTCTAAGTTTTTTATGGTTACCCCTTTTACAAGTTATCCCACTTTCTTTGATTTTTCTTGATGAATGATGATTCAAATCACACATTAACATCATTTTAGGGTTAGGGAACCATAATTGATCAAAAAATCAAAAAATCAAACTTTGACTTTTGGGCACAGTTGACTTTTTATCAGATGAATCCCAAACTGTGCGATCCTCTATGAAATAAAGTCCTTGACCTAAATAAAACTTGATAGATTGATTTCATAGGTGTTATAGGGTGTATTGAATCATGTCCCAAGGTTTGGGAGCATGTCTTGGACAAAAGTCAAAGATACAGTTGACTTTTCCCTCGAAACCCTAACTGTGGTTCTGATGAACTTGAAACTTGGGAATCAAGCTTATTGGATTAATCCATTGTTGCAAATGGATCAATGTAGTGTGTTAAAGACCCTCAAACCATGTCTTGAGGTCTTGGCTCATGATTTGTCCCAAAAGTCAACTTAGGGGTGAATTAGATCAAGAAACCCCAATTCCTGATTTTCGATGAATGCATCCCCTGAGGCTAAATTGACTTGATGATTGGGCCCATGAGATCCCTTGTAGTATCTTAGGTTATGATTTGAAGCATTAACTCATGCCCAGAGGAACATTTCCATCTGGGGGCCCTGGTCGACCAAAACCCTAATTTGGTGACACTGTCGATTTTGAGGCTTGATCCACTCAGAATGCTGCAACCTTGTACTTGATTCTTGCTGTGGGAGTCCTCTTAATCCATTGTGGATGTTTGAGAGGTTAGACAAGTTGAATATCATGTCAATTCTTGATTGATCATTTGTCTAAGAGCTCTGAGAGGGCTTGAAACCCTAAGTATTGATTGTAGTGGATGCTCACCCATCTTTGGGGAGACTGATGAGGTATAAAGGTTCATCCATATTGTGATGATGATTTGCACAATGATGGGAAATCTTAGTGGTCAAAATTTGGGGTATGACACCTAGAGCCAGGTCGCAGGAGGTATATCACAAGTCGAGATGTATTTTTCAACGAAGCTGAGATGGCTTTCAAGAAAACTGATGACATTGGTAGAAATTTGAAGAAGATATGGAACACGAAAAGATTCTTGTTGAGGTGGAGCATAATGATGTTGAATTGCAGAACCAAGATGAAGTCAAAAAAGAATCTCAGGTTGCTGATGAAGATGAGGAGACTGATAATGACAACCTGCTGGCAAGAGACAGGTCGAGAAGAGTCATTAAGCCACCTCAAAGACTTGGCTATCCAAATCTCATAGCTTATACCTTAATCTCTGCAAGTGAGGTTCTTGACGAAAAACCTTGAGACTATAAGGAAGTTATGAGAAGTCGAAATAAGAATGAATGGCTGAAATCCTTGGATGATGAAAACTAGTTTTTTACCTTGTTAGTGTAAAGTTTGTTCCAAGGTGGAGATTTGTGGTATTTTGGATCGAACTCTAGTGTCGACAAGGGTAGTTTCATGGTTCTACAGGAGTTGTGCATGTTGGAGTCGAAGTCTGTTAAAGCATGCTGTCGAAATATGTTAGCTCTGTGTTTAAGTTAGCATGTCGAATGGTGCCTTGCTTTTAAGTCCAATTTTTAAGTTAGCTTGTAGCATAAGTTAACTTAGTAGTCTATAAATAAACTAGTTATCTCAGGTTGTTGAGAGAGGTTAATTGTTGGTATTCAATTGTAATCTTTGAACTCTTATTAAGAAAGTGAATAGAAAAACATATTTAACCAATTCATATTCTTCTTCTCTCCGTTTTGTAAAACCTATTAGGGTTTCTTGTGTTTGTTCAAGAAACTCAAAAAAAATTCTCATATTTTGGTTTGTTCTTGACGACTTCAATTCACAACAATTAAAAACATCATGATCAAGTTCAAAACCTAGCAAATGGTTTATGCATGCTAAATACGAATCATTTAAAAACTTGAAATAGAAAGGCATAATCATGAAGGAGACCCAATAATCGAAAGTATATCAAAATGAAAGCGATAAGACAAGCAACAAAATAACCATATTGGGGTGCTTCCCTTGAAAGTATTAGGGAAATACAACTACAAGAAATAACATTTATGGAGAAGAATAAGAATTTGGAACAACCAAGTTACCTATTCGTAAGAAGGCTATTAATGTGAGACAGTTGTTCAAACTCAAGGAGAATCTTGTGCAAAAGGTAGTCAAGCATAAGGCAAGATTGGTTGCAAAAGGTTTCTTGCATAAATAATGGATTTATTATGATGAAGTTTTATCGCATGTTTCAAGGCATGAGACTATTAGAATAGTCATTGCATTGATCTGCAATAAAGGATGGCATATATTCCACCTTGTTGTAAAATCAAATTTCATTAATGATCCTAAAAAAGAATAGGTGTTTATAGCACAACCTCTTGGTCTTGAAATAAACGGGTAAGAAGATAGAGTGTACCAATTGTACAAGGATTTGTATGGTTTGAAACAAGCACGAAGGGCCTAGAACAAAAGAATACACAAGTTCTTCATGGAGTAAGAGTTTAAAAAGTACAATGTTGAGCATGGCGTCTATTAATAACAAGAAGTTGTGTGAAAGAAATTGATCAATTCAAGGCTAAGATGAATCTTGAATTTGAAATGACTAACCTTGGCAAGTTATCTTATTTCCATGTAATGGAATTCCTAAACACCGTAATGGGAATGATACGATATTAATCAAAGTATGCTAATGAAATTTTGAAAAAATTCAAAATGTTAGAGTGAAATTCATCAATCAATCCAGCTGATACAAACATGAAAATTAAAGAAGTAGGTGTAAGTGATGAGGACAAGGTGTATGCTACTACCATGTTTAGAGAATTGACGGGATAACTGAGATATGTATGTCAAATAAGTCCAAACATAAGTAAAAGCACCTTTGGTTTGACAGAATTTTGGTAAAACAATTCTAATGATAAAGATGAAGAAATCCGGCCTGAACAAAGATGTCTAAGAAGATGTCTTAACTTGAAGACATGACATCCTGAAGTACTGCACTGATTTAGCAGGTGTTAAATCTGTAACAAATCTACCAAGAGTTAATGCGCATGGATCAAGGACCAAAGATAGAAAGCCCAAGATTGCTGAAGACCATAAAAGAAGACTTGGACCTAGGATTTCATATGCCTTTTGTAACTTAGTTCTCTTGCGTAAGAAACAAGGGTCGAGGGTTTTGAGAGTCGTTGGCTCTCTAGGTTGTAAGTCTCCCTTTGTATCAGTTGATGCATTGTGGCAGATATAGGTGTCGCACAGATCCATAGGCCTTGAGGTATTGGATTGTGTATTGTTCTTGGATGAAGCTTTTAAGCAAATCCAAGTTAGCTTGTTTGTCAAGAAAGCTTGACAGATTTCTGTATTGACAGGGATGATGTAGAAATCTCTGTTGGTGATTAAGGGAAGTGAGTGAGGTATCTCTTATCAGAGTTGTAAACGTTAGAGTTTAGCTTTGGTAAAGATGTTCATTGAGTAGATGTTAGGTATAAAGTTGTATACGGGGGAGTTTAGCTTTGTAACAGTTCTACAGATAATGAAGTCTTCTTCCTGAATTGGTATCCTCCAGATGTAGGTGGATTGCACCGAACTGGGTTAACAATTGTTGTGTTCTTTATTATTTTGCAGATTTATGTTTTCTGTTAGGGTTCATGATAAACATGTTGGATCAGATGTCGTGACATATGTGATCCTGCAGTTCTGATATTCAAGGTATCAGTCTGTTGTTGCGCCTCTGTGTTTAAATGATTATGTAGCACAATGTCTTGACATGTGTTAGGACATATGCTGTCTGCATATGCCAGAATTTCAATAAGTTTCTTAGTAGGATTGGTAAGTGGGTTTATGTGTAGTTCTCTTAGACATCATTTCATTGCTGCAAAAAGCATCATGAAATATGTCAGTGGTACACTGCACTATGGTCTTTTATTTCCAATTGGTATGAAAAGATTGAGCTCATTGGATTCTATGATGCTTACTGGTGTGGAGATAAGATTGATAAGAGAAGCACAACTAGATACTTATTCATATTTTAGGATCATAATTGTCAGTGTTTAAAAAAGCAACAAGTGGTAGTTTTATCTAGTTGTGAGGCTGAGTATGTTGTTGGTGCTGCTGCAACTTGTCCAAAAAAATAGATTTAATTATTGTTTAATGATTTGATGATCCTGATGGAACAACCAATCAAATTGATGATTTATAACAAATCAACCATTAATCTAGGTAAAAACTTCATTTCCCATGGGAAGAGTAAATACATAGCGACAATACTTCATTTCTAAGAGATCAAGTCACCAAAGGTAAGTTGAAGGTTGTGTACTTCCCTATAAAAGATCGAGTTGCTAATGTGTTTTCTAAAACCATCAAAAGGCTGAAATTTATGAAGTTGAGAAGAGAACTTTGAGTTATAGTCTTTGATAGCTTGAATTAAGAAGGGATGATGAGTTAACTACTCTCTTGTGTTCAGTGGTAATTAGATTTTGTTTGTGATTAGTTTTGCTTAACTAATCTAGTTAGATATATTTAATTTTTGTTTTATTTTGTTATGTAAATAGTTACTTGTTTTGCATTTATCAACTAACTAGTTATTTAAAACTCTATGTGAATGAATAATGATTGCTTCTTACCTCATTTATATAGTATCTGCAAAAATTATCCACAACAATGGTTATGATAAAATCTGCAAAATAAATATGAACAATTATCCAATATAATAAATGAAAATAGACGCGGATATAAATTCTTCTAGTCCACTCTCATCCTTATCGTGGTTATATGATTCAATCATTAATTTATGTTTTTGAGAAAGAAAAAAAAGTTCAATCGCATTATATCAATCCTATAGGCCGAATTGACATTTACTTAAAACACTTATTGAAAAAAATTAAAGGTAATTAAACCACCCTTTTGCTGTATTTTACCATGCTCAGAATTTTTTAAACTATATTCTACTAACAATATACTGTTGGAATGAGAGATCCAACTTTCCCGACTAATTAATTAACTAGATAACTTTTGCTTTACTTATATATCTAGCCTAAGTCAATGCCATATTATATATCTAATCTAAGAAAGTGATGGAGCAGAAGAGTGTTACATTAACTACATAAGCAATAATTGCATCAACACCAATTGTCCCCACTCTTGTTTTATTTTACAACACATAGGTTGATCTTAGATTCCAGCCTTAATTATAAGAAGATAAAAGATACACGAACCTAGGAGTTTTGTCAAGTATTTTCCCACAATTTCAAAATTAAAAATATTAGCACTTTAAAAAAAATTTGATCAATAGATAAAAGTCTTAAACTACATTGACACAAAAGAGTAATATCAACATTCTCACAAAATGAAAATTGGATCGAATTTGTATGTTAAAAATTATAAACCTTTTACTCAGAGTTACACTGAATTAGGTTCAGCCGGATTAAATTGCTTTCAACCCAAACTATAAAAAGATAATTGATTTTAGTTTACGTTAGAGCATTGAGTTGGAACCCTATTTATATATATATGTTAGATTAAAAAAAAATATTTTGAAAAACATTTTAGTCATCGAAGATATTACTGTTAAATATAATTCAATATTTAAGATTAGTTTCATTTACATTTGAATTTAGTTTGTATTTCATTTGAGTTGAATTTGGGTGAATCTATATAAACTCAAATGAAAGTGAATTTGTAATCGATTTTCAATCGAGAAAGTTAATTAAAAACTCTCTCTCTCTCTCTCTCTCTCTCTCTCTCTCTCCTCTCTCTCTCTCTTCTCTCTCTCTCTCCTCTCTCTCTCTCTCTCTCTCTCTCTCTCTCTCTCTCTCTCTCTCTCTCTCTCTCTCTCTCTCTCTCTCGATAAGTGGATTGGAAGAAAGCAAAGTGTCATCCATTTCAAGGTGTTTGGTTTAGTATGTCATAAGCATATATTAGATGCTACTAGAAGGAAATTGGATGGACAGAGGCAAAACCATGTTACTTATAGGTTACCACAGTACATGTGCTTATAAGCTCTATTGTCCAGTCACCAACAAAGTTGAAGTCAACAGAGATGTCATAGTGAATGAATAAAAAACATGGGAATGGAGCAAGCTTCAATCCAACTATAGTACAGTATCAACACTAGAGACTGATTTTTCCTCTGAAGAAGATTCTGCCTCTAAAGGTTATTCTGACTCTTAAGGAGAGTCTGAATCTGAAGATGACTTTGACTCTGATGGTGAGTCCGACTCTGAAGATGCCTTTGACTCTGAAGGTGATTCTGATTCTAATGATGACTTTGATGGTTGATCTGACTCTGAAGGTGATCCAGCCTATGAAGTTGATCCTGCCTCTGAAGGCGATCCTGCCTCTGAAGGTGGAACTCTTGAAGGTGGAGCTTTTAAAGGTGGTTCTACTTCTGAAGGTGAACTTGCACAGTTCCATAGGCCATAGAGAGTTAGACAGATACCAAAGAATATGGACTCTGAACTTGTCAGCATCAATGAGGCTCTCAAGAAGAAGGTGTGGGTGAACACCATGACAGAAGAGCTTGAAGCCATTAAAATAAACAAGACATGGGAATTGACTATTCTACCTCAGAACAAGAAAGCCATCAATGTGAGACGTGTTTTTAAGATAAAGCTGAAGCCAAATGGTTTAGTTGCTAAGCATAAATCAAGTTTAGTAGCTAGAGGATTCCTACAAAAGTATGATTTAGACTACTTGGAAGTGTTTGCATCTGTAGCTAGATATGAAACCATAAGGTTAGTTATTGTTATAGCTGCATATAGGAATTGGCCTCTAATACATTTAGATGTAAAATAAGGTTTTCTAAATGGTCCATTGCAAGAAGAAGTTAATGTGTTAGAACTTCTTGGATTTGTGAAAGAAAACAAATAAAGGATGGTGTACAAGCTACATAAAGCCTTGTACGAGATGAAACAAGATCCAAAGGCTTGGAATCTAAAGATTGGTTCATTTTTCAATCATTTGGGTTTCAAAAATTGTGAAATGGAATATGGTGTGTATATGCAACATACTTCTGAAGGCAATGTCATTCTGGTGTGGCTTTATGTGGATGACATACTTCTGACAGAGAGCTCTACTTTTGAGATAAATAAGTTCAAGAAGGTGCTGATGAATGCATTTGATATGAGTGACCTTAGAAATATGGTTTATTTTCTAAGGATGGAAATTTTGCATTTTGAGAAAGGAATTATTGTGCACCAACTGAAGTATGAACTTGAGCTGCTGAAGAGATTTGGGCTGTTGAATTGTAAGCCAACAGTCACACCTGCTGAGACAAATTTGAAGATGTATTATGATTATGTGGGTGAGGATGTATATGATATAACCTTTAAACAATTGGTTGCTGTCTGAGATATCTCTTTAACACCAGATCTTACATATGCTATGTAGTTGAAATGGTGAGTAGATTTATCAGTAAACCAAAGTGGTCACATTATCAAGTTGCAGTCAGGATTCTAAGGTATGTAAAAGGGATGTCAAGGTATGGAATTCTGTTTCCATATGGAATGTCAGATGATGTTGGCCTGATATGCTACTTAAACTCTGACTGGTATGGAGATAAAGTGGACAGAAGAAGAACTAGAGGATACATGTTTAAGTATCTGAGATCCCCCATTTCTTGGTGTTCTAAGAAGTAGCTAGTGCTTGCATTATCAACCTATGAAGTTGAATATATAGTCGGTGCTTTGTCAGCTTGTCAAGATTTTTGGTTGATGAATTTGTTGCAAGAACTGAAGTTCAAGGTGACCAAACCACTCAAATTGATGATTGATAACAAATCGGTCATAAGTCTTGCTAAGAATCCAGTGTGCATGGAAGAAGCAAGCACATTGATACTGTCATACCCCAAATTTTAACCACCAAGATTTCCCATCATTGTGCAAATCATTACCACAATATGGATGAACTATCATGCCTCATCAATATCCTCAGGGATTATTGAGCATTCACCGCAAACAAGAATTAGGGTTCCAAGCCCTCTCGAAGAACTTAGACAAAGGATCAATCAAGGAATGACATGATCTTCAACTTATCTAAATATCTCAAGCCTATAAAGGATCAAGAGGACTCCCACATCAAGAATCAAGCACAAGGTTGCAACATTCCAAGTGGATCAAGCCTCAAGATCGCCAGTGCACCAAATTAGGGTTTTTGGTCGACTGAGACCTCCAGATGGAAATTTTCCTCTCAAAGCATAGCCCAATATACTCCAAGGGACCTCATGGACCCAATCATCAAGTCAATTTAACCTCAGGGGTTGCATTTACCCAAAAAATCAGGAATTAGGGTTTCTTGAACTAATTCACCCCTAAGTTGACTTTTGGGACAAAACATGAGCAAAGACCTCAAGACATGATTTGAGGGTCTCCAATACACTACATTGATCCATTTGCAACAATGGATTGATCCAAGAAGCTTGATCTACAAGTTTCAATTTCATCAGGACCACAATTAGGGTTTCAAGGGAAAAGTCAACTGTACCTTTGACTTTTGACCAAGACATGCTCCCAAACCTTGGGACATGATTCAATACACCCTATAACACCTATGGAATGTATCCATTAGGTTTGATTTAGGTCAATGACTTGATTTCACCAAGGATCGCACCGTTTGAACTTCATCCGATAAAAATCAACTGTGCACAAAATCAAGTTTGACTTTTTGGGAAATGTTCACAATTATGGTTCTTTGACCCTAAAACAATGTTAATATGTGATTGAAATCATCATTCATCAAGAAAAATCAAAGAAAGTGAGTTAACTTGTAAAAGGGGTAACCATAAAAAACTTAGAATTTTTCTAAGTTATGGAACAAAGTGGCTAGGGTACCAACTTCCAAGGACCATAACTTGAGATCCAAGTAACCATTTTGGATGGTCCAAATCTGGATTTGTAGCTTTCATGGCATACTTTTAAAGTGTCAACTACATCTCATTCCAATTCTTCATGGATTTTTAGTTATGGAGTGATCAAAATGGCTGAAAACATGAAAATGACATTTTTCCAACACTTCGTGAAATTTTCACTAAGTCAAAACCTGCCTTACTTTTTTCAAAATGTAGGGGCAGTTTTCACCTTGATCCTAGTCAAACCATCTCTAGGGTGGACATCAAAGTTAAAGTATGCCATAAGGGTTTTCCAACAAGTACCAGATCATCTCCAAATTCAATTTGAGCAAGGAGATACAGCCCTTGAAACATGGCTTCATAAACTGATTCTTTTCAAGATAGATTTGGCAGATTTTGTGCATTTTGCTCGATTTGTCCAAATCTAATAAATCCAAGCCTTGTCAAAAATTTGGACACATCTGAGGATCAAATCCAAGGGGGATAATCTGATCTCCAAGCCTCACAAGTCCATGAATCTACAAGTAGCCATGCCAAACCTAAAAGAGCTAAAAAGGTGCCAAGACTCCAATTTTGTTGCAATGCATTTAATGGATACACCAAGGTGGCATGGACTGATACATTCCTAACTGAATGAGTCAAGGATAAGCTCTGAATCAAAGAACCATAGGCCTGTGCCCTAACCTCTAGTCAATGGCTAGAGGAGACTTGAGATTTCTTTTGCATAACATTGGCCAAGGGCCTGCTGCAGCCACCATTCACTATTGCTTGCAAAACAAACTTGCTCTACTATAAATAGAGCTCATTTGTGCTCAGTTTAAGTACACCAAAGCAACCAAACTGATGCTTTCCTCAAAATCCCTCTCTTTAGGCCAAAATGCCTTCTTATGCAAGGTATCTCTGAGTTTTTGAGTTAGAGAGAAATTCCATCATAGCTCATGATCTAAACAGATCCAATATGCCATATCTAAGCTGTCCAAACTCTCATATGTGACCTGTAACACCAAAATCACAAAGTCCCCGCTCAAAACCTCAAAATTGGACTTTTTTTGCATTTTTCAAGCCATGTCTTGATTCAGTCACTTTCAAAACCAGATAAAACCTCAAACACACTCCAAATATCATCCTTGAACTGTCCCAAATGGTTCCCCACATCTGGAACACCATTTGAGAGAGTTGTCATATTGGTCACTTTTGCCCCTTTTGCAAGAAAGAGCTCAAACTTGTTCCTAAGGATTCCAGCTGGTTCTAACCATCCTAAAAGCTTCTAAGGGATCAATTGAGAGTGTCTAAAGCATCAAATCACTTCTGGCACAAGAAACTTGGCAGATTGCATAAGAAGCTCCAAGAGGTAAGTGCATCATAACTTGAACTTTCTGAATTATGCATTGTTTTGAAGTCCGCTGATCATAAACCTCTGATGCATGTTATATATGTTGTGTTTGAACCAATTCTCCAGGTAATCCTTGCCTGTACCATGTGTTAGTATAGAAAATGCAATTATTGGCCTATTTCAAAAACACTATCGGGTTTTTAAATAGGGACCTCATCTGAAAAAACCAAGGGCACCATTGGATTCCTTGTGAAATTCTAGGCAGGATATATCTAAATTTTGTCCCAATCCATGGAGAAATGAGAACGTTATAGCCTTTACGTTTTTTGTCCATGGTCAGGCCTAAAACAAGGCATGCCTTATGTATTTCTAGGGTGGCTTTGATACACGGATGTATCACCACCCCAGTGGTAGAAGGCGCGCACTGCAACCTAGAGGTCTGGGGTTCGAATCCCCCCTCGCCCCAGACCCTTTTTTTTAGCCTTTTTTCCATTTATTAATATATTTGTCATATTATTTTAAATGATTTGGAAAATTAATTTCTCTCTCACTTTTAATTATTTTTTATTGGTTCTTTTTGCAAAAAAATCACAAAAATGTTAAAATATTTTATTCCACAAAAAAATCCAATTTATATTATTTATTTAATATAATTAGAATTTTTGTAATTAATTTCATTTTAATTGTTTTTTAAACATTTTTTAAATGGAATTATCACTTTGATCTTTCAAAATTAATTGGATTTTAAGCTTTCATATGATTAAACTTGATTTTCCAAAATATTTTCCAAAGTGTACAACTTTTTTTGAATATAATTGATATTTTATCCTTTATTATTTAAATTACCTTTGAAAAATGCCATGTTAATTCAAAAATTAGGGTTTCTTCCCGATTTCTAATTTTCAAACACTCTTTGGGCCTCTTGAGAGAATGTAAGACCCAACCCCTTTGTAAATAAATAATCTTTGGGCCTCAGACGTTGTATAAGCCCCACTATATTTTCAAAACCCCGGCGCGGTTGTCGCCTTTTAAAACAAAATCATCTGGGCCTCCCCTTGTGTTGTAAGTCTCATCTCTCTTTTCTAAAACATCTTTTGGCCTATCCTTGAGTTGTAAGACCCATCCCTTTGTACTGAAAACCTTTTTGGGCCTCAGTCGTTGTATAAGTCCCGATGCGATTTCAATAACAACAGCGCGATCACTGTTAAACCCTGGGTCCCTCCTTGAGTATAAGCTCCAACAATCCTTTCAAAAGAACTTTCCTTTTGATTTAGATTCAAATATACATGTCGTTATCAAAACTTTCTTTAATTTCTTTGAACAACTAACAATACAGCATGGAAGCTTGCTCACCTGTAAGTTTTAAACAACTTTCATTTACTCGCTTTCATATAAATATAACTGTATCGTGGGAAGCTGCGCATTATAAGTCTTCTTTCATACCCTCTTAGAGACTTGTCATATATCAACTGTATATATACTAGTATAGTTATTTAGAGTTTTCCCCGACAACTAGGTTTAGAACTAAGTAAAGCCATGTTGGTCACTCTTAAATACAGACAAAACTAGATCCCCATAGGATTTCCAGATACAGTCTTGCCTTCTCTTGGGCTCAAACAATATGGAAAAAAGAGAAAGGCAGTATTCTTCGTGAACCTTTTCTCAGGCTGTCACTATTAGAAATTGTCAAAGAAATTCTACTCCCCAGAGCTGATCTATTCTCGGTGAATAACATCTATTGAGTTTCTTCAAACCTCAGAACATTCACTAAATGATCTATTCTTAGTGAATAGAATTTCTTAAACTTTTCTTGGTTTGGGACCCACAGGCTTCCTAAAAGCATCCCTGTCTCCTCTTGGGCTTTGTATAAGGACCCTCCGGCTTCTTAGAAGTTCTCATGCCTTCTCTTGGGCTTAATACAAGGACCCTGACGACCTCTTAAAGGTATAAGACAGAACTTAGTCATCCTTTGCTAGAGCAGTCTTTCCAGTGTCAAACCTCAGACCAGTTTAGGGTTGATTCTCATCCCTTAAAACACCCGTCTCCTCTTGGACATCATACAAAAGATAAAACTCTTCCACGCCAGTAGACTCGAACAGTCTAATCCCCTTGAGTCTCAAAGACATTCTCAAGTTCCCTACAAACATAGGAAGAAACCCCGATCATTTTTTATCAATCTCCAGCATAGCTAAAACCTAGTCTCTCTCCTGGAAATCCCCTAACCAGGGTTAGGTTATCATCAGTTTAACACCATCCCAAATCAGAACCTCAAGGTTCCTGATACCTCAACTCTTCTGTAATCCTCCACAAGAGTTGATTCCCCATTTGGACCTACCTCGGGATCTCAATGATCCCCGACAGAAGATAGCCTCCTCTTAGGCTTTGTATAATGACCTTTCCTCAGTACAGACATCTTCCTCTTGGGCTTTGTGCAATGATTCTCCCCAGCAGAGTTAACCTTTTTAGACTCTCTTGTTGAGTCAATAAACTTTCAGGCTCTCTTATTGAATCAATCACCTTTTCAGACTCTCTTGTTGAGTCCATCACTGTTCAGACTCTCTTGTTGAGTCAACTCACCTGTTCAAACTCTCTTGTTGAGTCAACCCTTTTAGCCTCAATCTTGGGCTTTGTACAAGACAGATAAAAATATTCTCTTGTTGAGTCAATCTTTTTCCAGCCCCCATCTTAGGCTTGGTATAAAGATTTCCCCTAGAAAAAGTCAGCCTCCTCTTAGGCTTTGTATAATGATTTCTCCAGCTTGTTCAGCCACAATCCCGGGCTTTGTACAGGACAGATAAAAATACTCTCTTGTTGAGTCAAATCCTTTTAGCCTCAATATTGGGCTTTGTACAAGACATAAATCTCTATAACCTTCTCTTAAGATCGGGACAAATATCTTCCCCAGCAAAGTCAATTCCTCATAGCCTTCTTTAGGCTTTGAGAAATAATTCCCTAAACAGAATCAAACTCATTTCAGCCTCAATCTTGGGCTTTATACAAGACACATACAAATCTCCTCGGCGGAGTCAAAAACCCTTTTAGCCTCAATCTTGGGCTTTGTACAAGACAGATAGAACATTTTTCCCGGAAAATTCAAACTTCCAGCCTCCTCTTAGGCTTTGTATAATGATATCCCCAAAGAGTCAGTCTCTTTTTTGCCTCAATCTTGGGCTTTGTACAAGACACCAATATATACACTCTCTTGTTAAGTCGGTCTTATCCAGCCTCCCTCTTAGGCTTTGGGTAAGGATTCCCCCAGTGGAGTCAATCAACCTCTTAGCTTCAACCTTGGGCTTTGATCAAGGCACACAAAAATCAATAATCCCCTCAGAGGAAGTCCAATCCCTCTTTAGAGATGACAAATTCTCTCTCAATCAAACCTTTTAGCTTCAATCTTGGACTTTGAACAAGACACAAATAAACATTTTAGCTTCAATCTTGGGCTTTGAACAAGACACCAAAACATCTTTTTCCTCCCATAGAATAGGAGGAACTATGATTGCTCTGATTTCCCTGTTTATCTTTAACGGGAATACGTAGGCATAAGATTGTGAAATCTTAGCGAGCACACCAATCAAAAACTTTAGGTCCAGTACCTTCATACATCAGTCAAAGACTTTGGGTTTCATACCTTAGTTATCCTTCATCCCCATTTTCCACAGAAAACATCAACTCCCTCACTCACTCATATTTCCCAAGAAACTTTCCTAACCCATTAACAGATAAACACTATCAAGTACAAAGCAAAACCTAAAGTTAATATCCTGTGGATAACCACATATAGGATGGGTAATTGACAACTCTCCATTGTATAAACATTCACGTGCATGGTTAGTTTTAGATAGCTTCCCTTTCCCTTCCAGCTTCATGGGATAAAAAAGAAATCAGAAAGTAGCACCCCTCCTACCATTGCGGTGAGGAAGACCCAGCAATAAGATGGTCGCGTCACCGACAAAAATTGCTCGCTACAGAGACCGAGTACCATTTTCTGTGCATCATGTTCAGAATGGAGTACTTGAGGTTCTTTATGTCAACAATCAGAAGCAATTTGCAAATATGCTGACCAAGGCAATCAAAATTGAACATTTCATCAATTTTAGGGATGAAATTGGAGTTGTTGATTTTAACTTGAATATGAATTATAGGATGGTGTTGAATGTAATTCAACATTTGAGATTAGTTTCATTTGCATTTGAAGTTAGTTTGTTCTTCATTTGATTTGAATTTGGGTGAATCTATATAAACTCATATGAAAGTGAATTTATAACAGATTTTCAATAGAGAAAGTTAGTTATAAAATTCGTCTCTCTCTCTCTCTCTCTCTCTCTCTCTCTCTCTCTCATGTTCATCTTCTTCATTCTTGTGCATTGATAATATAGGTTCATTGTTGAACTCCAATAATTAGTACTAAAGTTGAATATCATATTAAATCCAATTTTGTGGTACTGTATAAAATCATACAAATAAACTACTATCAAGTAATCCGTTTTTAAGTTAAAATAAAGCTAAATACCATTTTTAATCTTTTATCTTTAATTTAGAATCTATTTTGATCTTTTAATTTTTTTAAATATCATTTTGATTTTTTAATTCTACAAACTAGACCACGTTTGTCTTTCTCGTCTATTTTATTAGTTAAAGTCAATGGATAAAGTTATGTGGCACTGACGTAAAATGTCATATGGCTAGACAAAATTTGGTGACCGACTTAACTACGAAAAAAATCGGTCATTAAATTATTTTTGAGTTTTTATTGTTGTTATTCATCTTCGTCTTCTTCCTCAAATCCTTAAAATCCAAAATTAACTTTAAACACACCCTTTTTACATAATCACATGATTTCCATTACTTAAAATTGATCTCTGAACCTTTAAAGTTTGTTGCTTCCCAATTTAAAGTTTATTAACATTAATCATAGAAAAAAAAACACAAGTTTTCAAAATCCCAGTTCTGAACCTCATTAGGATGGGGATTTTTTCCCATTTGGATAAAGTTTCTCAACTATGGTGTATGCGACTGACAACTCAATTTCTCCTTCATCATCAGATAGTAACTCTTACTCAGCCATTTGGGCCACTTCACCTTTCTTTATTTTGCGGGATTCTGTCTCCAGACTTCACGTCCTTTGGTTTACCGTTGCCTTAATTAACAAACCCTATAAACTTTCCTTTTTGTACCAAAACTTTTATCACACTCTTTAGCTGCTCAAAACCCCCAGTGTTGTGGTTGTTTTCCTATGAAATAGTAGTACCTATATTTGTCAATGTCGGGTGTTCCTATATATGTTTAGGGTTCTCCACTTCTTATTCACAAAATTCAAAATTGATGCAATTTTATAGAATGCATTCTCTAGAAGTATTCAGGGGTGTGTAACCCTAATACATATAAAAGGTAAGACGCGTCCTCTATATTCCAACCGATCATACTCTCTTTCTTCTTATCTTTAATGTTCCTTCATTCTATGACATCCCTTGGTTCTTCATCTACTCTCTTGCTTATCTCAAAACTTTTGGCATCTCTTTAGTAAATTTTCTTGCTCATGACCAACTTATATATATATATATATATAGTACATACCAAATATATTTGATGCCGAGTTGTGTAGTCGGATAAGGTTAAGCATGAACTAGATGATGATAGCAAGAAAGGTCGTGCAATGTAGAGAGCTAGGCATGTATCCTCCATAACCCGGGCCGGTCAAGGAGCCCGACTCCCATCAGCCGAACTCCTACAAGGTCGATTACTGACCACCACCAACCCGGAACTTACGCCGAACATGAACTCAACGAACACACCAACAGTTGTAACGGTGACGGAACATCAATACGGATGTTACCAGGTCTTCAAAGCATGCATTCATGAAGAGGAGTTACGACAATAATGGCCATGTGACGCCAGAAGGCCAAGAGACTTCTCTTAATGGAAAACCTTGAATGAAGGCTATAAAAGGGGCTCTCACATTAGGGTTAAGCAAGACATTCATCTTGAGACAAATACAACACTTGAGGAAAAGAGAGAGA